>LPNX010673621.1:309099-365951 GCA_001517045.1 Pseudotsuga menziesii | reverse complement strand
AGAATGCAGAAACAATCCAGTCTTACTTCACAAGAGTTTCTCAGATCAAGGAACAACTGGAAGTAGTAGATGAAGAAGTGGAAAATGCAGATATTGTAATGACCACCTTGAATGGTCTCCCTAGATCATGGGACTCCTTTATTCAAGGAATCTGTGATAGAAAGAAGTTAGTCAAGTTCAGCTAACTATGGGAAGAATGCTCTCAAGAAGAAGCTTGGATAGCACCTCAAGAAGAAAAGATGGGAAGTGAATATCAAGCTCTCATAGTTCACTCCAAGAAACCCAGAAGAAGTTCTCATCACCCCAGAGGTAAGTCCTTTCATAAAGATAACTCTAGAAAATATTTTTCTAGAATCAGATGTTATACATGTGACGAGAAAGGACATTATTCTAGAGAATGTCCTAGAAACAAAAATGTCTCTCACAAGAAGAAGGGAAACAAGAGAAGACATCATGCTCATGCTGCAGAGGATGATGAACCTTCATCAAAGAGAACCAGATATGAAAGTGAATATTCTTCAAGCGAGGAAGAATATGTTTTGATTTCTGCTCTCACGGGAAACATTACTTATGGAAGCAATGATTGGCTTATAGATAGTGGGGATTCCAAACATATGACAGGATTCAAGGAATCCTTTGTGAAACTTTCAGAACATGAATCACCTCACAAGGTGAAGCTAGACTTTGGAAAGTCTATGACAATGAAGGAAGTATTGTTTGTACCAAGACTAAAGATGAACCTCCTCTCCATATTTGCATTAGATGTGAAAGGAATGAGGGTTGCATTCATAAATGGTCAAGTCATCATGTGGCCAAAAAGGAAAGACTATCGATGATGCAGTAGTGATTTGGGAACAAGAAGGAGGATTGTACAAATTGAAGGGGCATCCAAAACAAGCCTTGGTCCATGACACAGTAGAGCCAAATGAGCTTTGGCATAGAAGGCTTGCACATGTGCATTACATAGCACTACCAATTGCAAGCAAAGTTGTTGAAGGTCTTCCAGAAATTCAAGCAAAACATGATGGGGTCTGCAAAGGATGTGTGAAAGGAAAGAACACAAAGAAGACATTTCCAAGTAGCGAGAACAAGGAAAAGGGAATCTTGGAAATCATCCACTCCGATGTATGCGGTCCTATGTCATCAAGATCACTAAGTGGGTATGTATATTATGTTTCTTTTATTGATGACTTTTCTAGGAAGACATGGATCTACTTCATGAAGAACAAAGATGAAGTATTCAGCAAATTCAAGGAATTCAAATCCTTGATCGATAACCACACTGAAAAGAAAATCAAGACCTTTCGATTAGATAATGGCGGAGAATTCACTTCGAATGAATTCAAAGAGTTATGCATAGACTCGGGGATTAATAGGGAGTTGTCCACTCCTTATAATCCACAATAGAATGGGATTGCAGAACGGAAGAACAAAACTATCATGGAAGCTACAATAGCTATGCTTCATGATCAAGATCTTCCTATGCATCTTTGGGCAGAAGCTGTCAGAACAGTGGTGTATGTACAGAACCGTACTCAACACAGAGTACTAGAGAACAAGACTCCTGAAGAAGTCTTCTCCAGAAAGAAACTAGAAGTCGGCCATCTCAACATATTCTATTGTCATGTGTACATACACATTCCAAAAGAGAAGAGAACAAAATTAGATCCTTTGGAAAAGAAGGGTATATTTGTGGGATACTCTAAAATCTTGAAGGCTTACAGAATATATTTCCCAGGATTCAAGAAGATTGACATCAGCAGGGATGTGACATTTGATGAAGACACAGCTTACAACAAATCCAGAAAGAGATCTGCTGAAGAACCTGAAGAAGTAGAAGCACCCAGATTTCATGATACAACCATGAACGAAGAAACTCAAAAAGAAGATCGAGAATTTGAAGAACCACAAAGACTTGTAGATCCACCTTAGGAGAAGAATCCTCACAAGAGGAAACCTGCTTGGGTACAAGAAATCATCCAAGGTGCGGAAAGATATGGGCTCTAGAAGAGAATCACAGAGAAAGGAAGAGGACCATATCCTACTCTGGGTATGTAGCATTACTATGTGATTTCATCGATAAAGAACCTTCCAGTTATGAAGAAGCAGTAGAATGGAAAGAATGGAAGGATGCTATGATCAAAGAATATCAATCGATCATGAAAAATGATGTTTGGGATGTTGTCCCAAGACCAGAAGGGAAGTTGATTGTAAATTCTAAATGGATCTAGAAGATCAAGCATGCTACATATGGTAGCATTGAAAAATATAAAGCAAGATTTGTTGCTCGTGGTTTCTCCTGGAAGGAAGGAATAGACTTTGAAGAAACTTTTGCACCTATAGCCAGATACACTTCCATCAGATCAGTACTTGCTTTGGCTACAGTAATGAAATGGAAGATACACTAGATGGATGTCAAGACTGCTTTCTTGAATGGTGTAGTGGAAGAGGAAGTATATGTAGAGCAACCACTCGGTTTCGAGACACAGGACAAAGAGTCTCATATATGCAGATTGAAGAAAGCCCTGTACGATTTGAAACAGGCACCCAGGACTTGGTACAGCAAAATTGGCAGCTTTCTATTCAATTTTGGCTTTCCTAAGAGTAAAGTAGATTCCAATTGTTATTATAAGGTTGAATATGGAAACCCAGTATGCTCCTACTGTATGTAGATGATCTGTTTGTAACAGGTATGAATGGGTTGATTGTTGATACGAAGAGGAATCTTGCTGCCAAGTTCGAAATGAAGGACTTGGGTATGATGCATTATTTTCTAGGCATGGAGGTGTGGCAGAATGAAGATGGAATATCCCTTGGAAAAGGGAAGTATGCAGTAGAGATCCTGAAGAGGCTTGGGATGATGGAACACAAGGCTATGGCCACACCCATGGCATCAAACCTGAAGCTATTGAGCGATGCTTCATCAAAGTCGACTGATGCTACGATGTATCGTCAGATGATTGGGTCCTTGATGTACCTGACGAACACGAGACCAGATATTTGCTTTGTTGTGAACACCTTAAGCCAGTTCCTGAAAGATCCGAGAAATGTTCACTTGATTGCTGCAAAGCATATTTTGAGGTACCTAAGGGGTACACTTGATTATGGGCTCAAGTATGAGTCGAATCAAAAGATTAACTTGGAGGGTTATGTTGATTCAGATTGGGCAGGCAGTGCCATCGATAGGAAGAGCACTTCAGGGTGTTGCTTCAGTATGGGATCATGTGTGATCTATTGGTTTAGTAGGAAGCAATCCTGTGTGGAACTAAGTACAGCTGAAGCAGAGTATGTCGCAGCTTGTTCAGCTAGTTGTGAGGTAGTATGGCTAAGGAAGCTACTGTCTGATTTATTTGATCTCCACTTGGATGCTACTTGTATATATTGCAACAACCAGAGTTGTGTGAAGTTTTCGGAGAACCCGGTGTCCCATGACAAGTCGAAGCATATCAAGATCAAGTATCACTATATCATGGATATGGTGCAGAGGGGAGTAGTGAAGCTCCAGTATTTTGCGACGGATGAACAGATAGCTAATGTATTGATGAAGCCATTAGCTAGGGTGAAGTTTGAGTACTTCAGGGAGAAGCTTGGTGTTCTCCAGATCGAGGTTCCCTCCAAAGGGAAGTGATGAGTCCGTGAGCTATTCTGACATGGTAAGAGGATTGGTTCCTTCCATGGTTAGATGTAAGGGATGAGCCATTCGGTCATGGTGAGAGGATTGGTTCCTTCCACGTTAGATATGAGTGCTGAGCCATTCTGATATGACTGTAGGATTGGTCCCTACATGATCAGATATAATGGCTATTTCCATTCTTAGAATGGAGTTTCCTGGTGAGGTACCAGGAAAAATCAGTCTGGGACTGAGGGTCATTCTGATATGACTGTGAGATGAATTCTCACATGATCAGATATGAGTGCATGGCCATTTTGATGTGATAGATGGATGTGTTCCCACTTGATCAGATGTAAGGGATGATCCATTCTGTCATGGTGAGAGGATTAGTTCCTTCCATGTCAGAAGTGAGTGCTGGCCATTCTGACTTGGTGTCATATATAAGGGCTACCGCCATTCTTGGAATGGAGCTACCTGGTGAGGTACCAGGAATCCTCAGTATGGGACTGAGATCCATTCTGATGTGACTGAGGGATGTGTTATCACATGATCAGATGTAAGTGTAGAGCCTTTCCACAGATGATAGTAGGTGTGTCCTATCATGCTGGTGGATGTGAGTGACGGCCTTTCCATATATTGTAGTAGGTGTGTCCTATCAAGCTGGTGGATTTGAGTGTTGTGCCTTTTCACAAATGGTAGTAGGTGTGTCCTACCATGCTGGTGATTGTAAGTGCTGTGCATTTCCACATATGGTAGTAGGTGTTTCCTACCATGCTGGTGGATGTGAGTGCTGTGCCTTTCCACAGATGATAGTAGTTGTGTCCTATCATGCTGGTGGTTGTAAGTGCTGATCCTTGTCACGGATGATAGTAGTTGTGTCCTATCATGCTGGTAGATATGAGTGCTAGGCCTTTCTGATGTTATTATATGATTGGTTCCTACATGATCAGATGTGAGTGCTAAGCGGGCCATTTGAACTTGGTGTCAGATGTAAGCACTGAAGAAGACCTACACGGAGGCTAGGCCTACAACCAGCATGAAAAAGGGTTGGCTCTATAGAACTTCCCGTGATGAGAAGAATCATGAGATAGCACCCGTGATGATCCGGTAATGAAGATCCACCAGTGATGATCTAGATCGAGTAATGATCCAGATCCAGTGATGATGTCCACTGATGATCCAGATCGAGTGATTATCTAGATCCAGTGATGATCCAGATCGAGTAATGATCCAGATCCGAAGATGAAGATGACTTGAAGATGAATATGACTTGAAGACAAAGATGACTTGAAGATGCAAATGACGAGATGATCTAGAGAAGAAGACCAGTGATGAAAATTGTGTCAAGAGAATACCTTCCTAGTTAAGAGGGAGTGTTGATGTAATTGTAACTTCAAAATGTATTCACTTATATTTCTTATGTATTGTAACCCAATGTTTATTCTGGGATGTACTTGTGTCATGACATTCCCCGATGTTTTTATCGGGAGGATCTATAATGTAAACAAGTCATATCAAGTCATTATGGGTAACCCTCCTATTGTCTAAGGGTTAAAGTCCCCGCAGTTCCAGGGCACTATGGTTATTAGAATCTCCTAGAGAGGTCGGCCCTACTAGGGTTTTAGTCATGTCGGGAATTAGTATAAATAGAGAGTTGGCCTCTCTATTTATCACACATTCATCCACACTCAGTTGTAGTGCATAGCTGAGGAAGAGAAAGACACTGGGGCAAGGAAGAAAGAGGTTACTGCTGTCGGGAGATCATATTACTGTTTTGGGGTTTTACTTTTGGTGCTGATTCTATCTCTAAGGAATTTGCGGGGTTTTCTCCATTTATGGTTTCCTCGAGGAAAAACACTGTGTTCATTGTCTATTGTTTTTTATTGTTGTGCTTGTTTTTCTCTCAGTTAAAGATCCTAATGTTATGCTAGCTTAATGTTAAAAATCTAACAGTAAGCTTATGTAACAGGCTTACTATGGCTATTATGGTATCACCCATGAACTGGTTGTGAAGCTCTGAGCCACGCTGCTCCTTGCTAACCTTGTCACCTACAACCACTAGTAGTAAGACAAATGAGAAGTATGAAAATCGTGGACAAGCTATGAAATAACAATAATGCTGCTAAAACCCAATGAAGCCTTACCTTTGTCAACCTGGAATTCGCCTTCATCCACCATGCAGAGCTAAGACCAAACAAAAATCAAGCCAAGAAAAATTACCAAGTCTTTCGTGGAGCCAAGCCCTAAGCTTAAGCTGCCCCAAACCCCAAGACGCATCAATGGCACTAGCCTGGTGTCCACTATCAACCCAAAACCCACATCTCTATAGTTTGAAATCGATTCAAATATTGATGGTCTCTTTCCCATGCAAAGTCTTAAACGCCATTGTGTAATGTTCAAACCATATGGTATAATTCGCCACCACAAATCTTATTACAAGGTATAATATTATATACCACATATTCCTTTCCATTTCCCTAAGCATGAAGCTTAGAACCATAACATATGAAATATGCCATGGTATTGTTCTTATGTATAAAATCGATATTTTGTCTTTTAGCCAAAGTTTATAACTTGCCAAGAATAAATAAAATATGTATTAATACTTTTAATACAATAAATATGAATTACAAGTGGATTAATATAGGAACAGTGGATCCGTAATTACATAATGAATAGTAGGCGTCACATGATAATCTATCTATCTGTATAAATGATAAACATAGTAATTACCTCGTTATCAAGCTGAGTCTGTAAGAAACCATAAAAACAACTAATAGGCGTTTTAATGATCAAAACGTTCATCACTCCTTAAACAAGTCTTCGTTGCTAAGTATAATATGCATAGAATGAAAGAAGTGCCTTAGTTTGAACAAAACTAAGTACACTGGCCAGACAAGTAGACACTTTACCTCTTAGACAGTCACATGGGAGAACTAGTCCCGTCACTCCACAAAATTTAGTTCCAGGAACAAAGTTAAGTTAGAACCAAGTAAATAACAAGTAAACATATGCAGAAATGAACTAAGTATATAACCAAGTAACTAACACATACACAACAATGTATAAACTTGATAATAGCTTAATAATCAGATGCATGACATCTTAAAAACAACACAGTAATAATCATAACTGAAAGTAAGATGATAGAACATAAGAACAACTTACGACCAAAGAGTGGTACATTTAGTGTATGTTATATTCCGCGAGTTCAATAATTTCCAGCATAGGTAGTTTTTACTAGATTAATAAAAAGAAATTATTTTCAATTTTTGGGGACATTACAAGTGGTATCAGAGCCTAGTTTCAATACTAAGAGACCTATGGGTGCACCAAACATTCACCGCAAAGAAAATAAAGTATGTTTTTAAAATTATTGTTACTAACGAAAATTTTCCTATTATTAAAATTTTTTTAAATTTAAGGAATTTTTATAGAACAGTTCAAATTATGAATACTGAGGAAGATAACATCCGGCAAGGAAAGATGAACACCCCCACCCCGAAGCAGAACTGGTGGTGGAATTAAATTCTGATATTTTGAAGACCATACACAATCTTCAAGCAGAATTGCAAAGTTTTAGAGAAGATAGTCTGAACGAAAGAAAATAATAGCAAGCTATAAATGAAGCATTACTGATAAATATGACGGGAGGAAGCTCACAAGGTAAACCTACGTAGTCCACGAACAAATCCAAAAGAGAACCTTACCATAAACGGGAAATCAGCCCAAGAGAATAAGAAAAAGAGGAGCATACCCCTGAAGCACCCAAAGGAGACCTTCACATTCCTTCTAGTGATGACTCTCTTTCTCCACGCTGAAAGAAGCAAAGAAGCAATGACAGTATTCAGGGGGAGTTTAGAAAAATAAGAGCCCCGACCTATGAAGGTGAATTAAACATTAGGGAGAAAGCTGAAGAGTGGATGCTAGGTATGAGAAAATATTTCCAAGTGCATAACTACTCAAGTGAGATGAAGGCCCAGCTTGCCATCTATAACTTGAATGGCAAGGAAACAAGGTGGTGGAGAGATTTAAAACACACCAAGAAATATGAGCTAAGTGAAATACGCTGGGATAACTTTCGAAAAATATTTCAAGAGAAATATATGTCAGAAAAGTTCTTTGATCGAAAAGTGAGAGAGTTTCATGAACTACGTATGGGGTCCATGACTATGGACACTTTTATTAACAGATTTCTAAATCTGTTACATTATGTACCATACATTAAGGATGAAAAGGTAAAGATACAAGAGTTTTTAGGATGTCTCCCTCCCAACTTTCAGGAAAGGATTGAATTCGACATGCAAAAAAAATTGCATACCATACTACACAAGGCCAGGCTCTGCTATGAGCATGGGCAGTTACGACAAGAGAACATGAACCAAAACATAGACAAGTCTAAGAAATTATCTGATAACAGCAAACATGGGTTTAACCCATAGCCATACAGAAAAAAGAATACCAACTTTCCAATAAACAAGAAATTCAACAAATATAGTACAAAGCCATATGTACCAACTCCTAATGTTAACAAGACAGTAGCAAGCGATGCCAATGCTACCCCGCTACAAATCAAGTGTTGGAAATGTAGCGGGACTCATTATGCCCAATATTGTAAGAACAAGACCAATGGGGTCTTCCATAACTTACAAGAAGAACCAACCATCGAGGAAATAGCGGGAACAATGTGGATTTATGCAGCATTGGATGGCCGACAGGAAGACCATCAAGTTACCATGGTTTAGATAGAAGGTAAGATCTTGAACACTTCTATTTCAATACTTATTGATCCCGATGATTACTGGAGCACTGTTTCACCTAAAATTGTTGATGTATGGAAACTAGTCAAAGTAAAGCATGATAAACCGTGGTTGGTTCAATTATCCACAGGTACAAAACAGAAAGTTTCGAAAATAGTTAAAGAATGTGAAATAAACCTGAATGGTTTTCCTACAAAGGTAAACCTAAAAATCATACTCTTAGGATTGTATGATATACTCATCGGCATGGACTGGTTGGAACAGCACCATGTCATGATCGATTGCTTACACAACTAGTCAATCTTGTTTACAGATAGCCAAGGGAACCAAGTGAAGGTTCAGGGCATTCCAAAGAAAGTTTATGTAAGGAAAATATCTTCCTTACAAGAAAAAAAATCCGTTAGGAAAGGCTGCAAGTTGTTTGCAGTAAATATCTGAGACATAGAGTCTGAAAGAGAACAACGTATAGAAGACTTTCTCGTTCTTGATGAATTCAAGGATGTGTTTCTTGAGGAAATCCCAGGATTACCTCCGAAACGAGACCTAGATTTTTCCATCGAAGTGACACTATGATCAATTCTAGCTTCCAAATCCCCTTACCGCATGAGTGCACCTGAGTTGGTGGAACTCAAACTATAGTTGCAGAAATTGATAGAGAAAGGGTATATCCGACCTAGTGTGTCTCATTGGGGAGCACCAATATTGTTCGTAAAGAACAAAGACGATACGATGTGGATGTGCATCGATTACCGTTAGTTGAAAAAAATGACTATCAAGAACTGTTATCCAATCCCTAGGATCGATGACTTGTTCGAACAAGTGGGAGGAGCCAAAATCTTTTCAAATATTGAACTGTGATCTAGGTACCATCAGGTATGGATTCATGATGAGGATATTCACAAAATTGCCTTTCATACAAGTTATGGGCACTACAAGTTTGTAGTGATGCCCTTCAGGTTGACCAATGCACCCACGAAATTTATGTGTATGATGAACAACATATTGAGTAAATATTTGGATAAGTTTATTTTGGTCTTTATAGACGACATCCTATTTTATTCCAAGAATAAAGAAGAACACGAAGAACACCTTCGCATAGTACTACGAGTGTTGAGAGAACACCAGCTTTATGCTAAGTTTAGTAAATGTGATTTTTACAAACCACAAATATAGTACTTAGGTAACATTATCTCCAAGACAGGGATAGTTGTGGACCCAGAAAAGATTAGAGCCATAAGGATTTGCCTAACCCTACTAGTGGCAGTGACATTAGGTCCTTTTTTCAGATTAGACGGATATTATCGAAAGTTCATTGAGAACTTCTTGAGAATCGCTTGCCCCATGACCCCTTTGCAGAAGAAAGAAAATAAGTTATTATGGACTGCCAAGGGTGAAAAACATTTTCAAAACCTTAAGCAGCTTTTGATGACCGCACCGATACTACGAATTACGGATCTCGATGGGGATTTCATTGTTTGCATGGATGCAAGCAAGGAAGGACTTGGATGATTCCTCTTGCAGAATGATCACACAATCTATTATGAATCATGGAAGTTAAAAGATCATGAGCATAATTACCCCATGCATGATCTTGAGTTAGCGGCCATCATCCATGCTTTGAGGATGTGGAGGAACTACCTCATGGGAAGGAAGTTCATTCTGAAGACAGACAATATGAGTCTGAAATATTTATTCGATTAACCGGATCTGAATGCGAGGCAATCTAGGTGGTTGGCTTTCCTTAGTGAGTACCATTTCGAGTTAAATCAGATTAAGGGAAAAGAGAACAAGGTTGTTGATTCTTTGAGTGGATGAACTCATATGATATATGAGGTGACTTTGAGTCAAACCGATGCAAATTTGCTTGAGAGGATTAGAATGACCAATAGAGTTAACCCTTTCTATGTAGAAATCCTTAAGAAAGTCCAAGAGGACAAGTTGTTTCAACAACAAAAAGAATATACGGTAGACAAATCTGGACTGCTATGGTCCAAGGATAGATTGTATTTTCGAGAAGGAGGGGACATTTGATCCAGTATCCTCATGAAATTTCATCGGGCACCGTACTCGGGGAACCTGGGAGATCAAAAGATGATATTCGTCGTCAAGAGACACTTTTGATGGCCTAAGTTAAAGGCCTACATTGCGATGTTCATCGTGAAATGTCAGTAATGTCAGCTAGTCAAAGCTGAGCATCAACATCCTTCAAGATTGTTGCAGCTGTTACCCATTCCAAAATGGAAGTGGGAGGTCATTCGTATGGATTTTATCACTGGTCTACCGAAAAGTAAGAAGAAGAATGATTCTGATTTTTTAGTAATTGACAAGTTGTCAAAAGAAGCACACTTCATTCCTGTGAAGTCGACTTACAAAGCAGTGAACATTGTTGATATCTTCTTGAAGGATATATTTAGATTGCACAGGATACCCAAGGCAATCATATCAGATCGAGATGTTGAGTTTACAGGAAACCTTTGGATATCTTTATTCTCTGGATTAGAGATCCTATTGAACTTTAGCACTGCTTATCACCGAAAGGAAGACAGGAAGACAGAAAGAGTAACCCAAATTGTTGAGGACATGCTTAAGATGTATGTCATGAACAACTCCACTAAGTGGGAAGACTACCTGCATATTACAGAGTTTGCGCATAACAACAGTTATCAAACTTCCGCCAAGATGAGTCCCTTTGAGGTACTCTATGGAAGGAAGTGTGGAAAATCAGTTACTTGGGATAGCCCAATGGATCGACTCATGTTAGGGCCTGATTTATTAATGGACTTGGAACAGCTAGTTACCAAGGTTCAGGTGAACCTTAAAGAAGCACAAGACCGCTAGAAAAGTTATGCGGACCGGAAAAGAAAAGATAAATACCTCAAATAGGCGATCATGTCAACTTGAAAGTAAAAGCAAAACGCTCGTTGAGCTTGGGTAGGTGTGGTAAGTTAAAACCTATATTTTGTTGACCTTTTGAAATACTGGCTAAGAAAGGGCCATTGGCATATGATCTAGTGTTACCCACGCATGTAAGAGTCGATAATGTTTTCCATGCATCCTTGTTAAAAAAATATGTTTATGATACTAAACATGTAGTTGATTGGTCCTTATTACAAGTGGAACCTAAAGGGGAGTTTTCCCCTAAGCCTATTCATATATTGGACAAAAGAGAGGTGGAGCTCACGAAGCGCACCATAGTTCAGTTGAAAGTGCAATGGAAGCACTTTGAGGCCGATGAGGCTACTTGGGAGAATGAAGCCACCATGAGAAAGGCTTACCCCTCCTTGTTTCATGATGTCATTCCAAGTCCCTAGAACACCAAGGAAAGTGTTGTTCTAAGCGGGGAGAGATGTGATATCCTGAATTTTGGACCTAACACTTATAGGCATGATCATGTTGATTATGATTTTATCTTGAAATTTTATTTTGATATATTGGCTCGGAGACCCCACTGCATATGAACCTGATGATTTGTTTTATATATTGGGAGTAATACAATTATTGATCATATATCTATGCTTGTTTCTGTTGGGCATGGACCCTGAAGCACATGATTGATGAAATGTTTTGTGTTGAGCGAGGATCTTTGGAGCACATAGGTGATTAATGTTTTGTGTTGAGCGAGGAGATCTGGAGCACATGGGTAACTAATATTTTGTGTTGAGAAAGAAGCTCTGGAGGACATGAGTACTTACATTTGTGTTGAGAGAGAAGCTCTAGAACACATGAAAAGATAGTTGGAAGTGTTGAGAATAAGACATGAATCCTTCCATGTTGATGTTGAGCACAAGCTCTGGAGCATCCGATCCTTGGCCATTGTATCCCTAGGTGTATCGTACAAGTACATCCTAGCATTAGTGTTGAGCGAAGAGCTCTAGAATTGCACTAAGTTGTAACTCCATGTTTAAGCATTGAGTATGGGCTCTAGTAAACGCTAGGGGTTACTGAAAAGAATTTAATAACTTCTGAGTGAAAACGACTCGAGAAAAATATTGATCTCATTAGACTTATTTATAAGTGATTAATTGAAATTTTGAATTTATGTATTGTCATAAAGTACTGAAGAACTATCATGTTATACGAGGGAATCCAACATGCAAGGATGTTTAGAGTTTCCTAGCCTAGTATACCTAACCATCTACCTACTTGACTTTAATGAAGAAGTGTCATTAAGTCTAGGGATCATGGTATATGATGCCCGGATAAAAATGTTAAAAACTGTTATAATGTTATGTATTTTATACATGGTATGTATAAAGAATAAATATATTAATAATATTAATGATGAAATAAAGAAACGAAAACTCCATCCATTATTATTTATTATTAAAAGATAATAAATAGTACAATACCTACAAAAAGTCTAATTAGGAGCTAGTTGAAAGTTCCTAAGTTAACGTATTAAAAATTACCCCAAATTAATTTAAAAGGGTTAAATCAAGAAATCTAGGTTTCTTGATTTAACAGTCTCTTTAACTGAAAAGTCTGTCTATAAAGTCTCAAGCAAAGGAAAGGATTGGGGTGTTGATCTATCTTTTGGGGGATTCATTATTCTGGCTAATTTTATTCTCAAGTGAATTCTTGCAGAACAATTTTCCTGCAAGGAAAAAGGAGAACTGATGCAAACCTGATATACCAGATATGAAACCATACCTTAGGAGCTCTAACCTGCTTCCATGTTGGAATCTAGCTTAGGGGGATCCAGATTGAAACCAGGGACGGTTCCAGGTCATGGTTGGGTGGAACATGGTGGTTCCCAAGTGATTTGATCATCTAATATAGAGGTCATATCTGCCTATGAATTCTTAATGCAGGTAATTTGAGTGTGCAAGTTCAACCATTAAAGAAGATTCAGATTACGGGTATGAGATCCTAGGCTGCCTATTCTATTTTTCTAGAATAAATGTTGGTTGATTTAGGTAAAGATTCACATTACATGTTCTAACCCTATATGTTTGATTTCTGTTTAAGTCTTTTAGGGTTTACATTTTAAATTATAACCCTAGGCTGTACTTTACTTCTTATGTTAGATTTATCCATGGTTTATTTCTTTAGATTACTTCTGCAATTTAATTCCTGTATAATTGTTTATCAAGGGTTTGCACCTTATTTTTTCATTCCTATATTATATTTATAGTTTAAACTGTGTTAATTACAAACTGAGTTGTATTTCAAATCTTTTACTTATCTGTTCTTTTGGCCTTTATATCTCTACTGACATGTTCCATTTGTCAACAGAGGCATGTTNATATATATATATATATATATATATATATATATATATATATAAGCTTACAACCTAGTTAAACTAAGCTGTTATCTACACCTGAACTACTATATATATATATATATAATTCAACATATATGAAATAGAATCATAAATCCAATCTACTAAGTACAATATTTACAACTAAGTACCGACTACAAATATTCCACATTAAATCTAAGATAAATAAACCAGTACAACCTTTCAAGGTCTGCATATTTAAATACACCCTAACTACTAAATCATTTCCATTAAAATAACATCATCATAAGAAAATAAATAGAGTAAGTATCGTGATCATTCATTGGTCTAAGATCAAATCTCTTTTCCTACTTAATTTCACAACCCTTTAAATATTTAAGTAAACAATATCATAATCGCATGCCATAAATCAAATAAGTCCCATATAATATTACTCACGGCCATTATATAAACATTAACCAAGTAAACATTTCAATAATCAAAATAAAGAACCAAGTAAGTACAACGAGGTCGCAGGATCAAATCCTATGGACCCTCTATTTCCCCAATCACAACAATGCAAATATTAAAACCTCATTACAGTACACGAACCAGGATCAAATCCTAATGGGTCCTAAATCTTTTATAAAGCCATAGTGTATTATCTACACGCATGTTGTAAGCCAAAACCCAAAATCGTTACACAAGCCACGCTATACACAGTTTGTATGTGGCCGATGTTTTAACTAATCTTTTAACATAGAGGTTGTAGGACCTTTACAAATAAATGTGTTGTATTCCATGACCACGGTCGTCGAAATTAAACCCCTTATTATCTAACCCTGTCACTAACGAAAGCTACAACAACCTTATCACCAAAGGGTTTACACCCATGGTGTAACTATATTTCCACATTACACATTAAAAACCAAATCCTAAATCCTAAATCCTCTACGTTGTCGCAGTTTCCATGGAAGAGCACTCATGCCATTCACAGCATGGCCTCAAGCCATTTACTGTCACTATTTTCCATTCATATAGCTAAAAACAAATAATGGAGGTAACAATACACAGACTAATCGTGAAGGCAAATGCCACATACAACACAAGCTTAATAAACAAATATCGCAACATATATTTATATAGATAGTCCAGTTTAAAAACCATTTCCAAGAACATGAAGGCAATATGTATTCAAAACTTGATGAGTTACCACATTAACATAATTTACATAGTCATGCCAAGGGCCATGGCACCATTTGGTGCTGCCCAGGATGTAAGTCTCAAATCAAAACAAGATTTACATTAAAAAAAACAGAACTTGTTAAAAGTCCCAAGGCCCCGTTCACTGCTAAAAAAACCATTATTTACAAATCCAAATCTTTGCAAACCCAGGCCCGAAGGAAAATCGAAAACCCCATAGTAAAACCCCAACCAGAGACGTGATGCAACTTATACCCACCCATAAAGCCGATAGGTTGCAATGGTAAGTTTGTGTAACAGGGTTACCATGGCTATTATGGCATCACCCATGAACTGGATACGAAGCTCTGCCCCACGCTACTCCTTCATAACCCTATCACCTGCAACCACCAACAGTAAGCCAAATGAGAAGTATGGCAATCGTGGCCAAGCTATGAAATAAAAACAATGTTGATAAAACCCAACGAAGCCTTACCTTTGTCAACCTAGAAGTCGCCTTCATCCACCACACCGAGCCGAGACCAAACAAACATCAAGCCAAGAAAAATGACCAAGTCTTTTGTGGAGCCAAGCCCTAATCTTAGGCTGCCCCAAACCCCAAGACGCATTAATGGCACCAGCCTGGTGTCCACTATCAACCAAAAACCCACATCTCTATAGTTTTAAATCGATTCAATATCGATGGTCTCTTTCCCATGCAAATTCTTAAACCCCATTGTGTAACCTTCAAACCATATGGTATAATTCGCCACCCCAAATCTTATTACAAGGTATAATATTATATACCACTTATACCTTAGGCTTAAGCCTTAAAACCTTTCCTTTCCATTTCCCTAAGCATGAAGCTTAGAACCATGGCATATGAAATATGCCATGGTATTATTGTTATGTATAAAATCGAGATTTGGTATTTTAGCCAAAGTTTATAACCTGCCAAGAATAAATAAAAGATGTATTAATACTTTTAATACAATAAACATGAATTATAGATAGATTAAGATAGGAACAGTGGATCCGTAATTACATAATGAATAGTAGGCGTCACATAGATAATCTATCTAGTTGTATAAATGATAAACATAGTAATTACCTCGTTGTTAAGCTGAGTTTGTAAGAAACCATAAAAAAACTAGTAGGTGTATTAATGATCAAAACGTTCATCATTCCTTAAACAAGTCTCCGTCACTAAGTATAATCTGCATAGAATGAAAGAGGTGCCTTAGTTCAAACAGAACTAAGTAAGCTGGCTAGACAAGTAGACACTTTACCTCTCAGACAGTCACATGGGAGAACTAGTGCCGCCACTCCGCCCACTTTAGTTCCAGGATTAAAGTTAAGTTAGAACTAAGTAAATAACAAGTAAACATATGCATAAATGAAGGAAGTATATAGCCAAGTAACTAACACATACACAACAATGTATAAACAAGAGAATAGCTTAATAATCAGATCCATGACATCTTAAAAACAACATAGTAATAATCATAACTGAAAGTAAGATGATAGAACATAAGAACATCTTACGACCAAAGAGTGGTACATTTAGTGTACGTTATATTCCGCGAGTTCAATAATGTCCAACATAGGTAGTTTTTACTAGCCTAATAAAATAATTTATTTTCAATTTTTGGCGACATTACAAGAATCAAAGATATGTAGAAACATATCTCTAATAAAGGAAACCCAGAGAGCATATTCTTCATCTCCAATATGAGTTTTGGTCAGGTCTTGAAGAAATTCAAGAATACATTCGAGAAAAAATTCACCACCTGTAGGAATGGTTTGTAGATATCAAACATATCCATCTAAATAATGATCATGAGAAATTGTGTAAAGATCTTCCTAAAAAAAGAGTGGATATAAAAAGCATTGTTTCCAAGAGTTGCCTTCCTTTCTATTTCTATGGAACTCATCCATTTTCAAACCTAATGGATGACCCTCTTTCATGAGAAAAACATATTAATTTTTTAGATAATACATGGTGTGATCTAGCGAGGACAAGATAGAAAAAAAGAGTTATATCCGTATATTCAAATTCTATCTTCTATTCAGTAGATTTACTACCCAAGGATCTCGTTCATCACGAGGAAGAGTCAAAATATTTTATTATGGTGACCAATCGCTTTCCTAACTCATGGAAAAAATCAATCTAATACAAAGCGAACTTCATTGTCTTTTGGGTAAATGGAAACTGTTAGCACCAAGCTATTGTGGACCTTTCGAGATATTGGCATATATTATTGTTATATCTTATATATTATCTTTATCACCACACTTAAATATTTGATGTATTTCATATATTATTGACATTATTTAGACCATGTATTGATTTTGATGGCCTAAAGATGGAGTACATATGGGAATTATATACAAATCCCTTGATGATTATCAACATTAAGAAACAACATTTGTGAAGTAGACTTATTTATTAGGTCAAAGTTAGAGGAAACATTATTTAAAGGTAGATGATATAGTGGAATTAGAGTTTCAGATCCATGAATTTCTCATTTACAATGATAGATTATAATGCAATCATTATTCACATTAACGAAAAGAAAAATGTAAGGAAATGAAAAGTGTATTGATTAGCTTAATTTTATGGGACTAACATGGTCATTAAGAAGCCACTGAGTTCTTCAAATGTTGATCTTGAGACCCAAATTGACCCAGGACAAGATGTTACATGTAACCCAAATGAATATTAATACTATGATGAAATCACTCTAAGGAATGGCTCTAATTTAATGAGGATAACCTAGCCTAGAAGTCCTAGGACCTATCTCGATCATAAGGACTTATTCTACTGCAATCTATGTGACATGGAATATGTTATAGTCGTTAGAGGGCCAGGGCCATTCAAAATTGGGTAAAAGAAGTCATTGTAAGTCATTGGGGTTGTACAGAGCGTACCAACTGAGCAAGATTGGGGCCACATAAAGAACGATGGCATAGAAACAATTTACTCGTGTATATAGCTACCTAAAGATTGCATTATGAAATAAGGGTCATAAAATGTGAGATTTACCTCCACGCGTGAAGGGATTACCACGTATTTAAAAGTAACTTTTCTTAGCTTAGGACTCGTGGAGTAGTGCCATGTGAGCTTCATGCAGGCCTACATGTTTCCATAGGTATCCCTGCAGGTATCACCCGCAACCTCCTCCGAAATTAAATTTAAATTGAAATTGAAATTAACATAATTATATACAATGCCTTGTATGTATACGCCATATCGAATGTATAAATTTCTAGAATATAAACAAATTTTCATATATATGTTAAATTGAATTTTATATATATTTAATATAAGTTTTAAATTTATTTTAGATTGTTTGAATTAAAAATGGTTTAACTTTAATTTTCATTAATTTAAATGGAATTATGTTTCAAAATTTTAAATTATTTTGAATGCTTATATATATAAATTAACATTTGGGGTTAGTATAAGATTCAATTCTTAAAGATTAGAATTAATATAGATATAATTAATCAATGTTCTAATTTAAATTTTATATGAAATTGTATAGGTATAAAGTGTAAAACAAATTCGGAATTAGTTATAAGGTTAGGAGTTGATGCTGGGTTAGACTAAGTAACATGGGAAGTAACATGCGGAAAGTCATGACAAGTGTAACCTCGACAATAGGTATGGTCATCGGTGACTATGTAAGTCGTGAGGATGGTGCAACACCACGCATTTGACATGAGGTGTAGTGTCTTACTCATGACACACGACGATGACATTGACGCAGAGATATAGTTTTTTAGTTCATTATTTAGTAATAAATAGCTAGCTAACACAAGATTATGATTAGATAATCTCACGCCCCAAAAGAAAAGGGGGTAAATTTTGATGACATGTGTGTTATTATTGCCACTTTTCATGAACATAATATGGAGAAAATGGACAATGCACTATGTCAAGGTTGTGCAAACCTAATAAAAGAGACTAACATTGTAAGTTTGATACGTTCAAATGTAAATGCAAGGAGGTACACCTTATCCATGTTTGTGGCTTAAACAATGCTAAGGTTAATGTATCGAAACTATAATTATGTGTATCGTATAGTATTGATGTGAGGAATGTGCTCACTAGGTAACGCACGAGTAGGGGAATAATATTTGAGATCAATTACAAGATCACAACTCTTAAATTTTTTATCCTCAATCAGTCATTCATGACTAAGTACATACCCATTATCCAAGGGTTTCCTTGTAATTCTTGTTGAGATTAGAAGGTAATTAGAAAATGCGTGACTTAGGTTAGGTGATTAAGCCATCTTTTGTATGGAATTTTATGTATAACTTAGGGGTCATCCTACATTAGAAAGTAAGTAGGAATCCTTTAGTAAATCTTATTGAAGTGGAAAATTAAATCATATGTTATATGGACAGATCTTAAGTTGAGGAAGGCCACGAGATGTCATGACAATATGCCTTATTACCTGAGGTTTATGATATGAAATGTTGGCTAGGTTTTATCCATAGATGATAAGACTTGTTAGGTAATTCATGTACTTCATTTAACTACTTCACGTATCATGTTGAGGAATGATTATGAATTTTGTAATGAAAGCAATATGTACACCTACCTCCTTGTGATTAGACGACCTAGTGGTTAAGTTAATGATTAAATAGAAGAAATGAAAATAATTATAAGAGTTCTCCCTTAAGAGAAATTGCATTTATAACATAGAGAATAACATAATTTTCAAAATCTACCAAGATCCAAAGAGATCCCACGGGTAATGTTCTTAGGTATAGATGGTGAGGAGTCATGTGTGAGGAATGCCCATGAACTAGATTGTTTAAGGTAAAAACATTTAATGGAATTGAATGAAATAAGATACATTAATGTATGAGAGATAACAAATATGTAACCAAGGAAGAAAAAGGAAATACCGTTGCATTGATGGATAGGTTTATGCAAGGAAAGTAATCAAATTTAAAACATATATAGAGGACATTGTCTTCCTATGAATAGCATTAAAGGAAATACAAAGTAATTTAACAAGGATGTTAATTATTCTATGGATTAGGTAGAGTCATTAACTTTGAATAGGTCAAATTGACAACCTATGCAAACTTTGAACAAAAAAATGGACAAATTGTAGAAAACATCACTGTGTGTGATCTAGTAAAGGTCCAATCGAGAAGGTAGATCCTGGGCTTTGCTACCTCGGAAGACGTAGAGACTATGCATCGAGATCTCCTTCATTATTTTTACCATAACTTTGGGATGAATTTTCCTGAAGAGTGGGTGTATCTAATGCCCCATATTTTGACTAGGCATGTTTATGAGTAAAACATATTGCACTCCATTTCCTTATTATTTGTTGGACTCATCCAAAGTGAGTAAACTATGTTTTCAGCATGTTAGACATGATAATATGTTGCTAATATGTTTATGATGTTACTATGATTAGGTTTATACTATGATTATGATGTTATGATTATGTTTATGTGATTACTATGTTGTAGTTATCATGATATTCCTTTCTTTCATAACGACAGTGTATGTTTAATTGTCATCCTTGGTGAAACGTGATACATATAATGTGGTACATGGATACCAACCCATGATGTGATCGATTTAATGGTTTTATGTGAGGAAAGGAAATGGTGTTGATAATATAGACCGACTGATGATTAAATGGAGATATTTTTATAAATGTATGTTTGCAAAGTACTAATCCGCAGAACACATGGGTTATGTAATAGTCGAATACATGATATGAAGTGTGGTGTAGTACCTATTTTGCAAAGAGACTTATTAACCAAAATGATGATAGGATGACACATTCCAATAATATTGATAGCAGCACAGTATGAGTTTTATAGGGTATAGACCCAGGATGTTGAAAGGGATGGATGTTTTCATGTACCCTCCCCTCTCGTCCAGAGAGAGAGGACGTGACTACATTGTTGTGCTATCTAACCAAGCATCTATCCCCATGAACATCGTGATAAACATAAACAGAAATGCATTGAATCTAAAATTACAGATGCAGATGTAAAATAAATGAAAATACAGTGGAAGCAAATATCATTCAATTTGTTCATAATAATTTAAAAATAGAATACATTACAGAGTTAATACAATGAGAAATTGTATTGAAATCGAGTTTCCTCGAGAAACTAGCTATGTCGTTGCAAGGTTCCATCCAACCATAGGCCAGTTGTGCTCATCAATCTCTCAAAAAAACTACCACCCCTGAGTTGAGCATGATTTCCACAAGGAAAAGTGGAGCAACAGGCTCACACATAGTGAAATACACACCAAGGTTCAGCCAAGCAAATATACAGTTGGGTTTATTAGGCTGCTAAGGCAATGGAAAGGAATAATTGCTAAGCTAGTGAGCTCAAACACAGAGCTATGGAGACCTGCAAAATATCTATATAGATTGACCTCCATAATACCTACACACCCAACACAAGAAAGTATTCCCTTCACTTCTACACAGTCCCTCAGGCCATACCTTCCCTTCTAGTGTTCTCCCAAGTGTGCGTAGAATATTAGCGAGCCCCTTTTGATCTTTTTGTGAGGTTCCTCTCTTCACTAGATTTATCAAGCCAATTCTAGGCCTCTTCCACTCCTAACTCTTTCATACCAAAACAAGGGTGCACATAACAGCAAACAAAAATGTTGGGTATGAAGAAAAATGTCTTGGCAACAAAAAATGAAATGGTGGATGGGGAAATCAACCATCGGTTAGCAATTCGATTTCAGAAAATGTTTATGGGAATTACAGGGAAAAAACAACCTCCATAAACCCCCAAATCATGAATCTCTCTTTCCATCAACTGTGCAATACCAAAAACGGGTTTCGAGCCATGGAAAAAATGAAGGAAATGCATAAAATCGTGAAGAAAAAATCCCAGCTAGCTTCAGCTGCATAAGGAAGAGAAATGCATGGGTGAGGAATGGTTTGGGAACCCATTTTTGGGTGTTTTCTTTCCCCATAAGAAAAAAATGTTTTTCCAAAATTGATGGTTTACCCCTATACAAAAATGAGTGCCATACCTCTCCATTCCCAATGCATTAACTACCTTAACCAACTTCTGGAAGAATTACATGATTGGAAGCATAAGACAAAATGGTTAGTTGAGATTTTATGGGAACTCTCATTAACATTTGGCTCAACACTATTGGATCAAAGGTTTGAATAATCCCCCCTATTCCCCCCTATTCCTTGTGAAATCATGCCCCCATCTCTTGTTGCATTTCATAGCTAGTTTTGGGTATTTTATTAAATTGCATATTTACATGATGTCTCAATTTATATTGTTCCTCGCTACCATGAGAACCATAGGTATCAATTTTAATTGCCAATAAATAAAACACTAAATCTGTGGCGGGAACTTGGCCTTGAGATCCTCACCATGATTTAATAACAATATTTACATTATGTACAATTTTAATGCAATAGGGGTCAAAATCGGGATATTACATATGTATGTTCCACCTTATGTTTCTATGATACCCGAGGTTGTGGGAGGGCTATGCTGAGACACACTCCCCAAGTTTTTGTGATGACAAAGGTCAAATTCCTTCTAGGAGAGGCTAGGTCCAATGTTCAATCGACGCCATCACTCACAGGTTCTTATGTGGTGAGGTTAGTGAAGCCGACATCCACTTCTATACTAGCATAGGAAAGATAGGGAGGATGCAGACGTAGGTTAGGATGGGAGGATCTGTTAGTTAATACTATTGAGGGTTGGGTATTCCTTGATACTAAGTTAGTAGTAGTAGGTACCCATCTTCATTTTGACTCGATAAGTTAATAAGTATAGCAAAATAAGAATATGAAATCATAAAAAAGGGATTAATTGTTAAATAACTGACAATGTTAAAGTAATTATATATATGTTTTATCTTTCTACATCAGGGATTGCTATTATTAGTTAGCAGGTATGCATAGGCAGGATGGTGTTTGTTTATATTTCATATTGTATATGTGCATACGTTGGCCACATATGCATGCCTAGTACATGTACGATAATATCAATGTACAAGAAACTTGTCACACTTGAATAATGGTATAAATGGCATGGATAAGTTAGGTTATGATGTATTAATCAACTTAGATAATGAATTGTTAAGTTGTTAATGTGTAAAATAAGTAATTTAGTCAGTATATTTAAACACCGTAATAAACGATTAATGTAAGTGTCATCAATTAAAAGTATCATCAATGTGAGGTGTGGTACTGTAAAGAATAAGTTGTCTTCTCTAACTCTTAAGCATGCTTAATTAACCCATTAATGGCACCTTATCCATTAATAAAAAGATACTTTGTTTATACTCATTTACTTATCCATTAAACAAATAAATGTTGTTATTATTATTCACCATTAATAGCAATAATAATTATTATTATCATTATTATTATTACTTTTTATTAGTTTAATAATAATATTAATAATGTTATAACTCTTCTGAGATAAACCTAAGCTTCATTGAATATGATTAAAAGAATCATTTAACTCTCCAAATTGTTTTACATGATTGGCAAAAAAAAAATTATTGGCATTATTATTATTAGAGGGTTAACCAAATGAAATGCGATTAGTATGGTTTAATAGTATTCTATTGTCCACTTTAAATGATTAATTTAATAGTATTCTATTATCCACTTTAAATGATTATTTAATCTTTCTTTTGAAAACATAAACATAAACATCCTCTCTATGAAGTTCAAGATAATTATTATGTTATCTGCAACATTTAAATATTGAAGCGGTGCATTGAATTAAACCATTAAATGAAAAGCGCAGCAAACAAGCAAGTAATAATAATTCTACTAATAAATAAACATAAAATTCAACTCAAATAGTACTCACTTAATTAAGAATTAAAGTATTTAACTAGTCAAGACAACCATGTATAGTGTAACAGTATTAATGATTTATAGTCTAGAGACATTAGAGGGAAGATGGTGGAGTAAGAATGAAGGAAGGAGGAGGAAAATGGGCATTAAAGGAAGGTCTCATCGAGGAGAAGGGGGTCGTTTTTTCTTTTGGGGAGAATAGGACTTATAATTTCAATGAGAAAGGAGGCATACCGAGGAGGGGGTTAACTCAAGGATTTTCAAGGAGGTGGGAAACTCAAAGGAAAAAGGAAAATTGAACTATCCATTGACTGATCTTAAACTATGGAACCCTTCGGATTATTAGTTTGTGAGATCTTGGGATAGAAAAACCATTGGTTTCCTAGGACCATCATGATAATTTGTTCTAAAGGGTGGTCTATTGTTTTGGTTACTAAGGCTTGGACAAAAGGAGATGTTACAGAAGAAGGATACAAGAGCAGCTACATAAACTACCTTCAGCCCTACATACCACATGTATTTTGCTGCAAACACTTAGATTTAAGTTAAAAGTATAGAAATGTATCTTTTAAAATTCAAATGTCTAAACATATGCATATGCATATGCATGTTATTTTATAGGTTTGGATTTCTATTATAAGTAGAAATAATAAGGAGAATGGACATGTATGAAGGAACAAAAACTGATATTTCTATTTAAATCACTACGCATGGTATCAGAGGGAAAGTTCATGCTATTCAATCTAAGGGCCTTGTCACACCTAGAATTTTCTATGAAAATTTACACTACACACAAGTTGTTGAACATAAAATTATGATATTTGTTGTGTAAACATATAATACTTAAGGCTACTAAATCTAGGACTCAAATAGAAACCACAAATGAATACTAAAAAATATTGCTCAGCTATCAAAAGATTAATATTACAGATTGATCTTATATCTCAGCAGTTGGGAATGCATACAAAAAACAAAGACACCATTAGAAAACATAGATTTTAACAAAAGAGAGACATTTTTACAATTATTATTATTTATTATTCTAACTATCAAAATATGTTTATTTATTATTCTAACTATCAAAATATGTGCCATCTCAACCACTGTGGTTTATGCAAAACAATGGACAAAAGCTACTTGATTGAACAAACAAATGAAACAACCCTAAATAAATAGCTAAAGATTATTATAAGTTTCAAAGTCGATGGTTATTCTATTTTAGTAATTTACTAATTTGAAACAAGGTTTAGCAACGTATATAAGCAAAAATCAGTGTGTATAATATGGATGACTCCACTTGATTATATTTATATATATATATATATATATATATATATATATATATATATATATAGAACTGAATAAGGGTTAAACATATAGAATAAAATTGCTCACAGTGCATGGTTAAGATTCATAATTTATAAATCCTATCCTCAACTAGAACTCATTATCCATCACCCAGAGAACCAATATAGCCCGGTGTTATGGATTTTAACTGCAGTTTATAGCCTAAAATGTTTTAATCACCTCGAATTAATTATTTAATGTTTCAAAATTTCATGGATGAAAGGTATCCTCCATTGCATATTGGTATACCCAACCGAGGATGAGGAACAACATACTAATGTGTACCCAACTATCATAAAATATTGTGTACACAACCGCTTTGTGACCCTTGATAGAATTAATTCACCATATAATCAAGCATGCTAGGTTGTAGAAGAGAACAATCCTTAATGATAGAGGACAATGCATCATCACTTTCTTAGGAGGTGAATTTCATAGGTACTAAAATTTTGTTCAACCAGAAGTGAGTGGAAGGTATTAATGAGTATTTCCACAAATTTCCTATAGACTGATGGGTCGAGGGTAAACAATTTAAATCGAGGACCAATGGTATTTACCTATCCACAAACCTGAGGTAGGTATGTTGGTGCTGGTAGATTTATTGTTTATGGCTTTCAATATGCTAAAGCAGCTTATGCCTTGGCATATGCTTCTATTTTTGGTAATGGTGTTAGATCAACCATGACATTGTTGTTGGTACTGCTACCGGTACTGTAGAATACACTTTGCTAATGGTTATAGGGCTAGCACAACAACCTAGCTTTGGAATTGCGATTGGAATATGCTATAAAATTTGTATGATAGATGGAGAAATGCCACATTGGTAGTTGTGATATGGAGGAGAAGGAAGAACACCATACCTACTTTCCAACATTGCATGGAACCCAGAAGTCAAAGAATATTTTATCAAAACTTATGGTCATCATCATTTTTCTTGTGTTCATTTGAACGCTCTTAAACCAACATGCAAGACAATTATTCAAAATTTATTTGCATATAACAAATTTTATAAAAAATGATGACAAGAAATCTTGTCAACATATGGGAATCATAAATGCAGATTCAGGGATTCTAACTGAACTAGCACAATATGGAAGTTCCATGACATTTTTGACCAAGTGAACAAAAAATACATGGAACACCTACCTAGCATGGAAGCGTCTGCATCAAACACCACTACTTTTCCAGATGGAGATTCAAGATTGGTTAGTACTCATCTCGATCATAAGGACTTATTCTGCTGCAAGATACCTAGCATGGAATATGTTATAGTTGTTAGAGGGTAGGGGCCATTCAAAAATGGGTATGATTCTAGATCTAGTAAATCTCTAAGAGAAGTCATTGTAAGTCACAAATGCCATTTGGTCTGTTAATGTCTTGGGTTTGTACATAACGTACCTACTCAAAAATATTGGGACCACATAAAGTTCGATGGCATAAAAACAATTTACTCATGTATATAGTGTTGGAAATATTAATCACTCGCATATATGTACCTGAATCTTAGTCGACTCTGTCAGAGTCTGTATCAGTCAAGATCTTGTCGGATAGTCTGACAAGAGGGTAGAGTCCACGATTCGGTAATGTAAACCATTCGAATTTATTTATGAAGCTAAGTTGTTAGGTAGATTTTTATTACAGTCTTTAATGGAGAGTCGGTCGATTCATCTAGAAGCAATTTTCAGGTTGCCTATAAATAGAAGAAGAATATTGTAAATTAGGTTAGACACAAGTCACTAGTCACTAGACACAATAGAGAGATAGAGGAACTCAGGGTGACAAAAGAGAAGTTGAAGATCAAGCTTCTATGTATGTGATTCAGTCGAAGAGTCGAAGCTCTGTAAAAGGATCATTTGGTGAGCCCGACAAGTCTAGATAGACAAGTTTGTAATACCTTTGTTATTTTCGCATAGTTATATATATGAAATAGTTTATGGTTGAATGCATGTTTATTTGGCCGCACATTATTTCCAGATTTACTTGTGTAAATGTATTTCACAATTACGGTTGAGTGAAAGATCAAGAACCCATAAATTTCTCACTCCGTGAAAGTTCCAAGTTTTACGGCACATTGGTCGACTCAAGTCTTCCTACATATTTGGGTATATGTTTTATAAGTTCTTTGTAATTGTTAATGTGTCTATTTTTCTTCATCTTACTCGCAGGTGAAAAGCATTTGTGATTTCTTAAGTCTTTTAGACTAAGAAACATACTCTGTAGATTTCAACCAAAGTGAACTAACAAGGTCGGTTGAGTCAGCCGACTTGAGAGGTCGAAGAGGTAAGCCGACTTGAGAGGTTGAAGAAGTCAGCCGACTTAGAAGTGACAAGTGGTCAAGGTAAAAGTTGAAGTCAGTAAGAAATGACAGGTCAAAGTAAATCAATCGAGTCAAAAGGCTAACCAAAGTTGATAGACTTGTCTAGTCGGGAGATAGACAAGTTTCACCCGACAAGTAAAAAAAAAGAAAAAGAGGTCGGCATGAAAATATTTAATTTTAATATTTACTGAGCATTAAACTCAATTTTATTCAACTCGGTTTTGGATAACTGGTATCCGAGAAAGGTTTATATCAGAGCAACGTTTAGGAAATAAATCTTGTCTTAAAAGGTGGAAAATTAATTTTCTAAGGAAAGTTAATTAAAAATTAAAAATGGCTTCCACTTCTGGTTCATTGCAAACTCCAATTTTTATAGGAAAGAATTGTGAATATTGGTATTTAACAATGAATAATTTATTCAGAGGTCAAGATGTATGGGAGATAGTCTAGCATGGTTATGCAGAACCAGCAGACATGACAGCATAACAATCTCACACAGGCCGAGAAAGATGTCTTGAGGGAACAAAGGAAGAAAGATGGAAAAGATCTATTCTACATACATCAAGCTATGCAAGAAAGCATACTCCCAAGAGTAGCAGCAAAAACTAATGCTAAGCAAGCATGGAATACATTAGAGACTACCTATCAAGGTTTGGATAAGGTAAGGAAATCCAAGCTTCATATTCTGAGAAGAGATTTTGAATCTCTGTCCATGAAAGATTCAGATAATGCAGACACATTCTACACCAAATTTGTTGGTTTGATAAACCAACTGAAATATCATGGAGAAGCCATAGAATATTGAAGGGTGGTTGAAAATATGCTCATAAGTCTTCCCCCAATATTTGAAAACTTGGTTGTGACCTTGGAAGAACACACAGACATGTCGACATTTACCATTGATGAGATGCAAGCTTCACTCATCAATCATGAACATAGATTCAGCAGAACACAAACATCATTGGAAGGTGGATTCGCAGCATAGTCATCCATAAGCCGTGGTAGAGGCAGGGGAAGAAACAACTTCATAGGTAGAGGAAGAAGTTCTTCAAGAGGAGGATGAGGCAGAAGTCCTGCAAATGTCGGTGGCAGAGGAGATAATCATAACCCAAGTCAACTAAGTGACCACAGGTTTGATAAATAAAAAATCCAATGTCATTATTGTAAGAAGTTTGGTCATTATACATATGGATGCAGGAAGAAGCAATATGACCAAGGAAGGCAAAGCCCAAGTCAGTCAACCAACACCGGCACTTCGACAAGTGCAATGTTAATGGCATCGATATCTCCACTTGAATGCAATGTTATTCAAGAAAGTCCACATGACATATGGTACTTAGATTTAGGATGCAACAACCACATGACTGGTAATTTAAATTTGTTTTCTAGTCTAGACAAGTCAGTTCAAACTAATGTTACACTTGGAAACAATGTCCAAGTTAAATACATCCCTGATGTCTATCATGTCGAAGGTCTGAAACATAATCTTTTAATCATTAGACAGTTGATACAAAAAGGCTATAGAATCTACATGGAAGATGATCACTATGTGATCAAAGACAAGCATCCAAGTGACCAGCTGATAGAAAAAGTGCCAATGACAAGCAACCGCTTGTTTCCATTGAGGATAGTTCCTGACATGAAAGGGAAGACAAAGAAAGGAATTTCATTCAAGGTAGAAAGTAAATAAACAATCGAGCTTCTCGATAAGAAAGAAAATGGCAGCGCTAATTTACAAGCTGCATTTCAGACAAAAGTTTAGGATGAATCCTAGTTGTGGCATTTTGGATTTGGACATCTAAATTTTGGTGGGCTGAAGCTACCGCGCACAAAGAATATGGTATAAGGATTACCATTGATTGATAGACCAGAGAGGGTTTGTGAAGGATGCATTTTTGGCAAGAAGCACAGAGAGGCTTTTCCAGTCGATAATTCATATAGAGCACGCACACCAATTGAAATTGTGCACTCTGACATTTGTGGTCCAATGTAGACATCATCCATTGGTGGCTGCAAATATTTTCTAACTTATATTGATGACCACTCAAGAAATACATGGGTATATTTCCTAAAACATAAATCTGATGCATTTAGTTATTTTCAACAGTTAAAGGCACTCGTGGAGAACCAGAGTGGTCACTGCATCAAGAGGTGAATATGTTTCAAATGAATTTCTAAATTTTTGCAAGACCTATGGCATATAAAAACAATTCACTGCACGGTATACACCTCAACAGAATGATATTTCTGAAAGAAAGAACAAAACCATCATGGAGATGGCACGCAACATGTTGGAAGCCAAGCATTCGCCAAATGAATATTGGGGTGAAGCAGTCACAATTTCCATATACATTATGAACCGGTGTCTGACAAATATTGTGAAGAAAAAATTTCCCCAAGAAGCATGGACAAGTATGAATCATAGTGTTTCTCATTTAAAAGTTTTTGGTTGTGATGCATATGCTCATGTTCCAGAAGAGTTGAGAAGGAAGCTAGACAAGAAAAGATAAAAAATTATTTTTGTCATCTATTCTGAAGACACAAAGGCATACAAGTTGTATGATCCTGTCACAAGGAAAGTGATAATCAGTCGAGATGTTCAATTTGTCTAGAATGAATCATGGGATGGAACTGTCGACATAAATGTCAAGATTGTTTCAAATGTCGACAATGATGATATGGACGAGGAAGTGGTTCAAACACCACATATAAGTCAAACGGTCACAGCACCGTCGAATTCCATGAAACCATGGCAAGGTTCAACACAAGGACCATTGACACAAGTAGAATCTCAAGCTACACCAACAAGTACACCAAGAGGACATCAGACTCCATCAAGCATTTCGTCAAGGTCGACATCGACAGAACCGATGAAGACAAGAAGTCTGCGAGAGATATATGAAGTTGGTACACCAAATTCATTGTCTCTCTTTGCATTATTTTCTCCTACATATGATCCACTAACATTTCAAGAAGTTATTTAAGAAGAAGTATGGGCACAAGACATGGATGAAGAAATAGAATGCATTGAGAAGAACCAGACATGGGAACTGGTTGATGTACCAAAAGACAAAGGTGTAATCAGTGCCAAATGGATTTATAAGACCAAGCAAGATGTTGATGGGAATGTGCAAAAGCAAAAAGAAAGAATGGTAGCAAGAGGGTTCACACAACAACCTGACATAGAATTCAATGAAACGTTTGCACCTATTGCACGCATGGATATAGTCAAAATAGTTTTGGCCATTGCTGCACAAAACAAATGGAATCTTCATCAAATGGATGTCAAGTCAGCATTCTTAAATGGCTATATAGAAGAGGAAGTATATGTGGAACAGCCACAAGGGTATGAAGTTCCAAGTCAAGAGCATAAAGTGTACAGGCTGAAAAAGGCACTCTATGGTTTGAAACAAGCTCCTAGAGCTTGGTATAGTCGGATTGATTCCTATCTCACTGAAAATGGATTTCACAGAAGTGAAAGTGAACCGACATTGTACACCAAATTCGATGATCAAGGTAAGATGTTAATTGTCTACTTGTGTGTAGATGATTTAATATTTACTGGTGATTTTGGCATAGCATATTTTAAAGCAGTCATGGAAAGTAAATTTGAAATGACTGATCTGGGGCTTATGAAGTTTTTTCTAGGCATTGAAGTTCAGCAGTCTGAAAGTGGTATTTTTGTATCACAGTCTAAGTATGCAAGTGAAGTTTTAAAAATATTTAACATGTCTAATTGCAAGATAGCTCCAACACCAGTGATAAATTTTAAAATTTTGCAATGATAATGAAGGATCCACTGTCGATCCTACAATGTTCAAAAGGCTTGTTGGCAACCTTATGTATTTGACAGTGACAAGACCAGACATTATGTATGGAGTAAGTTTGATCTCAAGGTTCATGGAGTCACCAAAAAACTCACATTGGCAAGCAGGTAAAAGAATTCTGAGGTATGTAAGTGGCACAAAAGACCTTGGTATTATGTATTCAACCTTAGAAATTTTTTAACTCATTGGTTACACTGACAGTGACAATGGAAGTAGTATAGATGACAGGAATAACACATCTGGGTACACATTTCATTTTGGGACAGGTGTTGTTTCATGGGCTTCAAAGAAATAGCCCATAGTAACTTTGTCTTCAACTAAAGTAGAGTATATTGCAGTGACAAGTGCTGCATGTCAAGCTGTCTGGATGAGAAGAATGTTAAAATACTTGTCACAGAACCATCAAGAACCAACAACCATCTTCTGCAACAACAATTCAGCCATAGCATTATCAAAGAATCATGTGTTCCACAAGAGAACCAAGCACATGGACATAAGGTTTCATTTTATAAGAGAGTTGGTGAACAACAAATAAATTTGTTTGGAATTTTGCAGGTCTAAAGATCAACTTGCAAACATGTTTACAAAACCATTGGCAAAGGACATATTCCAGTATCTGCGTAGCTATCTTGGAATGACAAGTTCTGCACAGTAAACTTTGCCATAAATAGAGCATGTCTAAGGTCTGAAACATTTTGTAATTTTTTTTAATTACGATCTGCTAATAATTAAGGGGGAGCGTTGGAAATATTAATCACTCGCAGATCCGTGCCTGACTCTCAATTGACTCTGTCAGAGTCTGTATCAGTCAAGATCTTGTCAATCAGTCTGACAAGAGGGTAGAGTCCACGATTCAGCAATGTAAACCAGTCGAATTTATTTCTGAAGCTAAATTGTTAGGTAGATAGTTATTACAGTCTTTAATGGAGAGTTGGTTGATTCATGTAGAAGCAATTTTCAGGTTGCCTATAAATAGAAGAAGAAGATTGTAAATTAGGTTAGATAGAAGTCACTAGTCACTAGACACAATAGAGATACAGAGGAACTTGGGGTGAGAAAAGAGAAGTTGAAGCTCAAGCTTCTGTGTATGTGATTCAGTAGAAGAGTTGAACCTCTGTAAAATGATCGGTCGGTGAGCCGACAAGTCTGGATAGATAAGTTTGTAATATCTTTGTTATTTTCGCATAGTTATATATATATGAAATAGTTTATGGTTGAATGCATGTTTATTTTGATGCACATTATTTCCATATTTACTTGTGTAAATGTCTTTCACAATTATGGTTGAGTGAAAGATCCAGAACCCATAAATTTCTCACTCCGTGAAAGTTCCAGGTTTTACGGCACATTGGTTGACTCAAGTCTTCCTACATATTTGGGTATATGTTTTATAAGTTCTTTGGAATTGTTAATGTGTCTATTTTACTTCATCTTACTTACACATGAAAATCATTTGTGATTTCTTAAGTCTTTTAGACTAAGAAACATACTCTGTATATTTCAACCAAAGTGAGCCGACAAGGTCGGTAGAGTCAGCCAACTTGAGAGGTCGAAGAGGTAAACCGACTTGAGAGGTCGAAGAAATCAACCGACTTATAAGTGACAAGTGGTCGAGGTAAACGTCGAAGTCAGTAAGAACCAATAGGTCGAATTAAATGAGTCGAGTTGAAAGGCCAACCAAAGTTGATAGACTTGTCTAGTCAGGAGATAGACAAGTTTCACCCGACAAGTAAAAAAAAAGAAAAAGAGGTCGGCGTGAAAATATTTAATTTTAATATTAACTGAGCATTAAACTCAAGTTTAGTCAGCTCAGTTTTGGCTAACATATAGTGAGATAAATATTTCATTATGAAGTAAACCAACATAGTCAAAGACTGTGAAGGAAAAACACCAGCAGACCAATCTATGTCAGAGACCCAAAACTCATCGATGTATGAGGGTTTTACATATCCATTCTCATGAAAATTTCCAAAGTATCCCCTACACGGAGAATGAATATGTAAGGCATGGGAAGCCTACATAGTGGATTGTGGGAGCATCCAGGACTCATCCTGGTGCACCAAAGATACCAATGTTCCCATACTTGGTAGCTCTTTCAGCTGGCCACGAATTAGATCTAGGCTATAGCCTTACACCAAACAATAGAGCTCATGCACAAGCCCACGAGAGAGCATGTCTCTTAATTCTCTATAAATTCTATGCCCAGTCCTAGACGTGGGGCAGAGAAAGTAAGGGAGGGGTGTGAAGCAAAGGTCACACCCATAAAAAAAAATTAAGCACCCATTAAAACAAATAAACCTATTACGGGTTGAGTGGTGGTTACCAATTCCATACAAGAACAATTAGCCCAAAATTTTACCAAACATGCTCCACCTTGCACTTACATTCTAAAATATTCAAGCAACATATCTCTTCTACAAAAATGGATAAAGTGAAATATCAAACAATAATCCCAGAATAGGAAACCTAAAGCTTACATTTCTTCACGTTATAATTAAAAGTCAAAAAATTAAGACAACAAACATGAAGTTAGCTTACCATAAGATCCATTAAACATCTTAGCAGCAAAATGGTTGATCCAAGAGCTAATTGCAATGGAAATAAAGAACCCTTCCGTTAACTGTATTAACTAGAACCCATGATAACGTGACCAAGTATTAAGTCAAATCCCAAAAATAAATCCATTTTGATTTTTCACATTGGATTAGAAGTGGTAATTGGAGTTTAAGAAAATAAGAGAACTGGCTAAACAACATAAATCAATATTCTCTCCACAATCAAGTGACCACACCCAAAATATTGATTGTCAACTAGTACCGAAAGGAGAAACCGGGTATAATTTGGTAGTCATACAGATCAATATCATACTTTTCTAGAGGAAGATCAAAGAATTCCACTACACAACTAATGCAAAACTTGGCTAAATGGTGGAGCGATGAGGCTGAGCGAATCTGGTGAATCTGAGTCGAGGGGGAGTGGCGTAGCTACTAAGAAACACCTAGTATGTAATGTTAGGTAATGGGTAAATTTTATGGCTCTATCAGCTTATTACTAATGACTCTGAGATTACTGGTAACCCTAATCGCAAAATAAATTTATGATTGTTGTGTATAACCCAAGTGCATAAGAAACTACCAGCAATACCTAACAGCTTTAAATTGTTATGTTATTTAGGGATACCTCTGACTCTAGGTGCAGTGTTGCATGCACTTGGACTGCATGCACTTGGAAAATGCAAATCTATGTAAAGGATTCAACATGAGCAAGTGTAAGTTTGTCAAGGAGTGTAGGTCTAGGATATTTAGGGTTGTCAAGCTTGCAAGTTTCATCAAAGATCATTGTTAAGCGACGTTGATCAGAATATTTCACCTCCTGCGGATAGCAAGGTGTTTTGGTGGTCTGAATCATTCAGATCTAGAACAAATAGATCACAGAGGATGATAACTCCCCCTAGACACTGTAGATATCTGGAATACAAGGCTTTGATAGTTCACCTGTGTACCTACAAAAGAGTTCAACACAAAATAGATCAAAGCAACCAGAATATGATCTACTAATCTATGTTAGTGACTAAGGAATCTAGCAATATATATCTGAGATCAAACATTAACAATATATATGGGATAGAAAATCAACTTGCATTCAAAATATGAAGAAGTTTACAACCAAGCCTTAGTGTTGACATGCATCTCCATGAAACCAGCTCTTCATCCCCAAAAGATCTGACTCTAGCTCCCTATGCTCTCTCCAAATGATCTTGGGCCAAGAATCAGTCCAACAACACAACAATACCTTGAATGTTCCCTCCTCAACCATGGATATGAGCTCATATATATAGGACTTTAATGGATAGAGATGGTTGAGAAATTAGTGGGTGAGGTGGCCTCTAAGATCCTAGGATGAGGGATCTCAAGCTCAACCAACCCAAAGTAGTAGGGATAAGGGCTATCTCGAGGCTTATCATCTAGAAGCCTCAAGAAGCTTCTCTTTTTACCCTTATACCCAGGGTACCGCGCTTCTCCTTCTATGACAGAGCGGTTCTGGTAATAACCGCCTATGGACCAAGGGTGACAGGCGGTGGCACCACTTATGGACAACTGATGAAAAGCGGTGCAAACAGGGGTACTGCTCCTGGATAAGGGACGATGAGCGGTGCTGGGAATTTGTATGATAGACTGATAAGAAACCATTTAGTCTTCACTCCAGAGACTGGGATTTAGCGAAATTAGGTATGTCAAAGGTCTTATCACATGATGGTGATAGGATTTCAGTATAAAAAGATGCCCCCCAAAGCATGAGTCTTAGAGTGATACGATAAACGACAGCTTTGAAAACAAGTCATTGCCAGGAGATGAAAATGTTGGCTCGATCGGAACATGCAGTCAAGTAGGCATCTGTAGTACATTAGTATGTTGACTCATAGACACAAGTAACCAAACTCATAGCTACAGACCAATACAAGGTAGATCCATGAGTGGAATAATCAAGCATGGCTACTAGAATAAAATGTATATCCATGTGATAGAGGACTCAAACTTGTACATAGCTACCAAACATACAACATAGATCTATGTCATATAGATGCAAATTTGAGCATAGCCATGACCATACAAATGTGGATCCATGCTAGAAATACAAAACTCCATCGCAACCCGAGGAAAAGCAATGAGTGCTTTTAAACAAATACCCAGGTTCTTTGTCTCATCTTCCACAAAGTACAATTCTATCCATGTGATTACAATGATATGAAGTCGAACATGATAGAAACCACTTGATTACCGTCCAATGATGTGAACCGTTAACAAGTGCGAGGGAGATCACCATTAATGTCAATGATTCCCAAGGTACTCTAGTACAATCTACTAAGTGTGAATAGATGTCCTTATGTCGAACACCCAGTCGATTCTATTGATCAAAGGTCAATGATGTGAACCTATGTCGAGAGCAAGAGAATCTATCATTAAGGCATACAGATATCAAGGTACTAAATATTGTTTCTAATACTATTTCCCAGATGATGAGCTGATGTCGACGGGAATAGTCTCGTCGAAGGAGGGCCATGATGAGTCCCACATCGACGACATGAAACTCAGAACATAGTTCTGGAATGATGTGAACATACTAACCATATGACTGACTCAAATATGCTGACACAAAGGCTGTGTATACTGCAGAGGTAAGATTTCTTCAGATTCCCTTTGAACATCGGGCAACACAACAAAATGACTTGGCAGCATGACTAGACAGGATAGATACACAATGTGACAGTGGACAATGCATTCTTTTGAAAGACTCAAAGGATTGGCATGACTCATGAAAGTGGATCGTCATGGAGATCAAATAAATACCCAATTGACTGACATGATGTGATGTCCCCGGTTTCGAACCCGTTTGCATGATGGATATAATGTAATTAATCATGGTGAGGAGCTCAAGGCAAAAGCCCCACCATTGATTTGGTTGTGTATGTTCGGCAAAGGGGATATTTGGCGACGGTTTGTCGTGCTATTCGGCACGTTATAATTTGACATCATGTAAACACGCACATCAAATAAAACTAAAACCACAACCAGCTATGGCAGTGCAACGTTGAATGAAAAGGGCATGGTTCCAAAGGATAAGGGGTGGGGGATGTCAAACCTTGGTTATGGGGGAAAAACCCATGTTTCACCACCTTTGTTGTTTGTCACCTTTTCCTTGTTTGATTTGTCTTGTCTCACCCAATGTCTTCCCAACCTCTTCCAACCTCTTTAATGTTTTGTTGGGCAGCTGAGGAGTAATGGCTGCTGGTGGTTGAGGCAGTTAATTCCTTTGGGAATGGGGTGGCAGGACTGTCAGTCCTTTGCCCACCTGCCCACTCCACCCATGTTTGTCCATTCTTCTCCCTCATGCACTCTTCCCTGGTCAGTTCACTCTCACCACGATTTTGTTTCTGGATCCTCCTCACGCACAAGTTTTGGGGCATTTTTGGTCTCACACAAGTTTTCTTCCTCTCCCCCACGAGTTGCTGAGCACCCACGAACTGCAAATTCGCGTCCTTCCTGTTGTGTGTGCATCCACAGACAAAAACGGAGCCATTTTTCCTCACGCAGGGCCTCCATTGTCTGTTCCTTTCTTTGTTGGTTCGGATTGTTTAACCACGCACAGGTATTCTTCTGTTTGGGGCGCACATGGAGAGCTGAGAGCCGTGCCCTTGCATCCACGACTGACTGTGAAGGGCCATTCACGTTTTTGGCTATCTCAGAGGCTATTTGGGTCGTTTTTCCCGGATGTAAGTTGTGCTCCCTGATAGATTCGGGGCTGTATCTTTCCCCATGTTATGAATGTCATTACTATTACGTCTGGGGCTATTGCAGATTCGAGTGAGAGTCATTTTGGCCATGATAGGGCCAAGAATGACTCAGAATTTGTTTTCCCTGTTTAAGCTGTGACAGCTGATTGGTTGCCTGAGTGCAATGGATAGTCTTCAGACTGTGTTGGCTTGGCTTGGTTGTTGAAATCCTGTGAAACCCAGCTGTGTTGGTTTGTTGTTTGTGCCCCTTGGCTATGTATAAGCCTGCAATTGACCCTTATCCCGGAGGAATCATGCCCAGCTTGGGGGTGGCAGCGTTGCTGAGAGATTGATGAGCAAGATGGCCTATGGTTGGGTGGAACGTTGCAGCGATGTAGCTGGTTGCGGGTTAATTCTTCATCAAAAGATAAGTACTGCTGGTTACTTCATCTCTGTAATTTATATTGATGTTAAATGCTGGAATGTATTGTGTTGCTTCCGATGATTGTTGAAGGACTGTGCATCCTTGTATGATGAATTGTGCCTGTTGTTTAGGCTTTAATTTCAGCATTGATCTCGCCTGTTTTATGTTCATGGGGATGTATGCCCAGCTGTGTTGATGTTCGTCGCGTCCTCTTCGCCGGTTGGAGGCATGGGGACGTGACACATGATTCTGTAGACAAGTGCCATGTTCAAAGGTAATGGCAAACAACTGCCATTATTTGCAAAATGATTCCCTTTCACATTTTCCTCATCATGATCGATGAGTGCCTCTTTTCAGTTTTACGAGTTCAAATAGGGTAACAAACACTCAATATAGCTTTCCAGAAGACATGTCAAGTTCCATATGTTTTATGAACCTGAGAGAGGATGGGCTCATTCCCAAAACGGGTCTCTCAATTTTTAATTTAATGAGTCCACTGAAAGAAACCTCAGTATCGTTCATGTTTAGAGAGTCTGAACGAATACGGAAGAAGAATCCATCGAGGTCCTTTTTCATATGATTTAGTCTCTAAGGCCCAAAAAAGTATAAAATCATCCCTTAGAGAACTCTTCCAGTCATGATTGGCTGGAGTGTTCCCTTCTCGTAAATAGTACTGTCCGAACCAAGAAAGAGATAACCTACTGACGGATAGATGACTCTTCAAATAATTTAACGAGTGTGAAGAAGACAAGATTGCTCGACAATCTTTTCATATTTAGGGAGTCTGAAAAAGGGTTTAAAGAGAAATCCATGAATTTTCTTTACAGAATGTCACTGTTTACGAGCATGGAAAGATTCGGAAACAGACTCGACTATCTTTTCATGTTTAAGGAGTCTGAAAGAAGATGTGAAAAGAAGACTGCATAATGTTTCTTTACACAATGTTGTATTTTACGAGCCTGGAAAGAAACTTGAACTAAACTCGGAACTTTGATACTAGATTTTAACGAGCATGACAAAGTGTCGTAATAAACGCTCAACGACCTTTTTCCATTTTGTGAAAGTATGAAAAAGCCATAAACAAACTTTCCAAAGCTTTTACTAAAGTCAACCTGCAGATGACTCATAAACAAGTGTTAAATGCATCCAAAATCAACATTACGGGATTACGACAAATAGATTTTGACTAGAACATGATGTAATATCAAAACTATACTAAGTAAGACCCAAAAAATGTCTATATAAGGCAAGTAAATAGTAAAAAACCAAACATTTCACTATTTACCTCTAGCAGAGAACACTTGGAGCATTTTTTAGCCAGATCTTCCACAGCTAATACTGGGAGTTTCCACCGTCAGTTTTTAGTCTCGTCAGTTGTAGGTAAGAGCTAAGACCTTGTTCTTTCATTTCATAGCTTTTATTTGGGGATTTCATTGGGTTTTAGGCCTATTTGGCAAGCCCTAAAATCCTATTTGCGGGAACCGCGGCTACCCCTTGCGGGATAGGCAGTACCACCCAGGAACCGTGCCAAAAACAAGGAGGACAGGCGGTGCAACCGCCTATCTCCAACGGGGCACAGGTGGTGCTGGACATGGAGAAATTAAACCAATGATATATACAAAATTATCTCATTCTTTTAATTTGTAATGATTCAAGGATGATATTGAAGTATACCATTGTTGTTTTGGCAGGTCTAGGCTTCCAAAATATGGTGATATGGAAGGAAAGAACACATGATGATGAGGATGCTGCTGCTGAAAGGAATCCGGTGTGTATTGCCGCACTTCGAAACTGTGGACTTCTAAAGTTCTTCTGGACACTAAGCATGGTGTCCCACGAGAGACTACTGGAACACATACTGAGAATGTGGAATCCAGAACAACAATATTTCAAGGTGGGAGAACATATACTTATAGTGGATGTAGAGGAAATCTACTTCCTGACTGGCCTATAGAGACGGGGGTGCCCCTATCTCACTGATAGGTTCTCGTGGTGGGGACATTACCACCAGAGAGCTCATAGATAGACATTGTACACCAGGTACAGGCACATCGGGGAAGAAAATCCCCATCAGGGCAGTGACAAACACGACTCTACAGATTGTTCTGTTCACCATGTAAAGGGTGGCAGGGAGTTAGGGTGTACATTAGGCTTCCAGGGCACATATGTTGTATGCCCTAGAGGCAATGGCACCTACGGTGTTCAACTGGGCGGAAGCATTGCTTCCAATATTCAAGGATCAGCTGACTAAATGTCGGCAAGGAGAGCTAAAGCAATTTGGCTTTGGTTCCATCTTAGCTTGTTTCTTCTTTGAGTGGGTTCCCCATATGAGGCCCCAGGTGACTTTTCGGAGTCTGAGAGCACGGGAGCCCTGCATGTTGAGGTGGGTCCAGATCATGGATCGCATAAGAGCAGGTAGGGGCAGAGTGAAGTTCGGTGATGCATTCTTCAGATGGCTATGGGATCAGATGCTCATGGTTGAGGACTATGCCTATGTGGGCACAGATTTTATAGGTGATCCTGACCTACTGCTCTATCCTGGAGGGCAGTGGGGAGACATTGGTAAGAAACAAGAAACCCTAAATATGAAAAATGTTTTTATGTTTTTTATGTTTTATATTTTTTATGATAAGTGACGAGACCCGTTTGTCTTCATGCAGATGTTGGAGCAGCGAGGCCTGGAGGAGCATCTCCATTAGACAGGTGAGTCAGAGCTCGCTTCATGCCATAGGGTGATGATATCACCGGGGAGCTGGAGGAGAACCTCAAAAGGTTGACTCTGGACATCCCATATGCTAACATAGATGACCTCCCGACTAGATATCAAAGATCTACGGCGGGAGCACCAGGCCGATTCAGCAGGCTACTTCGTAGGGTGGCTCAAGCAGTGATGTGCTATCATGAGCACCACTAGAGGATGAGACATGTATACTGAAAGCTGATAGCTTCAGGATTTTGTATGATTATTTTTCCTGAAAGCCTATGTGCTTTAGATGAGGTCTCAGGACCTATTTTTTGTAAAAAATTTCGTATATATATATATATACAAACTTTTACATGATGTTTATACGTTTCAAATGGATGAATGCATTTTCTATGAGTTCTATGTGTATTTAAATGTTTATTTACAATGTAGCATGTTTGATTAACATCATGAATGGGCAATATGCCAATCTAGGATGTAATTATCCAATGAATCAGCAACTACATTATGTTCCCTAGGGATATGCCTATATATAATGGTTCCAAATGATCTTTCTAACAAACGTACCCTATGAAAGAGGAAGAGGAGCACTAGGTTCCTAATGGTGTATACATGGTTTAAATGACAAACCATGAGCTGATATCCCATCAAAACTACTAGATCATAGACATCCTAGGAGGTAGCTTCAGTCAAAAGACCGATGACCGCTTCATAGTCGGCGATGTTATTAGTAGTGGGACCTAAGCAAACCGCTCCTGAACTGACCAAATATTTAGTTGGGGAATAGAGAACCCAAGCAGCCAAGGCTAGATTCAAGGTGTGGTGGAAAGCACCATCAGCGAAGCCGTAGAAAGCCATCTGCATGACCAAAACATGGTATAAACAGATGCAGGCACCAAAACTCAAAACCATCTTGAAAATACTGAAAACACACTAAAAGTCAATCAATATACATATATACAAGATACCATCCAAGAAGTCCTAGGCATAGTACCTTTTTAGGTACAAACCCATTGCAAGGTTTCCCCAAAGGGATTCCATCATAATCTAGCAACTCATAGGCTCCTTTCTATAACACCTTGGAAATAACGAAAGGTCCATACCACATAGACTCGAACTTACCCTTTCCTAGCTTGTCATATATTTGGTCATAAGTCAAAACTAGGTCACCCTCACTCAAAACACGAGGCTGGATGGATTTATCGTACTGCGCCTTGACGCGTTTCTTATGTGCCTCATTAGCCAAGGCAGCATCTCTATGAGTCTCATGAAGGTTATTCAAGTACAAAAATCTTGCTTCCTCTGCGAAAGTGTCTGGGAGAAGTTCGACGGTGAGTTGTAAAGATGGAATTTGGCATTGGATAGGCAAGACAACTTCAAGTCCATAGACAAGCTGGAATGGCATGAAACCAGTAGTTGTTTTCATGAAAGTCCGATAAGCCCAAAGAGCGGAAAAAAGAACGAGATGCCAATTGGATTTATGATCTCTAACCATCCAATGAAGCATAGTTTTCAAAACCTTGTTAATGGCCTCTACCTGACCATTAGATTGTGGATAATACGGTGTAGAGTTTTTATGGCGAAAACCTAGCTTGGCACTCAATTCCTCCATCATTTTATTACGGAAATGGGATTCGTGATCAGTGACAATGGACTATGGAACTCCAAATCTAGCTATGATATGATTGAACAAGAAGAGAGCGGTAGTCTTACCATATTCTGCATATGTAGGCATGGCCTCAGCCCATTTTGTAAAATAATCCATGGCTACGATGATGTAACCATGCCCCCCGGCTGAGGTAGGTTTACAATGCATGAAGTCAATCCCCCATTTGGAAAAAGGGCCAATGGCAATGACAGGGTGGAGCGGAGCAGGATGGGTGTGCTTTTTGGGATAAAAATGTTGTCATGGTGGGAATTTCTTAACAGCCTCATGATATTATTTGAAGACAAAAGGCCAGAAATAGCCAACGCGAAGAATTTTCTGGGCTGTAGCCATCCTAGATAAATGACCTCCACATGCTCCAGAGTGGCAATCATTTAGCATGTGTTCAGCCTCCTCATGAGTGAGGCATCGTCGAAGAATGGATTCAATCCCATGTCTATACAAGGTATCATGCAAGATTAGGTAGTATTTTGCGTGGTGACGAATGCGATGATGATCATCGCGAGATAGATGCAGCTGAAAACGCTGGGTTTGGAGATAAATCAACAAATCTCCATACCAAGGATCAGTAGTGCTAATTAGGAACATGAATTCATATGGAAATGAATCACTGGGCTCAGAATGTGTGGGAGCATAGGGAAGGTCACATATAAGCTGGGCGAAAACCAAGGATTTCTTTGATGTAGCCTTGGAAAACTCAAGATCAAACTCCTAAAGGATGATGATCCAATGAGATTACTTGCCCTCGAGTACCTGACGAGTCAAAATGTAGTACATCAGGTTCTTGTCTGCCAATACGGTGGTAGTGTGAAGCAGAATGTAGTGATAAAATTTTTGCATAGCAATGATCATGGACAAAGCTAGATTCTCCACATGTGAATAACAGGTTTCAGAATCAATAAGATTCTTACTTGCATAATAAATCACATGCTCCTAACCGTGGAGATTGTCTTGCACTAAAACCATGGTGATGGTAGTAGCGAAGGCAACAATATACAAGAGAAAATATTTTGAATAGTCCAGGGGGTGTATCACGGGTGAATGATTCAGAGCATGCGTAAGACTATCAAAGGCACGTTGGGCTTGGTCATCTGAGAAGAATGGAGTGTTCTTCTTTAGGAAACGCATATAACCGTGCATTTTCTTAGCGAGATTGCACACGAAACGAAAGAGAAAGTTTGCCTTCCCCTGCAAACTTTGAAGTTCAAGGATGGTGGTTGGGGCTGGTAGATTAATGATGGTGGAAATATTCAAAGGATCGATACAGATGACATCTTTGGATACCACAAATCCAAGAAGACATCTTGTCTCAATGAATAAAACACATTTATGTGGATTGAGTTGAATATTATAATGACGACATCTCAGGAATATGTCTCTAAGATGACCAGGATGGTCCTCCCGTCGCTGTGAATGAGCAGGGAGGTAATTAAGGTATGGTTCAACAATATGTTTAATGTCATGAAACACATAGAACATCACACGCTGGAACGTGGCACCGGCGGTTTTCAAGCCGAAAGGTAACTTCTTATACGCAAAGGTTCCCCATGGGCAAATGAATGTCATCTTATGCTGATCGGTGGGAAATATCTCAATCTGATTGTAGCCAGAGAGGCCATCCATGAATGAAAAGATGACACTTCCAGCACAGTTGTCGATAATCTGATCGATGTGCGGGGTAGTAAAGTTGTCTTTGGGACAAGATTTATTTAAATCCCTAAAGTCAATACAGACTCTAATGGTGCCCTACTTTTTATTGACAGGGACAATGTTCGATACCCATTCCGTCAGAGGTACACGATAAATAAAACCAACTTTCAGAAGTTTCTCAATCTCAGCTTTAATAGCTATGGCCTTCCTAGGATGGACTTGCCTAATTTTATACCTAACAGGTTTAGCCGTGGGATAAGTTTTAATATCGTTGACCACAATGGAAGGGTCGATCCCCGACATCTCTTCATAGGTCCAGGCAAAAATATCACGGAATTCCTTAAAAAGTGCCTTATATGCTTTAGATTCATCTGTGGAGCAGTTCTGCCCAACATGAACATGCTCAATAACATCAGGCTTGGCTGATATGTCAATTGGGTTTGTCTGAGTAATGTTGCAAAGGTTTCCTTTAGAATCTGTATCTTGCAACAATATAGGACTTTGCGGAATGTTGACAATATCAATAGGAAACAAGGATGCAAAATCATAGCTGCCCGAATTGGTATTGGGGAGGAACATGGATATATGATGGTGATCCTCCCAAATGGGCTCACCTGTGTTCATGATCTCTATAATGAACTCATCAGAAGGAAAAGTCTCGGAGAGATAGTCTAGAACCGGAAGACAAGGTTCTAACTAGTACTGTAAATGGTAAGGATCCGAAGCCACTAAATGAATATCATTAGTGTGATCATCAGAGCAAGTTTGAATGGTGTCATACATAGCTTCATGCGGGCTCAACAAGGTGGAATCAACAATATTTGTGCCCTGGGGTGCAATATCAAATGAGGCGATCATATGTACTGTCGCGGTATTCGTGCTAGGAGGAGTAGAGGGAAAAATCCCCATAAGGGATGAATCCTTCAGCATACCTACCCAATCGACTGGTAAGGAGGAGGGGACTGACCTAACATGGGGATGTTATTAGCCATAGAGGTAGTAAAATCTGGCGTATAGAAATCGAGCTGGTCAATAGTAACAATTCTCCCGAGATGCAGGAATTAGACCGTTCAAAATACTGTTGAAGCAACAGAATTCATGGCATAGAACTAATTCCTTCCGAAAAGGAGGTTATAATCTAAAGGGGCATCTACCACTTCTACTTGGATGGAAATGGTTTTTCCCCCCATCTCGACCGTGAGGGCTAATATGAGGCCATGGGGTTGGAACCCCTATCCATCAAAGGATTTAAGGGTCATAGGTGGTGTGACAAGCTCGGGAGAGCCAAGAGCTTTCAACAAGTCAAAGATAACATCAAGGTCAAAGATCCTTCACCTAGTACTATTCGAAAGAATTTCTTTCCCACTACTTTCGTAATGATATAAAAAGAAATTTTATGCGGTAATCTAGGTTTATAGTTCTCAACATTGAAGTGAATCAAGTTAGTGTTATCCGGGTCTACAGCTGCTAATGCAGTCAACAAGTTCTTGCGCTGTGTAGGGAAACTTTGGAGTACTTCTAGGGTAGACATCACACAAGGTTCCTGAGTGAGATCTTCAACCACATTATAGAATTGAGCAGCTCGAGCATTGGGATTAAAGACAGCCTTTCGAAGAGTACTCTTTGGTGGGCGCAAAATCATGTCAAGAGTAGGCTTCTCGATAGACAAGGGAATAGTAGACGAGGATTCTGGAGAACTAGTGGAGGGAGATTTCCCTGAAGAAGATTAGTCTTCTTGCTTATCTGTGGGTTTATCATAATTCTGGCTTCGAGTTTGCAGATGGATGGTATCTGAGGACATCATGCGAATTTCCTCTGATGAACTAGAGTTACCCTAGTTCGACATGTGGTCTACCAGCTGTTGTTGAGAGGGAAAAGGATCTGTAAGTATTGCAGGCGCAGGATTAGACTTCAAAAACTAGGAGATTTCGTCTCGATAGGGACACTCCTTGGAGAAATGGTCACCACCACATAATAGATAAGGGTATTTATCCTTCCTTTTCCCTGTGTTGTTGTCATTATGGGTTGATTGTGGGGCCTCCTGCTGGTTTCCAGGCTTTTTATTTTAATTTTTACCTTTCTTTTTATTACCTGAGGGTTGAGTACTTTGAATAGAATTAACCTCGGCAGAAACCTTGGGAGTCGAAGGAGTAGCAGGTTGGGTTTGCTTGGTAGCTTTCAATGTGGATGAGGACTAGATTGAACCAACAATCACGTCAATAGGTACTTCTACTGATGGCTTGGCAGGGTCAGTGCTGGGGTGAGGAGCTTGAGGAATCAGGTCATAAAGAGTCCTGGACCGGGAATAAACAAAGTCTAGGTACTAAGCCCAACTAATAGCCTGCTCTTCGGTAACGGTACTTCCCATGGCCACATCTCGGGCAATAGGAGGCAACAAGGACTCAGTGAACCAATAAGCTAACGACTAATCAAGAATAGGGGCCTTAATAAGTCTTCTCCACCTTCTCCACTCTTGAATATGGTCAGAAATGTGGGTGGAGGTGTTATGTCGTAGAGAAGTTAAAAGATCAGTGTCTGTTTCATAACGAATAGGGAGTTGAAAGTGCATAAGAAATACAGTTGCCAACGAGCCAAAATCCACAAACGAGTGTTATGGGAGTTCAATATACCACTTTGCGTCCATACCAGTCAAAGTTTGCTGAAATAGTCATAACCGAACGGAATCATCCATGAGGGAATTCGAGGAACAACACAAATGAAAAGTCATAACATGGTTCCACGGATCTTCACCCTGCTTCCCATTGAATTTTGGAATGTCCGATGGTAACTTTACCAGAATGGGAGGCCATGAGGGATTGTGTCGAATGGCATCATTAATCAACTTGGACAAATCAGGAAAGTCCAAATTTGCAAGGAAAGGTAACTCTCTATTGGGCTGCACATACTGGTAATATTGATATGGCATGAAATTACCAGTAGGGCCATAGGTTGACCGAAAAACAGGTTGCTGTGAGGAATAACTACCGGGAAATCTACCCATGGGGGGTTGATTTCCAGAATTAGGACCACTAGTGCCACTAGGGCCTCCAGGAGGAGGACCTCCAGAGCCATCAGGACTGCCAGGACCACCGGGACCACCAGGACCACTAGGAGGCGGACCACGAGACCCTCCGGAACTTCCAAGAGGTGGAAAACCTCCGGAGCCACCGAAACCACTAGGTGGAGGGCTACCAGACCCTCTAGAGCCATAAGGACGAAATTCACTAGGTCCCCTAGGACCACTAGGACCGGCAGGACCATGAGGAGGACCATTAGATCCCCCAAGGGGAGGACCTCCATAAGGGGGTCCTCCCGCACCTCCCGCAGTATGTATGGGTATCCCTCCCATGGCTAGCATGTAAGACCAATTGGGTTGCCCCCATGGCGTAAAAGTGTTGCTAGGGAATGGAATTCCAGTAAGATTAGATGGATGATTACCTACAGCTATTTGATAACCATAACCACTAGAAGACTAAAAGGCAATAGGTTGTGCCCCCAAGGGCTGACCTGAACTAGATGGGGGATTTACCACATTAGTGTGGGTGGGAGGGACAAAAACTATAGATGTTTCTATGTTAGAGGTCTGCTCTTAACTAGGTACAACTCTGGGATCAGATAACATAGGTCGTGCCGGGGGTTTCCTCCCGACATTCAAAGGTACTGAAGACACAGGAATTGAAGGTTGGGTAACAGATGCAAAAGATCTGGGTGGATTTGGATTAGACATAACATAAGAGGTGAGAGGGGTGGAAATTTGACCTGGGATGTGGGTTGTTAATGGACAATCTATAATCGGTTCAATGGGTCTCATAGAATCAGCTAGTGAACGATATCACATAGGAAGGAATGTGGAACGAACTGGTGAAGGGCCTACTAGGTTGTCAATCTTCTTTTCTACCTCCTATGCATGGAGGATAGAAGCACGATATTTCTTGCGTTCTTTTTCACTTTCAGGACAACTTACATGGGTGCCAAATGAGGCAATGGCATGTCCAATAGGTGGCTCCCAAAAAGGAGCATTAATACCAAAGTCCGGACAGGTATGATCAACATGATCTTCTGCGGGAGGATGGAGCGATGAATCCTCACGGGAAGGCTGTTGGACCAAGGGAGGCGAGTGTAAAGAATATGGTACTCCACTTTCCGCCACCACATGATCTCCCACTTGGGAGGTGGTAGCAGCTCCTTGGTTGATAGCTTCCATTGGATTTCCTTCTGAAACAAAAGTAAAATCGGGTGGTAAGCCCCATACTCTCCTGGATTGTCTTAACTCAGCCAGTGTGTATAGTTCCTATCTAACCTAGGGTCCAAAAATATAGAAAAAACACACCAAAATACTTCCCTACTTAAACTATAGGTCAAGACAAGCAGACTTAAAATTACAGGAGGAGTTCAAAAGTCAGGTCTCTCACTAGGATTGTTAAGCTGGTGCCACTCACGATATAGCTCGAGGGTACGTGCGTATTAATCTCCCCAAATGTTGTTTTCGGTGTATGGCTCCAAACAAGACAGCCAAAGGGATTTTCTCAGATAGATAAGGTACCCTAGTGGGGTCTCCCGATATACTCAAGGTACGTGGGAGCTCGAATCGGTAGTAGTGTTGTCTAATGCATAATTGTACACAAGGGGCCTTCTGATATACAATCGAGTATGTGAAGTACCTTTCTATATACCTCAAGGATACGTGAAAGACCGTTTGATATACCAACGGTACGTGGAAGAACCACGCGAGTCCCGGAATGTAATGCTGACAAATAACAACGGCTCCTACGTTTTACAACGCTCGAACACATCTCTAACCTATCACTCAAGTTACTATGTAAATTTTAACCTACAACTACCATTTATTTTAACTTGTGCGGTTAGGTGAATGCATGATGTTCTGACAGAAAAGTAAAACCATGCAGTATGCTTGTGCAAATGTTCACTTTATCGTTCAATATGCCTACTTACGGGAGGGAAGAGAGTGTTTTTCTTTTGGTTTCAAAACCAAAAATCATATCAATCAACAGTCATGAACATCAAATCAAAGACAAGCAAATACTTCTACAAACCAAATTCTTATTTCCGAAAGCAAATGGGAAGGGTGAGAATCTCTTTTCCTAAAAGAACAACACCAAGCACACCTATATGCCAATGCACTCTAACTTTTCAAATTTCTTAAAAACATAAGCAAATCTAACTTAAAACTACCATTTTTTTTATTTTGATCAAGATAGTCCTATATGCATGCGAGACGAAAGATCGTAAAGGTCCTTAAAGCTTGTGAAGCCAATCAGAAAACCCGAATCCAACGCTCAAATATGATGTCCTAACCTCAAACAAAACTTTTCTTTTTTGAAGGGAAGAAAAAGAAGTTTACTATGCAAGCAAGAAATGAAATCTAGAAGCTAATCTAATGTTCTTCTTTCAGTATATGCAACAAAAAGAGAGTTCAATGAGCACCCTAACTTTCAGAAAACAAGAAATCCTTCTTTAAACGCAACCAACGAGCAAGAAGCGGATGAACAATAAAAAAGACTAAACAAATTTTTGAAATTCCACTCAAAATCAATCTTGAACCATCAAAGCAGCAAGCCACACACATCAGATTCAACAACATTAGCCTGATAGTAGAACTGAAAGAAATCAAAATTCCAAATTTTTACAAAGAAAAATGAGGAAAAAGATTTTTGGACTAATGCCTACCTAGTACCGGGCTTTGTAGGTGTTTTAAGAGTGTTTCCAAAGCAGCACCGCTCCTCGCTAACCAGATACAAGCGGTGGTACAACTTACTGTCCATTGTGTTCAGGCGGTGGGACCGCTCCTCGCACAAAGCATTGCCATGGTTCCCTGTAGATGGCCAAAACAAAAAGAGAACAATGGATCAGATAAAAAATAGACTAGATCAAGGTGAATACTGTCGAATTGAATATGGTAACAAAGCATAAAATACTAAAATAACTCAGATCTGAATAGATCTAGAAATTTCAAACCCAAATAATACAAATCAAAAATTATATCTAACTGTAAAGACTTGAAGAAAACGGAGCCAAGATTTGGACAAGAGTTGCAGACTGAGGACGATCAGAACGACTAAATACAACTACTCCCCAGCAGATTCACCAGATTTGTTGATCGGAATATTTCACCTCCTGCGGAAAGTGAGGTGTTCCACTAGTCTGAATGGTTCAGATCCATAACAAATAGATCACAGAGGCTAATAACTCCCCCTAGACGTTGTAGATATCTGGAATACAAGTCTTTGATAGTTCACCTGTGTACCTACAAAAGAGTTCAACATGAAACAGATCAAAGCAACCAGAATATGATCTACTAATCTATGCTAGTGACTAAGGAATCTAGCAATATATATCTGAAATCAAACATCAACAATATATATCGGACAGAAAATCAACTTGTATTAGAAATATGAAGAAGTTTACAACCAAGCCTTAGTGTTGACATGCATCTCCATGAAACCAGCTCTTCATCCCTAAAATTTCTGACTCTAGCTCTCTATGCTCTCTCCAAATGATCTTGGGCCAAGAATCAGTCCAACAGGATAACAATACCTTCAATGTTCCCTCCTCAACCATGGCTATGATCTCATATATATAGGGCTTTAATGGATAGAGATGTTTGAGAAATTAGTGGGTGAGGTGGCCTCTAAGATCCTAGGATGAGGGATCTCGAGCTCAACCAACCCACAGTAGTAGGGATAAGGGCTATCTTGAGGCTTATCATCTATAAGACTCGAGAAGCTTCTCTTTTTACCCTTTTACCCAAGGTACCGCGCTTCTCCTTCTATGACAGAGCGGTTCTAGTAATAACCGCCTATGGACCAAGGGTGACAGGTGGTGGCACCACTTGTGGACAACCGATGAAAAGCGGTGCGAACAGGGGTACCACTCCTAGATAAGGGATGATGAGCGGTGCTAGGAATTTGTATGATAGACTAATAAGAAACCATTTAGTCTTCACTCCAGAGGCTGGGATTCAGGGCAAGTAGCTATGTCAAAGGTCTTATCACATGATGGTGACAAGATTTCAATATAACAAGTGACAGAACTAGAAAAATGAATAGGGAATCGTTACAAACAGAGGTTGGTATTTTAAGACTTAGGATAATTGCTCAATATAGTCACACAAAAAAAAACTATATGATTCAAAATCATGCATCATGTTTCACAGTTTTCAAAACTTAAGCTAATACATAGTTCCTTGCATGATAGGGAATAATAAGGATAATAAAACTAATACTGCTAATTTTTTCTAAATTTTAAAAATAAAAATAAAACCCATGTGAAGATAAACAAAACATAGTTTCTTAAAAAATAAAGTCAATCATTTAGTGTCATATTAAATTTATATAGTTCCTTAGCAGAGGTAATGTTATGTAGTTTGATTTCATTATAGATATATCAATGTACTGTCATGTATTTTGAAAATATTTTTGATTGGTTCTTTTGAAATTAGCAAAATATTGTTAATTGGTTGTTTTGAAATTCTCAAAATATTTTTAATTGGCTATTTTGAAATTTGTAAAAAATATTGCTCTTATGAAATTATAGATTATTTTGACAATTTTCTTGAGATAACAATGGACTTATTAATCCCACGCACTTGCTTAAAGCATCCACTTGGTACCAATGCACTTTTGACAAACAAGTTCCCACTAAATATATATATAACATTTTTTCTTACGAAGAATGTTTAATATTTTATTATTCAATAATACCATGTCATTAAAAGATGTTGTTCTAATATTTAGTCAAATTTGTTATCTACAACCTTTATTCTATTTTTCATTTTAAACATTGAAAACTCACACTTATTATTAGTATACCTCAACAATTATTCCATATATTTCATGTAGATAGAGAAAAAAATTATTAAAAAAAATTATTCATAGTGATCGATCATTAACATATTAGTTTGTCTCATCTATTCAATTTAGTGATAAATTTGGTTTAACTTTAATGCGTGAACAATTTAGAACCCAATTATGCCAAGGCTGGAAATCCTTATATCTACACAAATTAAATTCTATTTAGAAAGTGTTATACTTCTTTTACATCCACGATAAAGGAATGAATTTTCAAACTAAAATATCTTTAGATTAATAGGGTTTAAGCCATCCATATATATCATGTTGTGCATGACATAACAACAATTATGAAGAGCTTGCACAATTAAACTCTCAAATTGAAATTAAACATATAGCAATTCAAACCAGCAATAAATCCACTATCAAATCTAGTTCCTGAAGACTTCCACAGTACATTGATTGGACGAGTTTCTTAGTTGGGTCCATTACTCATTCAAATATTCATTCTTAATCTATTTATCGCCATCAAAACGAATCGAAACCAAATTCTCATTTAATTTGTGATCAATAACTGAAGAGCAAAATCCCATAGTTCCTTAACCTAAATATTTTCATAGTTAGGACTTAGTACATCCAAACATATAAAATAAAAACACTTTGGAAAAATCTTGGTGTGCACCTACCCATTCATTTAAACACATGGTTTCATAACACCCAAAAGTCTGTCATAAATTTAGTGCAAGTTAAGCATGTTTCAACCCGGAAATTGGTGCGAGGAAGAATGTGGACATGATGAGTATTATTAATTTGTTTCTAAACACTCTAAAATGGACATGATGAGTATTATTAATCTGAGGGAAGAGAATCTTTTTTTCATTTTGCATTTTTTTTTTGCACTAAGAATCCATTCTGTAACATACCTAAAAATCGTACATAATTTTTTTTTTTACATGTGTTAGTTTTACATTTACTTTAGCATCATTCTATATTTATTTTACTATTGGATCTAATATCTAATATCTTGCTGCTTACGACAGGATTTGTTGATGATTATGATGGCCCATTCCTTCTAGAACCTTTATCCACACTCTTTCAAGTGATATACTTTGTTTAAATATGTTTATTTAATGTTTGTCTTTAAGTTAGGATGGCCTAGACTAAGGCGTGGGAGACTATACCTATCTTGACCCAGCCTTCCATTTACTTTTGTTGTTTTGCTTACATGGCCTTGACCTCCATAGATGTAATGACCTGCCCCTAAGTATGAGACTTAGGGTTTATACAAGCATGTTTCGCCATGCATAGATTATATATGCTTAAAATAAATATGACAATATTATTTACTCATGAAGGAACCATATATTTTTAAGGAAATGTATGAGGCCCTAGACCTCTATGGCGTAAATGTTGTTGTGATTGTTTTCTAAGTTTTCATGGTTGTCAAACCTAACTTTAAAAACATGCTTAAACTAGTGTTTTGTGCTATAACAAGGTCCCATGCTATAATTAACAAAGGGTGGAGGATTTTTTTAAGCCTTGCGCTAAGGTTATGGTTATGGTTATGCATAATATAGATATTTATAGGTTTTTATGTTTTTTCCTAACTCTTACGTCAAGAGTCTCCCGGAACATCATGGGAGGGGTATGAGACTAGCCATGACCATGATGGCATTAGTCCCATAACCCAAAGTGTAAAGGTTTGCATCACATGTTATTGCATAACGGTTTTACACCAGGGATAACTTGTGCATCCTATGGTTTTGTTTGGCATATTATTAAAGTTTTGGTCCCATGATGATTTATAGTATAGTTTGCATTTAGCGCGTCATTCAAGAATTCGATTTGCAATTATTTGTTGTAATAAATGTGACCGTGCTATTAAATGGAACTTTTGGGTTGTAATGATAACATGGCCTCGCTGAGAGATGACAGCGCAGCAAGGTCCACAAGGCAGTATGGGACTCAATCCATCCCTACACCTGGATGTAGATAATGACGAGTTTCCTAGGTTTTGTAAGGGTGTTAACTTGGTCTGAGGGTTGCATTATTGTTGTTGTTTTTGTCAGAGGCCGTCCGAGGGCCGAGCTCCACAACTCTGCATGGTTTTCCCTTGAGGTTTTCATAGTGTTTACTGGTTCTAGTTCTTTCTAAGGTAGTGAGTACTCTAGATTTTTTACCTCATCGATGGCCCATCCAATCCGAGCTCCATCATACCGCCAAAATGTCCATATGGTGCATGGTTTGCTTTATTAGGTAACCGCAAATGAAAAATTGTGTTGCAATATTAGTTTTTTAAGTTGTCATTTTTTCTTTTCTTTTACCAATACTCATTTATTTTTGCAGACTTGGTGGGATAAGGGATCTCGGAGGATCCAACCCTTGGCAACTAAATCCCAGTGTCATGGTAAGAGTTCCAACCCTTTAAGTTTTAAATGCTTCTATTTTTAAAATATTTAAAAGATTAAACCTAACTTCCATTGGTTCATCTTGCAGGTTTGGCCACTGGGAGGAAGGAGAAAGGGCCACCTCCGCCCAGGGACACGTCTTAGAAATCGAGTGTAGGTGTTCATTTTATAACTATTTTTACCACTTCTTTTACTTTATAAAAATGTTGATCCCTTTTACTTGTTGCTTGCAGGACTGAGAAAAAGGTTGTGAGGTTTCAAAGGTGGATGCAACCTTTAAGATAACTTTCCTATTCAAATATCGTCTCGATGTTAATGTTACTTATGGGTTAACGAATTTCGTTGTGGCAAAGCTTGAGGAACTTGGAAACTAGGATTTCTCCTGTGTATTATTTGGTTTAAGAAATGAGGCCACCATCCTGGATGGTTTTACTTCCTGTAAAAAATAATGGTTAATAAGATACTATTATTTTAAGACTTTGTAATGATTATTTTCTCTTATATGAAGGAATATATCTCCTCCATAGAGATGGTAGCCATTGTGAAATGGTCTTCGGCCATCTTAGACTGCTTAAATGAATTTATAATGTTTTTTTTTTTAAGATTAATGTGGGGTTTATATGTAAACCCTCGGCCGCCATCATGGATGGTATTATGGTCGTAGATAGGGAACACATGTCCTTTGTTTACCGTATTTCTATATTACATAACCTATTAATACTAAATGATGTGATGGTGGACTCTCTAAAGAGTCTTACGACCATATTGTAAGTGGGTTGAATATATGATATAGTTATTGGGCTGTAATTTTAATTATTTCAAGTATAAAACTTGATATGACGGTATGTATGTGTGTGTACCTTTGACCCACGAATGCATTTGTTTGATCTGTTTAGTAGGGATTATCTGAATTAATATTACAGTCTTGCTTTGCATTTTATTTATGTTCTTTTGATTCAACCTGCATAGGAATCGATCCCATGAACTTCGTAAGTATTTAGTCCTTGCATAAGAGGAAACAAGGCTCTTCCTCTATATAATAATTTTACTTATATTGTGTATATATTTGACTTAAAATATTTTGTTTAATATAATAAAGGATCTGATCCCACAATTGTTATGAAATTGTGTGTAAAATTATAACAAACTATTTTGATTTACAACATGGACTTACCTAAGATGATTAACCTCCATCATGTTAAAAGATCTGATAATTAATTTATCATTTAGTTTTTTTGGTTGTCATTCAAATGCTTTTATTGTCTGCACCTTTTAAACTTTGATTCTTACTCTGACATGGGAGTACTTGTATTAGAATATTTATTTAATGAATCATATATTAACTTACTTAGGCACATTCAATAAACTAATAATACTTCTACAAGTTTTCTCGATCAATCACTTTTATAATATTAAAATTGGTAAGAGGACATTTTGACAAATTCGTTCATGAATTTTGTAATGGACTAATTTATTGTAGTTTAATTATAACATAATAATGATAATAATGATAATAATTGAGGGTAAATACTAATACCAACATTCATTTGCTTAGTACCTTAGCAATATTCTAGTACACTTTTATCAATACTCCATGGACATTTAATGGTTTAATTAATCACGATTAATAGTTAAGCATTACAACTTTCCAAAGTTAATATTTATTAACAATACTTCATATCAAGTGCACTTCTTTTAATTGATCATTACCATGTTTGCATACCATGAACTAATAGTTTAATTGATTTATTCTTACACATATCCAACAACTAAACATCCATTATATGAACTTGATCAATACATATGTGAGGACCCTACAGCAAATAATTAATCAAAATACACGATATAGCAGCAAAACTCAAAATCACTTTTATATTAATCGCAGGCCACTTCGAGGGGGCAACCTCCTTTGAGCAAGCTCAATACAAAATAACTTCACCGTGCCTTCCTTGGCCTCAACACACACTTATATACTAAAAATAGGCACCAATACTATGGGTCAAAACCATGGGCCAATATAAACTATGGATCAACAAATACTACAGGCGGCTTACAAAGCATATGTGACCAACAACAATAACACAAACTATGGATCAACAATTACTATGGGATGACTTACAAAGCATATGCGTCTAACAACAATATACTAACACGATAAAGAGAAGGATTGACATGGGTTCCTAACATCCCCTCCCCCTTAGAAAAATCTTTGTCCTCAAAGCTTTAGATGTGGAAATTGTCGTTGAATCTGAAGGAGTGGTTCCCACGTAGCATCCTCGGGCTGCATTCCATGCCATTGAATTAAGACCTCTGTGATAGAGTGAGAGCGAAGCTGAAGAGTGTGCTTAGTGAGGACAGCCTCCGGCTCCAAAAAGATGGATCCTTCATTATCCAGTTCTGGTAAAATAGTTTGGGCTTTGATGTTGGTGCCAAGAACTTTCTTCAGACAAGAGACATGAAATACTGGATGAATGCGGGAAGAAGGCAAAAGTTCCAATTTATAAGCAACAGACCCAATCTTCTGAAGAATCCTATATGGCCCATAGAACTTTGGAGCGAGCTTAGGACGCCCTTTGAGTTTTACTGAGGATTGCTTATAAGGATGGAGACAAAGAAAAACCATATCACCGGCTTCAAAAGTGCGCTCAGAACAGTGCTAATCAACTTGTTGCTTCATGCGATTTCTTGCCATGTGAATATTTTCGCGCAAAATGCGAAGAACCTCATCACGGTTTCGAAGGACTGCGTCAACCACCTGAACTGGAGAACTGCTGGGGGTGTAAGGAAGAAGAACTGGTT
>LPNX010673621.1:142092-308780 GCA_001517045.1 Pseudotsuga menziesii | reverse complement strand
ATATTTGGAGAGGCGATCAACCACAACCAAAATCACAGTCTTCCCTCCAGATTTAGGGAGCCCTTCAATGAAATCCATAGAAATATCTGTCCATATCCTAGTAGGTATGGGCAAGGGTTCGAGCAATCCCGGAAGGCGTGTTGTTTCACCCTTATTGCGCTGGCAGGTATCACATTCAGCCACCATCTATTGAATTGTCCTTTTCATGCCCTGCCAAAAGAAGTTGTGCCATGCCCGTTCATACTTTTTGAGAAAACCACAGTTCCCAGCTGACAGAGAAGCATGGATTTCATAGGAGATAGCTTGTTGAAGAGCTGTGTTGTGGGGAAGCACCAGACGACCCTTGTATCTCAGTGAAGCACCATCCCAAGAGTAATGTGGGACAGCAGAAGGGTTGTTGTCCAAGCGTTGGATGATTTGAGATAATCAAGAGTCATTGACATAACCCTATTGAACCGATTGCAACCAATTTGGAACAGGCATAGAAATAGCGGAAAGAGAACCTTGGTCATCAAATGTGCGAGAAAGGGCATCCGCCACAATATTGTCCTTACCCTTCTTATAAGTGATCTCATAGTCATAACCCATGAGTTTGCTAACCCATTTCTATTGTGCTGGGGAGGATACACACTATTCTAGGAAATATTTCAGACTCTGGTGATCATTCTTGATGCAGAAATGATTCCCTAAGAGGTAGGGTCGCCACTTTTGTACTGCATGCAAAATAGCCATCATTTCCTTCTCATATGTAGAGGCAGCTAAATTCTTACTGGAAAGGGCTTTGCTGGTGAACGTAATGGGGTGTTCATCTTGAAGGAGAACAACACCAAGTCCATTGCCGCAAGCATCACTCTCAATAGTGAAGGGCTTGGAAAAATCGGGCATAGCTAGAAAAAGTGTAGTACACATAGCTTGTTTCAGCTTGTCAAATGCACACTCAGTAACATGTGTCCATGTAAAAGCATCCTTTTTCAACAGAGCAGTTAATGGAGCTGCAATATTCCCATAATCCTTAACAAACTTGTGGTAGTAGCCAGTCAACCCCAAAAAACCACGAAGGATCTTGAGTGTCTTAGGAGGCGGCCAATTGTTCATGGCAGTGATTTTGGCAGGATCCACACGAACCCCTTGTGCTGAGATAATGTGCCCGAGATACTCAACTTCCTTTTGGCAAAAAAAAAATTTAGAATTTTTGGCATGGAGATGATGATCAGAGAAAAGTTGCATTACAAGAGCCAGATGCTGGAGTTGTTCACCCCATGTTTTACTGTAGATGAGGATATCATCAAAAAATACCAGAATGAATTTCCGCAAATAGGGTCGGAATATTTTATTCATCAAGGCCTGGAATGTGGAAGGAGCATTAGTGAGACCAAAGGGCATGACCAAAAACTCATAGTGGCCATCATGTGTGCAGAAAGCTGTTTTAGGGATATCATCCTTATGAACCCGAATTTGATGATACCCAGAGCGAAGATCCAACTTGGAGAAAAAGTGAGCACCATGAAGCTCATCAAGAAGCTCATCAACAACAGGAATTGGAAACTTATCCTTGATGGTGAGGTGATTAAGTGCTCGGAAGTCAATGCAGAGGCGCCACGACCCATCTTTTTTGCGGACAAGAAGAACTGGTGAAGAAAAGGAACTTGTGCTTGGGCGAATAATACCTTGCTTCAGTAAGTCCCTAATGAGGAGTTCAATCTCTGTTTTTTGGTGAAATGGGTAGCAATAGGGCTTGATGTTGGGAGGAATGCTTCCAGGGAGGAGCTGAATACGATGGTCCTCTGGTCATGAAGGTGGAAGTCCCACTAGTTCAGCAAAAACACCTGTATATCGATCCATAATTTGTTCGAGATCCAAAGGAGTAGTGGGGACCGCTAATGGTTGCATTTGAATGGAATGGAGCTGAGCGATGACACCATGGGAACTCTTCTTAAGGATTTTTTCCATGCGATGTGAACTGATGATGCTGAGAGACCCTGGTTGTAATCCTTTCAATGTGTGTTTGTGTCCATCGGGGGAGAACTGCATCCAAAGTTCAGCAAAATCCCATAATATGGGGCCAAGTGTGCGCATCCATTGAGCGCCCAAAACCACATCACATCCGCCTAATTTCAAGGAAAACATGTCAGAGTGGAGGTTATAATCTCCCATAGAGATACGCACATTACGACACTTCCCTTTGCAAGGTAAGGTGCCCATACAAAATTCTGTTTTTCACTATTTTCGATCACTTTCGCGCCGTTGCAGATCCCTTCACATTACTCAATACAAAATAACTTCACCGTGCCTTCCTTGGCCTCAACACACACTTATATACTAAAAATAGGTGCCAATACTATGGGTCAAAACCATGGGCCAATATAAACTATGGATCAACAAATACTACAGGCGTCTTACAAAGCATATGCGCCCAACAACAATAACACAAACTATGGATCAACAATTACTATGGGACGACTTACAAAGCATATGCGTCCAACAACAATATACTAACACGGTAAAGAGAAGGATTGACATGGGTTCGTAACAACATAATTATCATATTTTCTTACTACAACTTATACGATTTTTCAACTTGTTACTTATTTGTATATTGATACTAGCGTACATGTGGAAAATGTGCATGCATGGCCAGCGCATGCACATGTCAGAAATGTACTATAAGAAAACATCATCTCCCCTAGGCATACATGATATTTACTAATAATACTCATTCATGCAAGTAGTACACATACATAAATATAACACAATTATCTTATTGTCCTCAGTTATTTAACAGTTAACCCCTTTAAGATTCATATCCTTATCTTTGTGTATATATTTAGTTTAATTAATCAAGCATGTGGAAGGGCACCTACTACCACTAACTCAAGATCAAGAAATAGTACTCAGTCTCACAATACTAACTAACATATCCTCCCATCCTAACCTACGTCTACATCATCTCTATCCTTCCTCTGCTAGTACAAAGTGGATGCCATTTATACTCTCATGACCACATAGAACCTGAGAGCAGTAGCGTCGACTAACCTAGCGGAGCTAGCCTCTCCTAGCATGCATCCGACTGTCGTAATCACAACAACTTGGGGAGCGTGTCTCAGCACTTCCCTCCCATGACCCCGGGTATCATAGTGACATGGGGTGGGAAATACATCCATCCCTCTCAACATCCTTGATCTATACCTTATAAAAACCATACTTTGTTGCTATGAGTATTGTTGGATTCTGTCATAGTATCAGCATTTTTGGTTGCTAAGGTTTACTACATAACAAGTCAGTATTCCACATATCATATCAAGTATTCGACTATCACGTAGCGCCAATGTCCTATGGGTTAGTGCTTCACAAATACACATGAATAACATGTACTATTTCAAGGTGAAGGGATCTGCAACGACGCGAAAGTGATCGAAAATAGTGGAATCTGCAATGACGCGGAAGTGACCGGCAATAGTTCTGGATAGAGGAAATCTGTGATTGTGCAACTGAAAATAGATATGGACCCCAGGTATGTGCGGCTTCCTATAGGTTCAAGGGATTCACTCGGCCACCAATGCTGTCTGACAGATTGCGTATTGGGGCAGTACCCCTCACTCCACTACTCAGGTAAAACTGATAACCACTTGGCCACAAATGACAGCTCTTGGTTTACCTCATGGGTGGGAACTAGTCAATCAAGTAGGGGTCGTTGCCCTTTTCGCTGGCAGGTCCTCTCAATAGGCAAGCTACTTCGGGGTTCCTGTGGTACTCCTCACAATGAGTTTTAGGGCTTATGCCCAAGTACTTCCCACAGTTAAGTGGATAGGGATTATTCCCAGATCCGAACCTGCAACAGAAGCAAAAAAAAAAAAAATTGGGCAGAAATTTCACCCAACGAGCCTAAGAAAGTGCTCTGATACCAGATGTGAGGACCCTGGAGCAAATAATTAATCAAAATACACGATATAGCAGCAAAAATCAAAATTGCTTTTATATTAATCGAATGCCACTTCGAGGGGGCAACCTCCTTTAAGCAAGCTCAATACAAAATAACTTCACCGTGCCTTCCTTGGCCTCAACACACACTTATATACTAAAAATAGGTGCCAATACTATGGTTCAAAGCCATGGGCCAATATAAACTATGGATCAACAAATACTACAGGCGGCTTACAAAGCATATGCGCCCAACAACAATAACACAAACTATGGATCAACAATTACTATGGGACGACTTACAAAGCATATGCATCCAACAACAATACACTAACATGGTAAAGAGAAGGATTGACATGGGTTCCTAACAACATAATTATCATATTTTCTTACTACAACTTATACGATTATTCAACTTGTTACTTGTTTGTATATTGATACTAGCGTACATGTGGAAAATGTGCATGCATGGCCAGTGCATGCACATGTCAAAAATGTACTATAAGAAAACATCATCTCCCCTAGGCATACATGCTATTTACTAATAATACTCATTCATGCAAGTAGTACACATACATAAATATAACACAATTATCTTATTGTCCTCAGTTATTTAACAGTTAACCCCTTTAAGATTCATATCCTTATCTTTGTGTATATATTTAGTTTAATTAATCAAGCATGTGGAAGGGCACCTACTACCACTAACTCAAGATCAAGAAATAGTACCCACTCTCACAATACTAACTAACATATCCTCCCATCCTAACCTACGTCTACATCCTCTCTATCCTTCCTCTGCTAGTACAAAGTGGATGCCAGCTATACTCTCATGACCACATAGAACCTGAGAGCAGTAGCATCGAATAACCTAGCAGAGCTAGCCTCTCCTAGCATGCATCCGACCGTCGTAATCACAACAACTTGGGGAGCGTGTCTCAGCACTTCCCTCCCATGACCCCGGGTATCATAGTGACATGGGGTGGGAAATACATCCATCCCTCTCAACATCCTCGATCTATACCTTATAAAAACCATACTTTGTTGCTATGAGTATTATTGGATTTTGTCATAGTATCAGCATTTTTGGTTGCTAAGGTTTACTACATAACAAGTCAGTATTCCACATATCATATCAAGTATTCGACTATCACGTAGCACCAATGTCCTATGGGTTAGTGCTTCACAAATACACATGGATAACATGTAATTTCACTTGATAATCAATTGATCACACAATCATCCTCATCACTATTTCATGTAATAATTTAATTCATCATAGGTACACATCGCATATAATAATTCAATTGGACACATTGTAACATGGTATCCATGTATCACATCATATATTTCACATTTGATAAATGAAAACATTTCAACATATACTATCATCGTAAAATACAGTAATCCTATGATAATCAACACATCATAATCACATAAACATAACCACATCATAATCATGGTGACATGATAACCATAGTAACATCATAATCACAACGCCATAATAAACATAGTAACTTCATAATCTTGGTCCCATCACATCATAAGTAAAGTTACTCAACCGAGTAAAGTCCAAAAGATAATAAACAATAAAGTGAAGTATATCTAACTCATAAATAAGCCTAGTAGAAATATGGGGCATTACATATACCCACCCTTCAGGAAAATTCGTCCCAAAGTTATGGTCAGAATAGTGAAAAAAGTATCAATGCATAATCTCTATGTCATCCTAGGTAGTAGAACTTGGGGTATACCTATCCCACTAATCTTTAACTTGACCAAACTCGTTGATTTTATCTTATAGTTTTACTTATTTTATCCCATTATATGTGTTTTAATAATTAAAGAACATTTCAATCAATCCTTCTATTGAATCACAATATTATATCTAGAATCCCTAAAGTTTATAATCAAGTACTATCCACCTTGGCATCCTACTTCTTACCTCTTAATCAATATCCCTTAAGTTACATCATCTAGATAGGTCTACTTGTCATACACAAAGTTTTTAATATAAGTATATATTAATCCAACTTAGCACGAAATGATCACCATTTTTTGTTTTAAATGAAGGTCTTAGAACTCATACTTGTATTCACTGAACATGAAAATACCAAGGATCCTTAAGGTGAGCATACCTATGTTAGTAGAAGAAGATCCAATATGTCTTTTAAATTTTAAGTTCATACACTATTATTTCCTTATTCATGCTAATCAATTGTATCCACAAAAATAAGGGTATTGTAACGATCATTAATTTAGGAGAACTATTGTTGTTTACAAGGTGTTCATGACTATACCTTATCAAAATGCGATTTTATCAAGTTCATTTATTTTCTTCTCATTTTCAATCTAATATAGTATAAAGGGAAATCATTACTCCTTCAATTCTTATTACTTCTTTTATCACATAGGTGTTACTATATTGTATTTAACATTTGTACCTGAGGTTGGTTTCCTCTTCAAGGCTCCTGAATGTATTCATTTACTGTAGAGTCATACCATTGTTCAATTTGATCGTACTATTCCACATGGTGTTTCACCTAAATCTTTAAGTACAACCTGTATATTATATATATATTGTTTCAACTCTTGCATTAATTCACATATTTAGGTAACATCTTTTAAATAAATTACACATTGTTACAACACATTTTTAAGAAGAATTCAGGACCACGAGTCTTGATATTTACCCATTCATATTACACCTCACTTTTATATAAGATACAAGCTCACTCTTTTCTAGAATACAATCCCTCATGTTCCTCATGAATTTCAACCTGCCATGTCAATATACATTCTTCATACAACTGAATAATCCTACAGGCCTCTTGGACCATCAATTATATCTAAGTATACCCCTTCAAGGAAATTGGCATTCCCTTATTGGACTTACTAAAACCATTCGCACATACTCTATATAACACATATTAACAGTCATTAGACATGCATACCCATCCTATTATCTTCATCTCCTTTTCATCAACACCTTTGTTGTTAAATGTTTGCATAGTACCTTGTCTAATACACACTAACTCGACACGGCCCAATAGCGCCCAAGTGATTAGGGTAAGCTGACATTGCACTCTAACATTAGTCTAATATTTAAGTATTAGAAGTTAGAACTAAACTTAAGTGACTAACATTTAAAGTTTCAAATGTAACATTAAAAGTCAATATTACATCAATATGTAACATTTTAATATAACTTAATTAATGTAACCTTTAAATTAAACATAAGCTTTATTTCAAATTAATTATCATAAACAACTAATTTAACTAATAATTTATAAACTAGTTATAACTAATCCATTCTAAATTACAAACTATTTAAAATAAATTAAAGACCAATTAAATTAATATCCTATAGACTTTGAGGATTTATAATTTCAAATTTATAGCACTCCTCTTTTATTGGTAATTTAAAATATCAAGTTATTTTAAAATATCAGGTTATATGAAATTACATCCACCTTGGACAAGGCTGCCCTACCTTACCTTACCCATGTGAAGGTATGGTGCATGTAAGTCACGTAGACACATGCATGAGGCGGACACATGCATAGGCTCCCACTGCATGAAGCTCGCGTGTTAGTATTCCACGATTCCTAAGCTGAATAAGGATGTTTTTTAAAAAGGTGATACTCCTTACGCGCGGGCGTGCCAATCTCTCATTTTTTTTTTTCAATCATGTCCCGATGGAGGAGCTCTGCAAAATTTAATAAACCATCCATCAGGATTTAAGCCCTTTTTAGTAACGTTATTTATTTATTTCGTCTATATCAACCATTGTTCTTTTGGCGTTAGGTAGAAATTTTAAATCTTGATAATTGATGGTTTGATCTTATTGGAAAGGATTGTTTGGGGCATGGAGCCCAATGCTTGTATAACAAATGTAAGCACAAGTTGCAGTTTTATTTTATATCATGGACTATATGCTGTGGACCCACTTCAAGGTGCCTACCTTTTGTGGTTTTCTGTTGTATTTCTCTCAAAATAGTTTGTTTATTAAAATGGGTTGTTTAAATATTTCGGGAAATGCATAAATGGGTTGTTTATATATTTCAATCGATATAATGCTTTTTTTTTTATATAAAGAAAAAAACACATATGCCACTATGGGTTGTCTTCCATATTATCTATAAATAATATATTTAATTTTAATTTTTTTATTAATTAATATATTATAATGAAATATATAATATCTTATAACCAAGAATATAAATGTATTTAGTTACTCCTTTTTTCTTACCAACTGTAAAAAAAAATTAGATTCAGATGTGAGAAACCTTGCTGATGGATCAATAATTTGTACTTTATCTAAGCCTGTTATTGATCAGTTTAATATTATAAAAGTGATTGATCGAAAAACCTTGTAAAAGTATTATTAGTTTATTGAATGTGCTCAAGTAAGTTAAGATAGGATTCATTAAATAAATATCTTAATAAAAGTACTCCCATGTGAGAGTAAGAATCAAAGTTTAGATTTTTGTAAATTAATCAAACTTCCACTTCAAATTTGGAAGAGTCAAGATGATGACTATTTAATTATTATTATATTTAACATATTAAATAAAGAATAAAACTAATAATGGATCCACCGCCTCAAGAAGATGCTAAATTGACTGATTCAAGAACCATTAAATGATATACATTCGACCCATTAAATTCAACTTAACTATTCTTGATACCATTGAACTGCTCGAGAAAATAAGTACAAAAGAAATAATATTTTGTTTTTAAAAAACGAGCCATTGTAATGAAGGTTTTGGGGAGGGCGGTGGAGTAAGCTAGAAGGATATTAAAGGTAGAAATGGTATATAAGAAAGTAGGGGGTTTCTTGTGGGGAAGGAGGATGACTAAAGATTTTGATGAGAAGGAAGGAAAACCGAGGAGGGGGTTAACTCGGGTGTTGAGGAGGTAGGAAACTCAAAATAGGAAGGGAAATTGAACCACTGAGATCGAACTATGAATTATTAATGGAGCGATCCTAAACTATGGAAGTATGTTATCCAGATTATCAAATTGTGGGCTTGGGGGCTAGGAAATCCGTCGATTTCTTCAGGCCATCACGATGAGCTGGTTAGCAGGGTGGTTTATCTAGTTGGCTGCTAAGGTTTTCCAGCAAGGAGGAATTATAGAAGCGTACGGAAGGAATCCTACTGCAATCTACAAAAAAAATAGGTATTCTACTTGAGCAAAACTCTCTGAATTTTAGTAGTGAAGGTAAAATGGCTTTCATTTAATGTTATTACTAATGTTGTTAAAATTGGTGTTAAAATTATGAACAGAATGAAAAGGCCATGCTATGAGAAAATCCTGTCAAGTAAAACTTATGCACATATCTTTTATCTTTTAAACTGAATTAAATAGTAAAATTTTGATAAACATCATGATAAACGATAAATAAATTCCGGTATTATCTTCACAAAGAATCTCTTCAAGATCTTTATAGATACAAGTAGAAAATGACAAGAAATTAAGTGCCCATCTTGAAAGGATCAGAACTTAAAAGCCAACTAGATAAACCACCCTTCCAACCAGCTCATTGTGTTGGCCCTAGGAAATCAACGAATTTCCTAGCCCCTGAGCCCACACTCCAATAATCCGAATAGCATACTTCCATAGTTTAGGATCCCTCCATGCATAATTCATAGTTCAATATTAGTGGTTCAATTTCCCTTCATGTTTTGAGTTTCCTACCTCCTCAATACCCGAGTTAACCCCCTCCTCGGTTTGCCTTCCTTCTCATCAAAATCTTCAGTCATCCTCCTCCCCCACAAGAAACCCCCTGTTTTATGATATACCATTTATACCTTTAATATCCTTCCGTCTTACTCCACCACCCTCCCCAAAACCTTCATTACGATGGCTCATTTTTCAAAAATAAAATATTATTTCTTTTCTACTTATTTTCTCGAGGAGTTCAATGGTATCAAGAATAGTTAAGTTGAATTTAATGGGTTGAATGTATATCATTTAATGGTTCTCGAATCGTTCAATTTAGCATCTTCCTGAGGCGATGGATCCATTATTAGTTTTATCCTTTATTTAATATGTTAAATAAAATAAAAATGAAATAGTCATCATCTTAACTCTTCCAAATTTGAAGTGGAACTTTTGATCAATTTACAAAAATCTAAACTCTGATTCTTACCCTGATATGGGAGTACTTTTATTAATATATTTATTTAATTAATCCTATCTTAACTTACTTGGGCACATTCAATAAACTAATAATACTTTTACAAGGTTTTTCGATCAATCACTTTTATAATATTAAACTTGGTAAGNATAATAATAATAATAATAATAATAATAATTGAGGATAAATACTAATACCAATATTCATTTTATTAGTACCTCAACAATATTCTAGTACACTTTTATCAATACTCCATGTACATTTAATGGTTTAATTAATCATGATTAATGGTTAAACATTATAACTTTCCAAAGTTAATATTTATAAACAATACTTCATATCGAGTGCACTTCTTTTAATTGCTTATTACCATGTTCACATACCATCAACTAATAGTTTAATTGATTTATTCTTACACATATCCAACAACTAAACATCCATTATATGAACTTGATCAATACATAATTATCATATTTTCTTACCACAACTTATACTATTATTCAACTTGTTACTTATTTGTATATTGATACTAGCGTACATGTGCAAAGTGTGCATGTGTGGCCAGTGCATGCATAGGTCAGAAATGTACTATAAGAAAACATCATCTCTCCTAGGCATACATGCTATTTAATAATAATACTCATTCATGCAAATAGTACGCATACATAAATATAACACAATTATCTTATTGTCCTCGATTATTTAACAGTTAACCCCTTTAAGATTCATATCCTTATCTGTGTGTGTATATTTAGTTTAATTAATCAAGCATGTGGAAGGGTACCTACTACTACTAACTCAACATCAAGCAATAGTACCCACTCTCACAATAATAACTAACATATCCTCCCATCCTAACCTACGTCCACATCCTCCCTATCCTTCCTCTGCTAGTACAAAGTGGATGCCAGCTATACTATCCTGGCCACATAGAACCTGGGAGCGGTAGCCTCGACTAGGCTAGAGGACCTAGCCTCTCCTAGTAGGCATCTGACCGTCGTCATCACAACAACTTAGGGAGTGTGTCTCGGGACTTCCCTCCCACAACCTCGGGTATCATAGTGACATAGGGTGGGAAATACATTCATCCCTCTCAACATCCTTGGTCTATACCCTATAAAAACCATACTTTGTTGTTATCGGTATTATTGGATTATGTACCGTATCATCATTTTTGGTCACTAACGTTTACTGCATAACAAGTTGCTATTCCACAAATCATATCAAGTATTCGACTATCATGTAGCGCCAATGTTCTGTGGGTAAGTACTTCAAAAATACACATGGATAAGAAGTAATTTCACTTGATAATCAATTGATCACATCATCATCCTCATCATTATTTCATGTAACAATTTAATTCATCATAGGTACACACAACATATAATAATTCAATTGGCCACATCGTAACGTGGTATCCACGTATCACATAATATAGTTCACATTTGATAAATGAAAACATTTCAACATATACTATCATCGTAAAATACAGTAGTCATATGATAATCAACACATCGTAATCACATAAACATAACAACATTATAATCATGGTGACATCATAACCATAGTAACATCATAATGACAATGCCATAATAAACATGGTAACTTCATAATATTGGTCCCATCACATTGTAAGTAAATTTAATCATTCGAGCAAAGTCTAAAAGATAATAAGCAATAAAGTATAGTATATCTAACTCATAAATAAGCCTCATAGAAATATAGGGCATTATAGTTCTGACCCCACTTGGAATTGTTCTTTGTGTTCCACTTGGATTACATTCCAATCAATCACATAAGAATTATCATGAATATATCTTTTCAATATAGAAACATGAAATACATTATGAAATTTAATATTTGGTGGTAGGGATAACCAGTATGCGCACTAGTACAAAATGATGAATCATTGACTACATGACTAAAAATTCTAGTCAGTACAAGTTTTTCAAGTGATTTACTATTAAATGTGATCAATTTTGATTGACCCAACTATAAACGACTAATTTAGTCACTAGTTAACAAATATGACTAGATAATAAGTGACAGAGTTAAAAATGACTAACATAAATGACCAATTTAGTCATTGCATAAAAAATGACTAGCTAGAAGAATATGAATTAGTCATTTATGTTAGTCATTTTTAATTGTGTCATGAAAAATTGCAATTTTGACAATGAAGTAGAAATTTTGTAAATTGTCTACCTTTTATCAATAATATTGGTGCCATGCACCTCGATCTTTAGAGATCCAACAAAGAAATTGCACGAATTTTCTCTTGACCATGTTTATTCGTGTTGCACCATTGAAGAAAATCGTTAAGCTCCAAAGGAAAATTAGGTTCCCAATTATGAATTAGGACATATAAACCATACCATATTGATACCTGGAAGCATTATAGCTAGTTTTCTATCCTTCAATGTGAGAGTCCCCGATCCCATACTAAGCTGATTTTCTAACTTCAATATAGATATTATGATCTATGATCGATGAACTAGCTGCACCAATCGATGTAGCTTCACCAGGCTCAGTTCCTTTAAACATCGTTGCAGTTGATCCATTAATTAAACCGGTGGAAGCACCAAGAACAATATTTTAAACAATCAAAGACTCAATTATAAACTAGAGTGATGAACTAGAACCAGTTAACTCAAATCCATGTGCAGTAAAGGTAGAGGCCTCATCTCGGAGTTTTAGGTAAATATTTCAATCCCTCCCCTTACAGGCCTAACCTCACATAGTATGATATGTATAATGCAGTGATGGATTCTCCTTATCACTATCAAGGTAAAGCTCATTTTTTCATCGATGTTGAGTTAAATTTTTAACCAAACGTCACCACCCACCTCATTCACAATGTGCACAACTCTTCTCCGACATCCTCGATCCAAGTTTATTATATACTACTATAACAAAAATAACATTAAAACAAATATTATATTTATATAAAACATAAATTAATTATATTATATATTTATCCTATTTTATAAAAATAAACAAGTTTTATAATAATTATTAAACTAAATATAAAATAAAATAAATTAACAAAATATATGTAATTATAATAATAAAAATAAATCAAATATATGATAACATAATTTCTAAAACAAGAAAACTATATGCAAATGCATCTCTCTACCCACCAACTCTTGACCCACCTCTGTTTGACGGCATTCATGGCCGATTTTTCTAAACCTATGGATATTTCATCCTTCAATTCCATAGACTACTCAACTAGCATGTTGAAGAAACACAAGCAGTTTCACCCCGTTGATTAAGAAGCAGGATCTAGAGAAAAGCTATCACCCACAAATGAAGAAGCAGTAGTTGAAGCAATTGAAGATACATATCCATTTTCTAGGCCAGCGACATACGTTTCACATTATAGAGCCCCTATATTTTATTCACGTGGTTATATTTTAAATTTTAGAACAAGAGGTAAAGGGGTAAGCACCCATTTATTAAGCATAAGCATCTAAGAAAGGATAAATTAATAAAGGCAACTCGACACTGAAAGCATAGGAAGGGAAGGGAATAGAGAAAGAAGCACCTAATCTGCCTCGCTTATCCTCCCTTCTTGTTTGAGAGCTTGCATCCCTTTCATATTGATTACCATAAACCCAAGCTTCCCTTCGTATGATTCCATATTCACCCACAACTAAGGTAGCTATTAACCTAGCAAAAACACTAGGTAAAATAACCTGTCCAAGTAGACCGTTGGCGCCAAATATTTTGTGTTGGTCGGAGGAGAGGGGGGTTTGGTGGTTTATGAGGGGAAGCATAAGAATACGTAGAAGAAACTATGGACCGATTGCAAAGGATATTTTCAGGGGCAGGGGGCATGGGACCGCCCGCTACCAGTGGCCTTATGCTCAATTCATTTGAGCAGGTCTACATTTCTTTGCTTGTTTTTCTCAAAATTCTAAAAAACGGTACCTATTTCTTGAATTCCCTCCCAATACATCCATTCATTCTCTCCTGGAATATCCAGGAATATGTTTACAAGATCTGGAAATATACCTTTTGTTGGCATTATTATGCCGTAGAAAACTATTCCTAGATGAAAACATATATTACATTTGCATTATTTGAATTTACAGTTGTTTTCAAGATTCAAAAATTCTTAAATACATTGAGAAATTTTTTACCATTTTAGGCTAAATAAGGCCTCATTTTAAATTTCTTGGGTAAACAATTAGACGATTCATTTTTCTTTTTCTTAGTTGCAGTCAAAATATGGTGCCAAGTCATTTTCTTTTGAATTCCCATTAGAATAATTATGTCACATAATGGTATGTTGTTGGTATTATGAAATCCAAACATTGATAGTGATAGACAGTACTAATCCAGTGTTCACAGATTGAGGAAATGTCTATAACTCATGTTATCCAAATGATACATTGACATCAAGAATAGTCAACAGCCACATATTCACCATATTATAAGTACCAGAAGAATTCTATTCTATTCTTAGAAGGAAAGATGATTTTTTGGTATTAGTGGTTGTTTGTCTCCAAAATTCTAGGACAATGGTCCAACCAATCATGCAGTATCTAGCCGGATTATATATGTATTATGCATTGAAGGATCCTTTCAAAATATTTGTGTGGTTTTCATTTTATGTATTTTTACAGTGTGACAACTTGCAGGCATCCTTATATGTCAAATACTAAAAGAGACATCATAATTTATGAGAGAACCCAACAGTGCTTGTTGGAATTCAATTCAAATTTTCCCTTTTGTGGATACATATTTTTGGCATTCTAAGAGGTTGTTTTAATGCTTAGTTGGTCATTTTTGCATGCGGATCATTGTTTGAAACACTTTCTTATGCATGCTGTACAAGTCTATGGTCTTGCACCGACAACCTCTTTTTACCTGCCAACAATATCTTGCAACACTATCTATTAAAAAATATACTCCATACCATTTCAACCACTGCCATATTGTAGGCCTAGTACAGTAATTGCGAGGCCAATCTGTTGGTTAATACCTTTTATTTGTGTTATCATTTTATGTGTTTTTTCATGTTCTCCTCTTGGAAAATATGTTTTATGGTCTGCTCAATAATAATGATTGTATGTGAGGTTAGGGCTTTCAATTAAATAACTAGTTTTTGTTTGTTTCTTCTTCTATGTTTTTGGATTGGTAAACTCTCTTGCCTAGTTCTTTATTTAGGTTTATTCTTTCACCCTATTGCAATGTTTTAGACAACATTAGACATCATTTTTTTCCTTTACTGACATAATCCACATGACCTTGTTATTATCTAGTTGTGCTAGCAAAACTATTGATTATGATTTTAGTGCCTTTGAATTCATAGAAGTTCCACAATGGGAAACTTTGGGTCTCTTCTAAACTATAACCAATAGTGATACAAAAAGATCTAGTTGAAATGTTTGAGCATATAGCAGTGGTGTGCTACATATATTTGTAGAAATTTGCAGTAAAAGGTAGCATGGTGGTATTTAACCTTGGATACCATTGTTGTGTATTAGGAAGTAAGGTATATCTATTCAATTTTGGCTTCTATAGTTGGAAAACTTTAATTGTTTTCCAAAAAAAAGACAAGGGTAATATTAATGGGATATGTTAGGGGTATGTAATCAGGGTGTATGGTAACACATGTGGTTATTCATGATATATAAATTTTAGGTTTCCAATGTGTTATATGTTTTAACATGTCATTGATTGTACTTTATTTTGTCCCAATGATCTACCTTCCTGGTCATTAGTCCAACATTAATATATTTACCTTATCTAAACTTTTTTTTGTGGCCAAGGTGTACCAAATCTATTTTGACAGTTACTAAAGCTTAAAGTTTAATTAGTTGTTACATAATCCATGCAATATTGGGCATATATAGGGTCATCCTTCATCACCTTGGAGCCATGGGACTTAACTTTAAAAAATAAAAATAAAATACAAGATGTTACCTCCAAATTCAATCTAAATGGACACAAAAAAATGAAAATACCCTATTCAATCTACAATAAAATGGGCAGGAAATGGTCACAACTTGATTCATCTTTGAAATCAGCTCCAATATTGTCTTAAATCAATTCAAAGTTACCTCCAACAGTAGGAAGGGTTTACTTAGAAAATCATCTCGAAATAAAGTTCAATGCAAACAACGAGAAGTGAAATGAGGTGAACCCCCGTTTTGGAAAGAGTAGGGTTTAAGTAGGGTTAGAGATAATTTTTTGAAATTCTTTTGGTGACCTGCCTCTATTTTTTGCTAACCCGAGTCATAATTGGCCAAGTTTGTGTAACTTGTCTACTTATGTTTACACTGCTCAAAACCATATTATTTTCCTTAGGTATATGTAAACATTACCCCACTTGGTATCATAACCATCCAAACAAAAAATGGTATTAACCACTAAGTTTCCACCCTTTTTCAATAGCATTCCAACATGTGCACAAAGTACTCATCGTAATAGAAGTTTCCATTTTATTAATGGAGCTACTCAGATAGAAGTAGGATATTATGAGCTTGTTGATGATGTACATGCAAAGTGGTTTTGGAAAAACTTATTCATTTTGGATGTAGAATGTATTATGGGACTTTGCATGCATTGTTTATATCTAGACAATTGTAGCCATGCATTTTTAATTGCAATAGTTGAACATTATATTTATATATATGCTTAGTTCTATGAGTGTACTACACTGCTCGTGGGAATTTGCAAAAATGTCTAAGCTAGTAGATCTGATTTTTTACCTTTAAAAGTTGGGAATAAAGGTGTTGGTTCCTTACGCTCAGCATGTTGGTTTCAAATCATATTCATAGTCTACAAGTTCAAGATTACCCAGCTGAAGTAGTAGTGATCTAAGGAATAACCAGCTCACCTTATCATTATTTTTATAAATTGAAACAATGATATCATCTAAATATGTAAAAGAAACCCAAATAGAGGTGCTCACGAGAGTTGGATGGAGGGTTTTGCAAGTTATTTAATTTCATCACTATAGATTACCATTTTATTAAATCTATGGCCTGTGATCAAATTAGGATTAACATTTTTAAAATGATCTCATTCAAGTTAAGTTATAAGACTTCTCAGGAAGAATCATAATTCTTTGAAGAATTTTATCGTGAGGGAGGTCTATCAGGAAGGATGATGATATAATAGGCCATAAGAGAATGGAAGAGATGCACATATAAGATACCCAATTTGTGAACCCAAAAATTACCTTGCCAAACCGTATTTTCTTTGTTTCCATGTATAAACCAGAACCATTGTGGCTTTACCAGATGATATCCATTACTCCAACAACTAATAAACCCCGTAGTCGTCCAGAAGAAATATTTTTTCTCTCTACAAGAATCCACAATCCTTTAAGCTTACATAAAGAAGCATTAACAGTGTTTAGAAGTTCAAAAACATCTTTAGCTATGGCTTGTTTATCCTTCTTTAATGTACAAACTTGAACCAATTTGGCTTTACCAAATGATCTCCCTTATTCCAATGATTGCCCTGCATTTACGATCAACTTATAATCTTTCCTTAAATCTTTAAATGCAAACAAACTGCAACAAATGATTTTATGGTTGTTATTTATGCCACATTGTGCTAATTATTTAAATATAATTATGTTCATCCTAACATATTTAACTTTGTATTTAGTATTTTTGTCATGTGATATTGACATCCTGTTTGTGCCAGAAATTGTTTCTAAGGCCAGAGAAACAAGCCAACACAATCTCAAATATAAAACTCAAATAAAACTAGGGTTTAGCGTTTGTTTAATGTGTTTTTTGGTTGTAAGATTTGAGAACAAGCAGGGAATACATTCAGAAGCAAAATAAAAACTAAATCATAAACAGAAACTGATAAAGATGTATAACATATCACATAAGATCCAACAGAGATACCATGCTGAGATTCATACAGAAAGGACAAGCACTACCAACAAATACACATTAACTAGTAATGAATTTATCATTTAAGGAACTAAACAAGTTCAGAAATGAAACCAACACAGACAAACTGGAGGGGAAAAAGTCATATATTTCATTATTTCATCAGCAAATGCTTATAAGAGTCACAATACTTAGCTCTGAACAAGTCTGAAGATACAAATATTCTGCAAACCTCCTGTAGCTCCCAAAAATCAGAACCCTAAAAGTCTCTTTGTAACTCCTCTAAATAGTCATCTTCTACAAAATTAGTTAGGTTTTTCATCCTAACTATCTCCATCGACCTCCTAAGGTAAAATAAAAATTACATTTTTACAAAATTACCAAAATTGCTAAAAATAGCAAATCTTTAACAAAAACTGTTTATCAAACAGATGCATTAATTAAAGCATAACTGATTCAGAGCTCCTTCATTGCTTCAGCAAGTAGTGCTAGAACATCTAGGTTTTGAGACCTCCTCCTTGCTCTTTTATGTTTCTTTTCCATACCAGCTATCTTTTCTGAAGGTCTTCATTCTCCTGCTGTAAACTTTCAATTGTCTTCTCTAGCTTTGTAGAATACCTGTCAGTGGCTATCTTCCTTTTTAGCACTTCTTTAGACACTTCTGATAGCTGTAGGAAATGATGATGGACATCTTGAAACTCCTCTATAAGCCCCTTGTTAACTTTAAACAAACTGTCATTAGTATCTTGTAATTGTTTTACCTATTGCTTGTATTTCTGAACTCTTTCCTGCAAGCTTTCATCATCAAAACTAGGGTTTTCCAATACATTTGCATCCTGCATTAAAATATCTGAGAAATAAACATGAACAATAGACTCTTCTATAATTCCTGCTTGCTTGAGTATAGCTTCATCTTCTTCCTCCCATTCCTGATCTTCAAGAGGACATGCTTTTGCCTTTTCTTCTTCCTGTTGTTTTAAAAGTTTATCTTTTATCTCAAAAATTATTTCTGACAATTCAGACCTGGGATGTTCAATCTCTCTTACTAACTTTGATCTTTTTGTCTTTGCAGGCTGAGAAGAAGAAGAAGGCTTGACAATTGACTTTCCCTTGCTTTTGCTGCCCTGTTTAACAATTTATGCTTCTTCATTAGAGGAAGAATCAATCACAACAGCTTCTTGTCTGAAATTTAGCTTGGGATTAAGTAGCTTTTTCATATTCCACCTGAGTTTATTAGTTGGCCTAGTTTTAGGCCTTCTGTATGAAGCTATAGTCCTCTTTTTCTTCTTCTTAGCTCTAGCTGATTTAACCTCTGAGGTGAGGAATTCTCCACATGCTTCAGCACTTAGCTCTGCTTCATCAACTGGATGTTCATCCTTTAATAAATATCCTTCATCCTCAGACAAAATGGTGAGGGGGTTTCTTTGTTTAGTTTGCACTTCATCTTCAAGTACAGCAGCCTTCTCTTCATCAATAGTCTTGGTTTCTTGAGTATCTGCTGCTGGTGGCAATTGCAAACTAGGCTGCAATTTTTCTCCTGCAAACAATGAGTACCTGCTTTTAGGACAATCTGAAGACATTTTGAACTGAATGACAACCTTTACCTGCTCTGCTACCTTCTTAGCCTTAACATCATCTTTATCTGCAGGTTTGGCTATGTGACCTAACTTTTTCATCATCACTTTTCCCTTATCAGTCTGTTTCTTAGGTTGCTGGTCTTCTTGCTGGGGATGAACATCTGACCAGAACAGAAAGAAGTCCCATGTCCTACCCTCATGTTGCAACACAGTGGTGATGATCAGCTTGATCAGACCATGATGAAAGATTGACTGGGAGGAATGATCTTCATGTTGTTTTACCCTGCTGGACATCTTTTCCAAGCTCTTCAAAAAGAAGAAGGGAAGATTCATCTTGGAGACTCCTACCATGTGTTGGAGGAATCGAAAGTGATATTTATACACATAGCCATACCTGCCTTCACAAGTCACATAACTCTGTAGTATCCTAATGGGCTCAATCCACTCTTTCCTGAAATTTTGAATAGGAATACCCTTGTTCCAGTCAGGAGTCACATTAGGTAACAGGTACCTCTGAGGTTCAAAATCAAAAGGTAACTTTTTGAACCAATGCTCACCCTCATTACTGATTCCAGTTGCTTCTACAATTATTTCCACAGTCAATTTGAATTTTAGAGCATCCAGGATGACCATGTCTTCTTTTAGCTCCTGAGCAAACTTACAAGAGACTTGTGCATTGTAGCCATTGATCCTTCTGAAGAAATTGAGCCAACCTGCTTGTTGAAACAATTCAGCACAGTCTGGGAGTTTCTCAATCCATGCTATGTCAGTGGGCTCAGACCTATTGATTTTTCCACTTTTGCCACTCTTTCCCATCTTCTTGTTTCAGGAACTAGAAACAGTCTGACTTTAGGTTTCAAATAGGTTTTACAGACTGGTTTTCTGTTCTTTGAACTCCTTCACAATCTGTAATACACTCCTGGACAGGCCTGTTTATTTAAAAGATGAAGTAAAAACTTCCCAACAGGGGGTCAAATTCACCTGAACTAAGGCTTGAATGTTCCTTTATTACAACAGTACAAACTAGGTCTATATATAGGTAAATTGTGAGAGTTTCATGAAACAGTCATAAGAACACAATAACACTGCTCATTCTTCAAAAATGCACCATCAAACATAATGTCAAACTGTTTCAGACTATATTCCATCCAAGCTCCTCATTTTAGGGTTAAGGAAACAAGCACTATGATATGCATTCAGATATGATCTCTTCCTTTAGTACAAACTGATTCAAATCACAGAAAACAACACTTTGATTAATTTCAGTGTCTAGGCTATTCAATGTAATTGAAGACTGTCAGTGGATGTGGCTATTCTATTTTCAATATTGTACTTCTATTTCTGTGTATCAACCAGCCTCGATCTTCAAACCCTAAAATTTTCACAGCTTCATATTTTGCAAGAGTAACATCAACCACAGGCTTATTAGACCGACTGGAGACTACCTGTATGAAAAGGGAGAAAAACACCACTGTCTGCAATATATTCACCTTAGCCAAAAGACTGTCATCAAAACCTATATATAAAAGCCAACATGTTCTCCAAACAATTGATTTTACAAATTATGACAATTATCAACAGTTTCACAAGTAAATTGAACACTTTCTGTGTAAAGGATGAGCATAATAAAACAATCTATAAGTCATCTCAATGCTGATTCCTGTAGATTCTGATTCAAATGAGCATTAATTCTGAGAGAAATCCTTTTCAGTTAGCTCATTGTAGCCAATATGCATCAATATCAGAGTTTTTTTTTTAGTATATTGGAGAGCAAACATAAACAACCTTCCTTCAAACTGTCATCGAAATTCCAAAAACTGAATGCTTTAAACTTAAGTTTATTTTGATGCTCTGTTCAGTAAACTTCTTCAGAATAGCTCCAGGCAGTTATTTCTGTGGTGAACAGTTCATTTTGTAACCTATTTTATCCTCTGTAGCAACCAATTTCTCCAGAATAACCTTCAGCGAGAAAAACCCAATTTTTCCAATTATAGGGGTTTGTATTGAAATACCTACCAATTGTTCAACTGCCACGGCTTAAACCTTCGTTTTGGGCTGTCAACTGCCTCTCCTTGTGCGTACAGGTGTTTTCATATTATTACATTGACTGCAAGTAAGTAGATTAAAAAGCCCTAATTTTCGTTGGCTTTTATAACACTGTCTCTTCTCCACAGCAACACAATCCACCTTTTGAGCAGTTAAATTTACTTCACGAGTAGTCTTCTCCTCTGATAATGCATGTAAAAAGAGAATTATGCCAGCTTAGACCGAGATTTACTAATATCTGTCCAACTGATTCTGCATTATAAGCAATGATGAGCCTGATTTGTTTTGAGATTGATAACCACCTGAAAACGTGTTGAAACTGCAACCTACACGTGCTAAACCACTCACCCAATGCGATTAGTCACTCACAAGCTGAAATCATGATAGAAATTGATTTGAAAATCGAAAAAACAAAGGGCCGCGATATTCTTGTAGCGCGCCCTTTGTTAATTTTTTGTCTAGCGTTACAAGAATATGTCCAGTGTTAAAATTTCGCTATTTTTCAGCTTTCTGCTAATTTGTAGGAGGTTTTAAAGCTGCTAGGGTGAAAATTAAGTATAAGTACTCTCCAAATAAACATTAATGAATCAAAAATTTGATATAATGACCTTTCTTTAAACCCGTTTGAAATGCAAAGAACCAAAAAATCAAATAAACCTATAAAAAGTAAGTTCAAAAAGACCATGTAATCATCCAAAGAGTTCTTAAAGGAAACTAACACTAATACTTAAAACCAAAACCTCAACTGAAATAAAATGAAAAAACAAACCAAAAATGGAGTAATTAAACCAAAAAATGAAGAAACTCTCCAAATAAACATTAATGAATAAAAAATTTGATATAATGACCTTTCTATAAACCCCTTTGAAATGCAAAGAACCAAAAAATCAAATAAACCTATAAAAAGTAAGTTCAAAAAGACCATGTAATCATCCAAAGAGTTCTTAAAGGAAACTAACACGAATACTTAAAACCAAAACCTTAACTGAAATAAAATGAAAAAACAAACCAAAAATGGAGTAATTAAACCAAAAAATGAAGAAAAATTTATTGACTTAACATCTGGCTTCAGCTGCGAGATGAAGTCCTCCCTGTGAGGCTTCAAGAACCTGTAGACCAGTGCCTTCTGTCTTTTATTTACCTAACTGCAAACTTCCATTGGGCTATGGAGTGTTTATTCAACCTCACTCACACCGGTATGTACAATGAAGAGTGAAAATGATCTCATAAACTGTAGAAATGCTTGAGGAATCGCCCATTAACAGGGCTGGGAAATTCCTCACCTTCCAAGGACTGCAAGATAAATGTATTATTTTCCAAAAATTTTGATATCAGAAAAGGGCCAAACCAAAGATTATCAAATTTTCCATGCTTACCCTTCTGTTCCTTTCTTGGATCCCATCTTAAAACCAACTCACCTTCTGAAAAAGTATGCTCTTTAATTTTTCTGTCAAACCTATTTTTTACCTTAGCTCTGTATAGCTAAGCTTCTTTGTCCACCTTCTCTCTATGCTGCTGTAGCTCTATCATTTCAAAGATCCTCCTTTGCATATCATCTGATTCCTCTTGAGAATTCTGAAGGAATTTCATCACTGGAATTCCCAGCTAAACGGGAAACGCCGCTTCTGTTCCATAAACTAGCTGAAAAGGAGAAGTGCCAATGGCCTGCTTAATAGTGATTCTATCTGCCCACAATGCATATTTCATCATTGAATCCCAAGACCTTTTATTATGCTTCAGCAATTTCTTGATACTTTGAATGATATTCTTGTTAGATGATTTAGCCTGGCCATTTCCCTGAGGATAATAGGGAGTTGAGTGCTTCAGAATGATTCCATTTTTCTCACAGAAGGCCACCATTGCCTTGGATTTGAATGCCTTGGCATTATCAGTTATTAATCTCTGTGGACAGCCAAATCTACTCAGGATATTGTCTTCAATGAACTCCATAATCACCTTATATGTAGCATTCCTTGTAGGAATGGCTTCCACCCATTTTGTGAAGAAATCTGTGGCAGTCAGAATCCAATGATGTTGTCCTGAAGATGCTGGATTTATCTCTCCAATAAAATCCAGAACCCATTGCTGAAAAGGGGCATTGACTGCAATAGGCTTTAAGGGAAAAGACAACAACTTATGTTTACCTGCAAATTTCTGACAGGGTATGCAAGCTCTTACCTGCTGGTAAACATCTGTGAATAGGGAAGGCCAATAATATCCATCTCGTAAGATTTTATATGCTGTAGCTTTCCAATACTTATTCCCTCCATAGGCTCCCTCATGAGATTCTGAAATTACTTCCCCTATTTCAGCTTGATCCAAACACCTTAACAAGATACCTCCTGGGTCTTTCCAAAACAATTGATCCTCTACCAAACAGTACTTTGTAGCTTTCAGCTTCAGAGATCTGGTATCCTTCCTATCCAAGTGTTCAGGGCATTGCAAAAATAATAGGAAATAAATAATATCAACATACCAAACTGAAGATGAATAAAAGTCCATGATCTTCTCTTTTTCAAGTGCTGCTTGGTCTTCTTCTTGAGCAATTTCTTCAGCCATGAAATGCAGTCCTAGAGCTTGGCAATTTGAGTCAGCCAGTAGCCTGGCTAAACCTTGTCCCTTGACAAGCTTAGTAGGTCTGATTTCCACATTGTATTCCATAATCTTTGCAATCCATTTTCCTCTCTTTCCTTCACTGTCAGGTTGTGTCAAGACATCCTTTACTGCAACATTTGGAACAAATGAAACAACCTTTGAATGCAAGACATAAATTCTAAAAAATTTCAAAGCTTTTACCAGAGCATAAGCTTGTTTTTCTAGAATGATGTACTTCAGTTCAGAATCCCTGAGTGTTTGCTAGAAAAGGCAATGGGCTGCTCCAATCCTTCCTTGTTTTTCTGAAGTAAGACAGCTGCAATTGTATCTGCTGAAGCAAAAGAAAAAGTAAGGAACTCCTTGGTAAAATCAGGACTTACCAACACAGGTGCTTCAGTAAGAGCCACCTTGATTTTCTCGAATGTTGCCTTTGCTTCAACAGTCCACCTGACTTCTTGGTCTTTCTTTAACATAGTTGTGATTTGTTTTATGGTTTCAGCAAAATTAGGAATAAACCAACGCAGAAAATTTATCTTACCAATGAATGATTGCACATCCTTCTTACTCTTGGGAAAACTAATCTTCAGTATTGCTTGGACTCTCTCTGGATCAATTCTGATTCCATCAGCAGACACCAAGTGGCCCAACAATCTACCCTCTTGGACAACAAAATGAGATTTCTTGGGGTTCAGAGACAGGCCAAATTTTCTGCATTTCTGGAAAGTCTGCCTCAAATGTTTTAATTACTCATCATCAGACTGTGAGAACACAGTGATGTCATCTAAATAGATGACAACAAATTTATCTTTTTCTCCCACGAATGCAATGTCCATTGCCCTCTGAAAGGTTTCCCTAGCATTCATCAGACCAAAGGGCATCTTGTCATACATGAAAGTCCCCCAGGGAGTGGTAAAGGCTGTCTTTTCCTTGTCATCAAGGTGCATGACAATTTGATTGTACCCTGAAAATCCATCCACCATGGAAATCCTCTGTGCTTCGACTACCTGCTGTAAGACCTGTTCAATCTTTGGCAGGGGATAATTGTCTTTTAATGAAGATCTATTAAGATTCCTGAAATGAACACACAGTCTATTCTCCCCATTCTTTTTCCTGACAGGTACAAGATTTGTAACCCAGGAAGAGTACCTGAGAGGCACTATTATCTTCGCATCCAGCAACTTCTTTATTTCCTTTTCAATCACAGGAAATAAGGCTGGATTTATCCTTCTTAATTTCTCTCGGAAAGGCTTGACATTGGGCTTCAAGGGAACCTTATGCTGAATGATTGCTGTGTCATAGGTTCTTAATTCTTCATAGGACCATGCAAATACATCCACGTGTTCTTTCAAAAGCTTGATATATCTGCTCCTTTGCTCAGCTGTCAGAGATTTAGAAATTTTTACCATTCTTGGGTTTTCTGTAGTACCAATATTGCAGTCCACTACATTGTCTTTTGAAGATTGAACCACTGGCTTTGAAGGAGTGTCATCCTTGGTAAATATTCTTTCTAAAGGTACTAGACCTTTAGGAATAAAGTTGCTCTTCAACTCAATGATCTTATGTCCTACTATCTCTTGTGCAGCAAACTCATTTTCAGCAGACTCACTTTCAGCAGACTCATCATCCTGCTCTTCTCCTTCATCTTGATCAATTTGAGCATTGGAAAACTCATCTGTAAGCTCAAGAAATTTCTTAATTTCAATATCATATTCGAAAACCCTCCAATGCTTCACATTGTCAGGAACACATGGCCTGTACCTTACTTCTATAGGATACCTTAACTGAGTAGTTTTTGGAATTCTGAAGTATGTAGCTGCTAGAGCTAATGAGTCTGCAGTTTCATTGTTATTTCTGGGAATATGAGAGATATTAAATGCTATGAAGTAATTTTATAACATATCCCATACCTCATTCCTATATATCTTCAGCAAACCCTGCTTTACTTGATATTTGTTCTTCACTTGTTGAACAACTAACTCAGAGTCACCAAATGCAGCAATTTGTTGAATGCCTAAGTCTTTTGCAGCCTTCAATCCCAGTAGCAGAGCTTCATACTCAGCAGTATTGTTAGTAGTAACAAATTCCAATTTATACATGAGTTTCACTATCTCACGTCCAGGAGAAATGAGCAAAACTCCAGCTCCAGCACCTTCTTTACAAGAAGATCCATCAAAATACATATGCCACAGTGCATCTTCTTCTTCTCTACTGTGTTTTATGGGCTGATCTCTTTCCACTTGTAACAGACCACCTGAATTATCCTCATCAGAAAAATTTAACATGCAGGTACCAAGATCTTTATCAACAGAGTACAATGGATGATTAGTGGGGTTTTTATCATCTGTGACAATGTAGGCAAACTGTAGTTCTCTGTAAAGCCTCCTATTTTCTCCACCAAAAACAGGGATGGTGGCATATGATAGATCCATCTGTAATGTTCCTCCAACCTTATTTACCCAGGATATTGAAAGAAGCATACCAAACTTGGGTGTGATATCAGCTACAACAACATCCATTATGACACTCTTCATGGGCAACTGAGTAAGGTTAACAACCATATCTTTAATTACTCCTAAACACTTGACAGCTCGGGATTCAAAGGCATATAAGTCATGATAAGGTTTGGTGATACTGAGACCAAGGGCTTCCATCACAGCTTTGGGCATTAGGTTATGGGATGCACCTGAATCTAACAGACAATTGTGGATCATTTGATCATGGACAGTTAAGGTAACATAGAAGGGAGGAGAAGCACCAGCTTCATTTTCTGTTTTCTCAGCTAGGGCAGACCCAATGAATATCTTTGGGCTTTCTTCTTGTAAATTTACAGTATCAGAAACAGGCTGACTGCTAGCAAAATTCATTACTTTCAAAACTGTTTGTTTATAAGAGGGATTTTTTATTAATTCAGTCAATGGAACAGGAATTTTCAGCTTTCCTAATTCAGTTTCCAAATTGAAATTCTGAGCAGCTTTGTTTACCTCTTCAATTTCAGCATTCTTTGATTTTTCTGTAGATTGCCTCTTTTTCATGACAGGATCAGACACTTGTTTATCAGGAACAGCTGCAGCAGGAACATTTGCACCAGCCTTCTTCTTGGGAGCTTGGACTACTTGTTTCGGACCAGATCTGAGATTAATAGTCTTCTTAATTCCATTCTGATTAGCAGCAACATTTACAGCAGTTTTCTCAAAATCTAAATCATCTTCAACTTCATACATGTCAGCATCATAATATTCAGAATTCAGAAAATCTTCTTCAGTAACAAAACCTGTGGATAAATCGTCTCCAAAGTGATTCATATCTTGATCAGTTTCAGTCTCCTCAAAGAGTAGCTGTTCATCAACTTCCTCTTCATCAGCTACATTATTTTGAAAAGGTGGGGGCACTCTCTGATCTTCATTCTCCATCCTTTCCTACTGGATGTCATTATTCCTTCGCTCCCTTGGCATGAATCTAGGGGCAAACTGCCTCTTGAACTGATTTTGGTTATTTGGATTCCTCTGAGCCTCTGGAGCGAGTTTGGCAGAATTCTTTTCCAGTTCTAGTTTGTTCAACTTGGCAGTGAGAATCTTTACAAGCTTAGCCATTTCATCTATTTTGGCTTCAGTAGACTGAGGTGCAGCACTTGTTGAAACAACTTCCTTCTTTCCTTTTCTTTCATACAGCTGTTGGGGTGTTTCTTTTTTAAGTTTATTTGAAGCCAGTAAGTTTGAATCCACCTCCAATGCTGCATCTTGCATGTTCAACAAAGTGGTAGCTCTCCTTTGTCTCAGCAGCAAAGAGAATTCATGATCAAATGCATTGGCATAGGTAAGCTTGGCTGATGTTTCAGTAGGTTTAATTTCTGTTGGGATTCTACTATACATTTTGTTAAACCTTTTAGAGAAATCAGCAACAGTCTCGTCCTTGTTTCTTCTGAGAGCTCCAAATTTGGTTATATAGTAAGTGTGGTCCTTTGTGTCTCCCCATTGAATCAGAAAAAGATCTTGGAGTTCTTCAATTATGGTGATTGAGTTGGCAGGCAACTCTCTGAACCACTTTCTTACATCCCCATCGAGGCTATGAACAAATACCCTCATCCATACATCTTTAATCTCAATGTTCTGATTGTCTGCATAACTCAGGAAAGCCTCCGAATGTTCTTCAGCAGTGGTTTCCCCCTGCCCATTGAACCTAGGCATATACTTCTGATAATCTCCTCCAGGCAAAGCATGTAAAGGTGCGGGTAAGGCTAATGGTGCATACCTGGCTGCAACCGTCCTATCCATCATATCCATGGGTGGGTTTTGGCCTGCCATTGTGGATTGAGGTTTAGAATGAGGTTTTGAAGATGAAGAAACTTGGCTAGAATTTGCTTGGAAAGGACTCTTTCCTAATTTCAGCTGGAAAAGGGGTATTTTACCAGGAGAAGCAGTCTTAGCTTTCAAAAAGGCTTCAGGATTGGTAAAAACTTGAAAAGTACTCTCAGGAAAGGTAGGTTTTATCCAAAGTGAGTTTTCAGCTGGGTCTAATGAATCACCCAACTCATTAGGCTCACAGGAGGCTGGTAAAGATTGAGACCTTCTGAGCTTTCTTGCTGTTTTAATGATCTGTTCAGGGTCTATCACACCACTCAGCAATGCAGAAATAGGTCTGCTCCTGGTTCCAACTCCTCTAGAAGCCACTGTGACAACTTGGTGAAAAAATAGCCTTCAACGTGCTGGTTTAAGTCCACCTCTTAAACTAGGAAAACAAGTAAGTATCCTAGGGAATATATGCTTCATCTTCATCCCCGGCAACGGCGCCAAAGATGTTTGTGCCAGAAATTGTTTCTAAGGCCAGAGAAACAAGCCAACACAATCTCAAATATAAAACTCAAATAAAACTAGGGTTTAGGGTTTGTTTAATGTGTTTTTTGGTTGTAAGCTTTGAGAACAAGAAGGGAATACATTCAGAAGCAAAATAAAACCTAAATCATAAACAGAAACTGATAAAGATGCATAACATATCACATAAGATCCAACAGAGAGACCATGCTGAGGTTCATACAGAAAGGACAAGCACTACCAACAAATACACATTAACTAGTAATGAATTTATCATTTAAGGAACTAAACAAGTTCAGAAATGAAACCAACACAAACAAACTGGAGGGGAAAAAGTCATATATTTCATTATTTCATCAGCAAATGCTTATAAGAGTCACAATACTTAGCTCTGAACAAGTCTGAAGATACAAATATTCTGCAGACCTCCTGTAGCTCCCAAAAATCAGAACCCTAAAAGTCTCTTTCTAACTCCTCTAAATAGTCATCTTCTACAAAATTAGTTAGGTTTTTCATCCTAACTGTCTCCATCGACCTCCTAAGGTAAAATAAAAATTACATTTTTACAAAATTACCAAAATTGCTAGAAATAGCAAATCTTTAACAAAAACTGTTTATCAAACAGATGCATTAATTAAAGCATAACTGATTCAGAGCTCCTTCGCTGCTTCAGCAAGTAGTGCTAGACCATCTAGGTTTTGATACCTCCTCCTTGCTCTTTTATGTTTCTTTTCCATACCAGCTATCTTTTTCTGAAGGTCTTCATTCTCCTGCTGTAAACTTTCAACGATCTTCTCTAGCTTTGTAGAATAACTATTAGTGGCTGTCTTCCTTTTTAGCACTTCTTTAGACACTTCTGATAGCTGTAGGAAATGATGATGGACATTTTGCAACTCCTCTATAAGCCCCTTGTTGACTTTAAACAAACTGTCATTAGTATCTTGTAATTGTTTTACTTGTTGCTTGTATTTCTGAACTCTTTCCTGCAAGCTTTCATCATCAAAACTAGGGTTTTCCAATACATTTGCATCCTGCATTAAAAGATCTGAGAAATCAATATGAACAATAGACTCTTCTATAATTCCTGCTTGCTTGAGTATAGCTTCATCTTCTTCCTCCCATTCTTGATCTTCAAGAGGACATGCTTTTGCCTTTTCTTCTTCCTGTTGTTTTAAAAGTTTATCTTTTATCTCAAAAATTATTTCTGACAATTCAGACCTGGGATGTTCAATCTCTCTTACTAACGGTGATATTTTTGTCTTTGGAGGCTGAGAAGAAGAAGAAGGCTTGACAATTGACTTTCCCTTGCTTTTGCTGCCCTGTTTAACAATTTCTGCTTCTTCATTAGAGGAAGAATCAATCACAACAGCTTCTTGTCGGAAATTTAGCTTGGGATTAAGTAGCTTTTTCATATTCCACCTGAGTTTATTAGTTCGCCTAGTTTTAGGCCTTCTATATGAAGCTACAGTCCTCTTTTTCTTCTTCTTAGGTCTAGCTGATTTAACCTCTGAGGTGAGGAATTCTCCACATGCTTCAGAACTTAGCTCTGCTTCATCAACTGGTTGTTCATCCTCTAATAAATATCCTTCATCCTCAGACAAAATGGTGAGGGGGTTTCTTTGTTTAGTTTTCACTTCATCTTCAAGTACAGAAGCCTTCTCTTCATCAATAGTCTTGGTTTCTTGAGTATCTGCTGCTGGTGGCAATTGCAAACTAGGCTGCAATTTTTCTCCTGCAAACAATGAGTACATGCTTTTAGGACAATCTGAAGACATTTTGAACTGACTGACAACCTTTACCTACTCTGCTACCTTCTTAGCCTTAACATCATCTTTATTTGCAGGTTTGGCTGTGTGACCTAACTTTTTCATCATCACTTTTCCCTTATCAGTCTGTTTCTTAGGTTGCTGGTCTTCTTGCTAGGGATGAACATCTTACCAGAACAGAAAGAAGTCCCATGTCCTACCCTCATGTTGCAACACAGTGGTGATGATCAACTTGATCAGACCATGATGAAAGATTGACTGGGAGGAATAATCTTCATGTTGTTTTACCCTCCTGGACATCTTTTGCAAGCTCTTCAAAAAGAAGAAGGGCAGATTCATCTTGGAGACTCCTACCATGTGTTGGAGGAATTGAAAGTGATATTTATAACATAGCCATACCTGCCTTCACAAGTCACATAACTCTGTAGTATCCTAATGGGCTCAATCCACTCTTTCCTGAAATTTTGAATAGGAATACCCTTGTTCCAGTCAGGAGTCACATTAGGTAACAGGTACCTCTGAGGTTCAAAATCAAAAGGTAACTTTTTGAACCAATGCTCACCCTCATTACTGATTCCAGTTGCTTCTACAATTATTTCCACAGTCAATTTGAATTTTAGAGCATCCAGGATGACCATGTCTTCTTTCAGCCCCTGAGCAAACTTATAAGAGACTTGTGCATTGTAGCCATTGATCCTTCTGAAGAAATTGAGCCAACCTGCTTGTTGAAACAATTCAGCACAGTCTGGTAGTTTCTCAATCCATGCTAGGTCAGTGGGCTCAGCCCTATTGATTTTTCCACTTTTTCCACTCTTTCCCATCTTCTTCTTTCAGGAACTAGAAACAGTCTGACTTTAGGTTTCAAATAGGTTTTACAGACTGGTTTTATGTTCTTTGAACTCCTTCACAATCTGCAATACACTCATGGACAGGCCTGTTTATTTAAAAGATGAAGTAAAAACTTCCCAACAAGGGGTCAAATTCACCTGAACCAAGGCTTCAATGTTCCTTTATTACAACAGTACAAACTAGGTCTGTATATAGGTAAACTGTGAGAGTTTCATGAAACCGTCATAAGAACACAATAACACTGCTCATTCTTCAAAAATGCACCATCAAACATAATGTCAAACTGTTTCAGACTATATGCCATCCAAGCTCCTCATTTTAGGGTTAAGGAAACAAGCACTATGATATGCATTCAGATATGATCTCTTCCTTTAGTACAAACTGATTCAAATCACAGAAAATAGCACTTTGATTAATTTCAGTGTCCAGGCTGTTCAATGTAATTGAAGACTATCAGTGAATGTGGCTGTTCTATTTTAAATATTGTACTTCTATTTATGTGTATCAACCAGCCTCGATCTTCAAACCCTAAAATTCTCACAGCTTCAGATTTTGCAAGAGTAACATCAACCACAGGCTTATTAGACCGACTGAAGACTACCTGTATGAAAAGGGAGAAAAACACCACTGTCTGCAATATATTCACCTTAGCCAAAAGACTGTCGTCAAAACCTGTATATAAAAGCCAACATGTTCTCCAAACAATTGATTTTACAAATTATGACAATTATCAACAGTTTCACAAGTAAACTGAACACTTTCTGTGTAAAGGATGAGCATAATAAAACAATCTATAAGTCATCTCAATGCTGATTCCTGTAGATTCTGATTCAAATGAGCATTAAGTCTGAGAGAAATCCTTTTCAGTTAGCTCATTGTAGCCAATATGCATCAATATCAGAGTTTTTTTTTTTAGTATATTGGAGAGCAAACATAAACAACCTTCCTTCAAACTGTCATCGAAATTCCAAAAACTGAATGCTTTAAACTTAAGTTTATTTTGATGCTCTGTTTAGTAAACTTCTTCAGAATAGCTCCAGGTAGTTATTTCTGTGGTGAACAGTTCATTTTGTAACCTATTCTATCCTCTGCAGCAACCAATTTCTCCAGAATAACCTTCAGCGAGAAAAACCCAATTTTTCCAATTATAGGGGTTTGTATTGAAATACCTACCAATTGTTCAACTGCCACGGCTTAAACCTTCCTTTTGGGCTGTCAACTGCCTCTCCTTGTGCATACATGTGTTTTCATATTATTACTTTGATTGCAGGTAAGTAGATTAAAAATCCCTAATTTTCGCTGGCTTTTATAACACTGTCTCTTCTCCACAGCAACACAATCCACCTTTTGAGCAGTTAACTTTACTTCACGAGTAGTCTTATCCTCTGATAATGCATGTAAAAAGAGAATTATGCTAGCTTAGACCGAGATTTACTGATATCTGTCCAACTGATTCCGCATTACAAGCAATGATGAGCCTGATTTGTTTTGAGACTGATAACCACCTGAAAACATGCTGAAACTGTAGCCTACACGTGCTAAACCACTCACCCAATGCGATTAGTCACTCACAACCTGAAATCATGATAGAAACTGATTTGAAAATCGAAAAATTAAAGGGCCGCGATATTCTTGTAGCGCGCCCTTTGTTAAATTTTTGTCCAACGCTACAAGATTATGTCCAGTGTTAAAATTTCACTATTTTTCAGCTTTCTGCTAATTTGTAGGAGGTTTTAAAGCTGCTAGGGTGAAAATTAAGTCTAAGTACTCTCCAAATAAACATTAATGAATCAAAAATTTGATATAATGACCTTTCTTTAAACCCCTTTGAAATGCAAAGAACCAAAAAATGAAATAAACCTATAAAAATTAAGTTCAAAAAGACCATGTAATCATCCAAAGAGTTCTTAAAGGAAACTAACACTAATACTTAAAACCAAAACCTTAACTGAAATAAAATGAAAAACAAACCAAAAATGGAGTAATTAAACCAAAAAATGAAGAAAAAATTACTGACTTAACACATCCGATCCTAGACAATCTCTTAGTTTCAGGAAACTAACACTAATACTTAAAACCAAAACCTGAACTGAAATAAAATGAAAAAACAAACCAAAAATGGAGTAATTAAACCAAAAAATGAAGAAAAAATTACTGACTTAACACATCCCATCCTAGACAATCTCTTATTTTCCTCCCCCCAGGGAGGTGTTGTGGTCCAACTGTCAACAATTTGTAATTCAAGTCTGTCTGTGTTAGATTTTTATCATTCAAGCTATCATTATAATATTAGGATATTATCTAAGAGAATAACATGCACAAAAATAAAACACAATACACAATGAACACAAAGATTTTCCTTGGGGAAACCATAAAGGAGAAAACCCCGCAACTTCCTCAGAGATAGAATCAACACCAAAAGTAAAACCCAAAAAAGTAATATGATCTCTTGATAGCAGTAGTCTCTCTCTTGTCCCAACAATGTTTCTTCTCTCACTCATGCACCCTAATGAGTGTGTGTGTGTGATAAATAGAGAGGATCACTCTCTATTTATATTCTTTTGTTCACTTAATGTCCACTTTAACATGTCGGTCCCACTTAACAATTACTTACTAGAGTTGACATCTCTAGGAGATTCTAATAACCCTAGTGCCCCACAACTTGTGGGGACTTTGCCCCAACTTACAATAACTCACCTAGGGCGGACTTCTCTAGGATAGTCTAATAACCCTAGGGCCCCACAACTATGGGGAATTTAACCCTTGTACAATAGGAGGGTTACCTAGAATGACTTGACATGAATTGTTTACATTATTGAATCTCCCGATAGGAACATCAGGGCATGACATGACTCAAATACATTACAGACACTTCCTATAATAAACATCAGGGTACAATACATAAGATATACAAGTGAATACATTTCGAATTTACAAATACATCAACACTCCCTCTTAACTAGGAAGGTATTCTCTCGACACAATTTGTCAGCACTATTCTTCTTCTCTATATCAACTCGATCATATCGTCATCTTCATATTCAAGTCATGTTCATCTTCAAGTCATATTTATCTTGTATCTAGATCATCACTCAATCTAGATCATCATCACTCGATCTGGATCATCACAGGGACATCATCATTGGCTCTGGATCATCACTACTGGATCATCATCACTCGATCTGGATCATCACTATTGAATCATCAACACTGGATCTGGATCATCATCAGGTCATCATCATAGGTTCTATCTCATGATTCTTCTGTTCATAGGAAGTTCTACAGAGCCAGCCATTTTTCATGCTGGTTGTAGGCCTAGCCTCCATGTATGTCTTCTTTAGTGCTTATATCTGACCCTAAGTCAGAATGGCCAACACTCACATCTGACCATGAGAGGAACACATCCAACACCATGTCAGAAAGGCACAACACTTACATTCACCAGCTTGATAGTACACAACTACTATCATCTGTGAAAAGGCACGACACTCACATCTGACCTTGACTCGTCAGAAAGGCACAGCACTTACATTCACCAGCATGATAGGGAACAACTACTATCATTTGTGAAAAGGCACAACACTCACATCTGACCTTGACTCATTAGAAAGGAAAAGCACTTACATTCACCAGCATGATAGGACACAACTACTATCATCTGTGAAAAGGCAAAGCACTCACATCTGACCTTGACTCGTTAGAAAGGCACAACACTTACATCTGACCTTGACTCGTCAGAAAGGTGCCCAGTCCTAGACTAAGGGTTCCTAGTAACTAACCAGGTGCCTCCATTCAGAGAATGACAATAGCCCTTATATCTGATCATGTAGGAACCAATTCTACAGTCACATCAGAATGGCTCAGCACTCACATCTGACATGGAAGGAACCAATCCTCTCACCATGACAGAATGGCAACAACCCTTATATCTGATCAAGTGGGAACATATCCCTCAATCACATCAGAATGGACCTACACTTATATCTGATCATGTGAGACTACATCCCACAGTCATATCAGAATGGCCCTCAATCCTAGACTGAGTATATTCCTAGTAACTGACCAGGTACCTCCATTCAGAGAATGGCAATAGCCCTTATATCTAATCATGTAGAAACCAATACTACAGTCATATCAGAATGGCTCAGCACGCACAAATGACATGGAAGGATCCAATCCTCTCACCATGACAGAATGGCTCAGCCCTTATATCTGACCATGGAAGGAACCTAATCCTCTCACCATGTTAGAATGGCTCTAGGTCTCATCATTTCCCCTTGGAGGGAACCTTGATATGGAGAACACCAAGCTTCTCCCTGAATTACTCAAACTTCACTTTGGCTATTTCTAGCATATAATCACATTAGGGTTGATCACATTCAAGGATAACCTGTGAGCTTCGCCAGGATCGATTACATCCGAGGATAACCTACAGGTCTGTTTACATCTAAGCAACCTACGATCTTTGCCAGGATTTATGCTCAGATAACCTATCTTATCGACTATGCTATAAATTTCTCTTTCGAGAGATCTCTATCTAGATCACATACTAGAGCCTCACTACTCCTCTCTCCAAATAGAAAGTGGCAACATCTTTTTCCTCAGCTTTACTCAATGCCATGCAGGACTCCATTCTACCAAACCAAGAGATCACACTTGATCCCATACTGAAGTAGCAGCTCAAAGTGCTCTTCCTATCAATGGCACTTCCTGTCCAATACGAATCCTCATAACCCTCCAGGTTAATATTCTGATTCGCCTCATACTTGAGACCATAATCAACTGTACCCTTCAGATACCTCACTACATGCTTTGTAACCATCAGGTGAACATGACTCAATTTTTTCATAGAAAAGCAAATATCTGGTCTCGTATCCATTAGGTACATCAATGAATAAATCATCTAATGATACATCATGGCATCGTCCGAATCTGATGAAGAAACACTCAATAGCTTCAGGTTCGATGGTATGGGTGTGGTCACAGCCTTGTAGTCCATCATCTTGAACCTCTTTAGGATCTATACTGCATACTTCCCTTGTCCACGTCTCCATTCCTAGAACGTAGTGCATCATCCCCAAGTCCTTTATCTCAAACTCAGCAGCAAGTCATCGACATATAACAGGAGCATCACTGGTCTTACACCTTCAACCTTGAAGCAAAGGTTGGAATCCTCTTTACTCTCAGTAAATCCTAGAGTCATTAGTAATTTGTCCATCCTGTTGTACCATGTCGAACCTCAGGATATTCTGTAGTCACTCCCTCTGAAGCAAAGCATCATACTCCCTCTTTCTTCCATACTCTATGCACTGAAACATTCTGTATCGGAGTGACAAGTAGCTTCCTATGCTACTAATATTCTATGTATCCATCTAGTGTATAGACTTTCATCTTCAACCTTGTAGCAAAGGTTAAGATCTGCATCAAGCTCATCATGTATGTGTTTCAACTCCCACTGGCTGCAAATGTCTCTTTGTAGTCTATGCCTTCTTTTCCTGATAAGCCTCGTGCTACGAATCTTGCCTTGTATCCTATGATGTTTTCATCTATTGCATGATGGAACTACAAACTTCCCTTCATGTATCGATATTGCATCCTAGACATCATTCTTCTTGAACTAGTCTTCCCTTTCTTCTTGGTCACTTCTTCATAAATGGAAGGTTCTGCATCAATGATTCGTCATATTATTCTTCATCTTGAACTATCATCACTTGTTCTTTAGAACAATTCTCATCCTTCTTTGCTTGTAGGCGATTATGTATGCGATATTTCCTACATGTCAAATGCATTTGTATGGTTAGAAACATTTCATAAGGAATATTCATAGTGGAAAATTTTTATGCATACATATATGGTCATGCAACTATTTTAGCCAATTCAACATTCATCCATTTCTCACGGAAACTTTCTAAATGCCTTCCATCTCTACCAAGACAACATTGAGATTGTGCACTAATCCAATATGTCAGCAAAGAGGTTTCATTCTAGATAAGTAGCAATGGAGAGTTGTATAGCACCATGAGCTACTTACCCATCACATGCATATTAGTAGTATAGTTTCATTAATGCAAACATTCTATCATGCATAATACATCAACTGAATATAAACAAATGCATAACAAAACAATATCATGAAATGGCAATTGAATACTTATCTTTATTTGTTTCATGGGTAGACTCCTTCTTGAGCCTTGAGCTTCATCATCTTCTTCTTTCATAATAGCATTGTTTCTTATCCAAATGATAAGATGGATAAGAGGTTCTTCAAGAGTTGAGTTCTTGATATTCCTCATCACTTGAGGTATCTTCTTTGGATGGTGAGAGCTTGATCTTCAGTTGCTCCCATCTTCTCTTCTCTTATTATGAGTCAAACTTCTTCTTCTTCCCAGAGTTTGCTGAAAGTAATCACTTCCTTCTAACACACATTCCTCGCATGAATGAATCCCATGATCCTGGGAGGCCATTCAAGGTGGCTATCACCACTTCTACATTTTCCACTTCTTCTTCTACTGCTACAATTTTTTCCTTGATTTGAGAGACCCTCGTAAAGTATGACTGTATGGTCTCTGCATTCTGGATCTTCACATTCTACAACTGTTTTCTTAAGGTCATCTTCCGATTTGTGTTCTTCCCTTCAAATATCTTGGCCAAGGAATCAAACATCTATTTAGGTGTCTTTAGGGAAGACACTTGTGGTAGAAGGTGATCCATGATTGAATCAACAATGATCTTCTTGGCCTTGACCAAGTTCTTCTTGTGCAAGGCTTTTAGCATCATCTCCCTCTGGAACCAGAACCTCTCTACTTATGTAGGTGTCCAGTTCATTTTCTTTAAAGAGATCAAATACTTCAATTCTTGGAAGTTTTCAACTTCAACAATATTATGTGATAGATCACTTAGAAATGAGAACCTCAAATGAAAATAGAAATAGATTAAATCTTACCGATCTGAGGTGTCTGTCCTGGTTCTGGAGCTGGTTGATCTATGGTTTGTCAGAGAAACCCTAATTTTCAAAACTTTGAATCTTTTAGATTTTATCAGATATAAATATATATCTCTTCAAGGCAATCTTCCCAATGTACTCCTTTTCTGAAAATAGTGGAGGGAAGCTCCCGAAACAGGAAGCCCTAGTTTTCGAATTTTTTCTGCAGAAATTCCTGATACTGTTTCTATGGTATATCCAAAATTAATACTCCTGTGTGTCAAAAAATTTGTACTAAGGCAGCCTCGCCTGTCCCTATTTCAACACCATAGGTTTCATCAGAATTGGTTTCACCAATTGGGACTTATGATCATTTTCCCAAGGTGACTTGTTACAGGACTGTTCAGAACAGTGAAGTTGTACGGACTTCCATGTGTCACTGTTTCATATTCTGGGTCTGAAAATTGGACCACAAAAATTAAAGTCTGTTACCTTTTTGGAACATCTTCATAATTTTCATTTGGACCTTTTTATCCCGAGATATAGCAATTCGCCCCAGGTGTCATGTTTAGGGATAAATCCTGGAAGACGCTGGAACCCTAACTTGGAGGAATTATATCTCCTAGAATATAGCAAATATAAGGCTGAATTTTGGAAACAATGTAAATCCAGATTTTATATTCATCCTATGAAATTTTCAGCTCCTGAAACTTATCCAACCCCTAGATATAGTGAATGTACCAAAATGTATCATTTTTAGTATTTTAGGGTTTTTCCAGCTCGAGGTCGAACTAGGGTTTGACTTTCCCATAGTTTCACCCAACCAAAAATATCAACCCAAGTCTCTAAACTTTGATTTTTATGAGGAGAGAAATCCTCTGTCGGGCTCACTCAAAAATTCCTCTTCTGTAAGAAGCTCTAATTTCCCGCACCAAAAACTGAAAATGTCTGAAATCAAATTCCACTTCGATAGAAAGATGTGCCCTTCAATGGAGAGTCATCCTAGCGTAATTTTGCTGATGGATTGTGGAGACTGCAAGGATAATTTTAGGGGCGAATTTTAGCCCAGTGGGCTATTTTTCCATGTTTTTCTCCCAAAAAACATTCGCCATTTTGCATTTTTTGAAGCCCTGTTTCGCCCAATTTTGATGGGGTAAAATTTTTTCACCCTAAAAATCGCCAAATTATTATATAAACGATATAAAATCCTTGGAAATTAATTTTTTTTTTGAAAAATATCACGAATCATTTAATAGTTGGCATTTTAAGAATTGATAATATTCGCCAACATTTATATACTTTTAAATAAGTATGGTTCCTTAAAATTATCCCTGGTGGAGAGAGACCCAAAAAGTAAGAATCCCTAGCTTCTGCAGCTGCACAATGTCTTCTTCTCAGGTTAGCTCTGATACCATGTTATATTTTTATCATTCAAGCTAACATTATGATCTTAGGATCTTATCTGAGAGAATAAGATGCACAGCAGTAAAACACAAGAGACAATGAACACAAATATTTTCCTCAGGGAAACCATAAAGGAGAAAACCTTGCAAATTCCTCATAGATAGAATCATCACCAAAAGTAAAACCCAAAAAATTAAGATGATCTCCCGATAGCAGTAGTCTCTCTCTTGTCCTAGCAACTTCTCTTCTCTCACTCATTCACCCCAATGAGTGAGTGTGTGTGTGATAAATAGAGAGGCTCACTCTCTATTTATATTCTTTCGTTCACTTAATGTCCACTTTAACATGTTGGCCCCACTTAACAATTACTTACTAGAGTCGACATCTCTAGGAGAGTCTAATAACCCTAGTGCCCCACAACTTGTGGGGACTTTGCCTCGACTTACAATAACTCACCTAGGGCCGACTTCTCTAGGATAGTCTAATAAACCTAAGGCCCCACAACTGTGGGGACTTTAACCCTTGTACAATAGGAGGGTTACCCACAATGACTTGACATGACTTGTTTACATTATTGAATCTCCTGATAGGAACATCGGGGCACGACATGAATCAAATAAATTACAGACACTTCCCGAAATAAACATCGGGGGTACAATACATAAGATATACAAGTGAATACATTCATATATACAAGTGAATACATTTCGAAGTTACAAATACATAAACAATCGATTGATTATTTTTTTCTCAATCACCTTCCCCCTTATTAGTAAAACATGGGGGACATTTTTTCTACAGGCTCAAAAAAGGAAACAAGGGGAACCTACCCCCCTTTCAAGAAATCCTCCGCACAATTAGTTCTATAGAAAATAAACAAACTAGAAACCTAGCAATAGGGTAGAGGATCAAATTAGCAGTTGGTTAAAGGTGTTGGTTATCCTATAAAAAAGTATATTCATGGTTATTTCCAAACCAATATTATAGGATCCATCGTCAAAATCATCTCATTGAACAAGAAGTACATCCAATCCAACATGAACTTTCTGTATAGGTAATCAAAATTCTACAGTTATTTCCACAAAAGGGAATCCTGTTGATTCTATTGAAGACCTCAATATCAATAGAAAACAATACCCCAAGTCACACCATGGATGACTCTATCGTTCCCATTCAATTCCAACGCTTACCTAAATATCAACTATCCAAAACATAAGAGACCACATATGTGGACGGTTTAAGCACAATGTCTTGTACATAAATGGATTTATCTGTTCAAGGTTCATGGGAGAATTTAACAGGTAAAGAGCACTATTGGTTTCTCTTTATTAGCTGATTTTGTCCCATATTTCTCAAGAACATGCAGAAGCACATGTTGTAAATCTTGGTGTAGAGAAATTCATGTTTGACCCCAATAAGAAGGCTGTAAACAAGCAAATTCATAAAAGAACCAAGCAGGAGGCAGGTCAAACTATTATTCTTGAAACTAGAGAGTAAACATTGTCTATAGCACAAGATACTGCCCAAAGAATAGTAGCATCCACTTATGTTAGAATAGAAAAGTTATACCAAAGTCGAGTAATTCTTGTGGAAGATGAACTTAATAAAGAGATCCAGAAATTCAAAACCTGAAGCATTAGGTGGATTACTCTAAGATGCATGTTTCTGATCTTCCATCTTTCCTCAAATATTCATGCAAGCTTGTTTATGGTCAATTAAAGAAATAAAGCAAGTGTGTGTTACACAATATGGCTAAATAGGGGAAGCAACAAGTTTTTTTGAATGAACACCCCAAACTCGGCCTGTCACCCAGGCTTGGAGAACTTGAATTTCAAAGTGACTCAATTGAAGGCATTAATCAAGAATGGCTGAGAGAAGCTCACTCCTATTTGAACACATTTAAAATCCAACATATTTGAAATAGACCCTATGCACCCCAAGGCTAGAAGCTTAATGAAAATCAAATATTCCCAATTATGTCAAGCACAGCACCAATTTACTCCCACGATAGTTCAAAAAGGGGTTGAAGAAATAAGTCATTCTTGGAGGAGATAGGTATAGACCATCCAACACAATGATGAGTTGGCACTCCATTCATATATCACAGGGCCCATTTGAACCGCTTAGGAATAGAAGACAAAATGGTTAATTGAAGGTCGATTCATCTATATTGAAGCCTCAATACGAGATTGTACACCTTTCTCATGATTTGGACATTAAATATAAGACAAACTGATTCATAAAGGCCGATCCATCTATATTGAATCTTCAATACAAAATTTTACATGCTTCTCATGCTTTCGACATTAATAGTGTTTTTTAAATTTTGAATTCATGTCTATATAAATGTGGAGGAAATTCCCCCAGATGCTTGGAGTACCTGTAAATGTGTAAAATTTAAAGAAAACACTAACAAGACTAAAAAATATCGTCTACAGGCTCAAAAAAGGAAACTTGGTTTACTAGAAGAAGATGGATATTTGAAGCAGCTTACCAATTCCATTTCAAACAGATAAGATGATTTTGGGAACGAAAGTTTGAGTTCAAGAGATGCATCAAGACATGGAATGATTCATGGTAGGATTGTTATTCCTTTATTATAAGTAAATTAGATATTTTTGCTTAATGGTATAGTTCTTTTCAGAGGTTTTGACTTGTCTAGTTTTTCCTGAGCCCAGACAGGTCAGAGAAATATTTTTATAAAGAATTGGTTAAATCTATAGAAGCATCGGATGTTTTTTTGGAGGTTCTATATGTGAGAGATCCTATTGGAACACGATGTATAGACATGGAGTCAATGGTGTTGAGAGTCGGTCCAAAAAAGCATCTAGTTTTACTTATTAATAAAATACGTTTGTTTTTCCAACTTAGTGATCTTTACATTTAGTTACAAATCCGTGTGATTTTTTATATTTTTTGAAACATGCCTCACTTTTCTGTTACTTAAACATGGCGGTGAAAATCATGTTACAAAAAAAGGGTGGCAAAGGCCATGTCACAAAGTGCAAGCAAGCCATAAGAACTTAGAAATAATTTGGAAATGACACTATTACAAAATGAGGAATTAGCTACTACGTGACTAAAAACTCTAGTCACCACAGGTTTTTCAAGCGATTTACTACTAAATATGAGTAATTTTAATTGACCCAACTATAAACAACTAAAATTAACAACTAATTTAGTTACCAGTTAACAAATATGACTGGATAATAAGTGACAGAGTTAAAAATGACTAACATAAATAACCGATTTAGTCACGGTATAAAAAATGACTAGCTAGAAGAATACGAATTATCCATTTATGTTAGTCATTTTTTATTGTTACTCCAACAATGAAAAATTGCAATTTTGGCGATGAGGTGTTACAATTTACTAAATTTTGACACTACAGATAGATTCTCTCTAGATTCATTTGCGGTGTTAAAATTTAGTAAATTGTAACATTGTACATGGATTTGTGTCAGAAAGGGTGTTTGATGAATTGATCCTAATTAACATAACCCATAAGTTAATTTGTGCAGGATAAGTACACGAACATGCTAACCATATTGCTACGTTCAATATCCCTAGCCATTTTGTATACCTTATAAGATTAATAAAGTAGGATATAGACCACCCAAGTTAGTCCTAGTACTAGTATAATATTGCTTACTTCGGGGAGGATACAGACTATTTTTGATAACATATCAATACCTTTTCTATAGTGTTGATCATCATACTGGACCAATCTTGCCTCCAGCAACAACCTTAGCACCAACTCTCTGGCCTCAGTTTCATTTACGTTGGGCCTTTCCATTGGAGGAACAAGGTGGCGAACTTGAGATAGAGTGTCAACTTATGGGACAACATTTTTATATGAGTCCACTACGATTTTCCAAACTAACGAGGCTGTATAGGGGGTAATTTTTAATCCTATTCACAAATCATCCCCTTAGGGATGTAAAGATACCAAGAATCTCACTATCGCTTAGTGCTTGAGGGTGGGGAAAAATAAATTTCCATTGTGTTACAAAATACCTCTCATGGCAGGGAAAATTTTGAAACGCCAATAGGAAACTTACGTAGCAAAAATCTATACTTGGTGCAAGAATAAAATATGAGAAGGAGAAAGAGGATCCTGGGAAACTTAGACTAATGCTGTTGAACTTGTGATTTCTAAAAAACATCAGTACTACAAGGATGCACTTGTTTCTTTCCTCGACTAACCGTGTTTCACAAAATTCATGTGCAATTGAAGAATAGACAAAAATGACATCCATTACAGGTTCAAAACTCATTCAACTCTTTGTGGTTTAACATGTTTTGATGGGCTCATTATTATGTTCATCCAGTTTTTCACATGCCATGCATTTTTTTTCCACATTAACACTCTTCTTTTAATAGTCAACATGTACAACAATTACAAAACATAAATAGTTTATAAAGCATTATCTACATAAAAAAAAACTTTAAAAATTACAAATTGTTTTGGAATAAAAATTCTTAAATTGATATTATAACATCCTCCCTCAATTTGAAACTAACATTATTCACAATTTCAATTGTACCTTATAAGTCATATTTATATATGGATGTTATTATCATTATTGAAGTTATCTTACTATTAATTTCTAATTGTAAGTTGGAAAACAAATTCCAATAATATATATATATTATCCTTAAATTTTCAAGTTTTAAATTTTTTGGTCTATTTATACTATATTGCATTTTACTTTCACAAAAGTGTTCACCATTTTAATTTCCACATCTTGAGACTAATAATCCAACTATATAGCAAAAAAAATAAGCTTAGTTAAAGAAATGATCAAATAAAAAATAAGTAAAGTCGATTAGGCAAGCAATGGTTAAATGAACGTTAGAAAGAGAAACACCCTCCTCCCTTACGGTTGGAGAACCTAATCAATAGTGAGTTGGAACAACACCTAAAGGAGTTATAGAAGCTACGAAAGCATATCCAACAAACATATAATATGCAGATCCAAGATTTGGACCAGAGCTTTAGAGAGAGCAAGAGGATAAAACCAATAGAAATTGCATTCTGAGGTATTGCTAACAGTCTAGACACAATGATGGCCAATATCATTTCAGGAGACAAGAATTCCACTCAAAATAACCCTAATTACAGTAGTTGGGAGAAAATAATGCCTACTGCAGAGCAACTGGTTCTGGAACTTACAATTCTCAAGCTATCCAAGGTGCTTCACATTCTCTATCTTTTTTTTTTTTTTTGAGATTTTAATTAAATATTTTACATTAAAACCCATCAGTCATATTTTTCCTTCGAAACCCTATATAAAGTATTTCCATTGTGAAATTTTGGTTGTAAGACTGATTGCTTTTAGCAATTGCAGAGTTTCTTTCATTTTTGGTTCCTTCTTTGTATCAGGACTAATATTTTTGGGAATATTAGGGTTATAAAATTGACTGTCTTGGGAATTTTTGTGAAGCTTTTAGAAATTCCAGGGAGCCTCTTCTCTGGCGGTTTTAAGAAATTCATTTCTTGAGAGCATGTTGGGGTTCAAAATGCTAAAATAGAACATCATATTTGGTGCCCATTAATACAAGATGATAGTGATTATTCAGGTTTTGGTCTGAATTACTAAATTGACGAACACTCCTTCATTTGCTTGTTGTTTCTTTCTTCATCACTCCTCATTAGAGGAATTTTGGGGTCTAAAATGGGCCTCCTAAGGAAAATAATAAAATAATATTGATTAATTTTGGAGGAAGAAAGAAAAAAACTACTTTTTGTGTTCGTATTTTCGACATATCTCCCTGTGTTTTTACTCAAATTTTGATCGGGAGAGCTTGTTGGATGCGGAATTTGATTCCCCATCCAACGAGTACCCACACTGCATACTTTTGATGGACCCCGCTACCCCAAAAACAAGAAATACCTGAAAAAACATGATGATGATGTCATCATCATGTTTTTCAGGTATTTCTTGTTTTTGGGGTAGAGGGGTCCATAAAACGTATGCAGTGTGGGTACTCGTTGGATGCGGAATTAAATTACGCATCCAACAAGCTCTCCTGATCGAAATTTGAGTAAAAACACAATGAGATATGTCGAAAATACAAACAAAAAAAAGTAGTTTTTTTTAATGACAAATATGTCAATTCAACTATTATGGTTGACTTATTTTATTTAAATTCTATTGATTCTTGAATTCCAACTCACAAAAACTTATTTTGGCACGTTTTCTTATAAGGCCCATTTTAGACCCCAAATTTCCTCTAATGGTATTTGATTTATGTGATTCCAGCAAGTTGTGCTATTATGATTATGATGTTTGGTATTTTAGTTTTAACTCTTTGATCTAAAGTTCCTCATTGTTGAGTTGTTATTTTAAGTTTGAATGATCTTGTTACATTATCTTCCTTATCTAAGAAACAGTGACAACCACCTCCTCATCCCCTATTTTCTAACCATGGATGATAGAGTGAAGATCACCAGCCTCATGGGTGAATAGATAGGAAGCAAAGAACTAAAATTGAGCATCGCTTGAATTCTCTACTTCAATTACTTCATTAGATAAGATATTAGATTGACTTCATAACGTTAATGCTCAGATTGAGCCACATTATTTGCTTTATATTGCTCAGTAAATTATAGTACATCCTATGAACTCGTGTGATTACCCAAATTGTTAGGGTTTATTACCTAGCAGCGACTGAAGAATTTTTTATTCAGATTGATTTATTGGATTCATTTTCTTTAGCTTCCTATACAAGGCAGTGACCCTAGATACTTATCTGTCACTGCACACTGTCAAGGGATATAAGGGTGAAAATCATGTAGCCAAAAAGACAATAAGTTAATCAGAATGAGTTGTGGAGTTGAATAAATTTCCTTATATAGTTTTTTATAATAGGATTTAGCACTACTGTAGTTGCACATACAGTGCATATTACCTCCTCACAAAGAAGCCTGTTCCTAGATTGATAAATTAAAGTGAAGCTAAGGATTTAAACAATATTGTTGTAATTCTTGGGTCCAACAATTGCCGAAGTTGTTATTGGGTATTTGTCACAAGCCACCAACCACTTTGGTAAAATGAACCTCGCCCCTGGTACCAACTACTTTGGTAACCACTACAGTAGAGAAAGCGCTTCTTATAGTAGAGACAACACTTCCCATGGTGCTACTAGTACTTAATATGGCCAAATCACATATGGGAATTATAATATGCCTTAGCACCACCCAAATGGTTCTTATTGCAGGTTAACGACCCCTCTTCCAGGTAACAAAACAGGGACACATGGTCCCCTGCATATGCATGACCCTTCATGTAATGGTAAAAGTTATCACAGTGGTATATTTTATAAATATACCTACCAATTCTAAGTCATATACAATTTTTCCAATTTTTCCATGTGTGCTCCCTATTTTTCCAATTACATACTTTGTTGCTGCATGTTAAATCCAAATTCTTCTAGAAAGAATGTGTCCAAAATAACTTTCCAAGGAAGCAAATAAAACAATCTTAATTTATCATGCAGAGCACAAGCAATCAATTGAACTTGAAACTATTGGGAGCACACATAGATGATGATTTCATACATTATATCAAGGAATTATTATTCCCATCAAACAACACAACCTTGAACGCAAAAAATAAAAGGTACAGGAGCCATATTTTAACGTTGTGGGATTCCCTGGAAAGTATGAAAGGCAAGGAACATAAATTCCTATTGATCTACAAATTGACTAATAAAATAAACAGATTACTAAATGGGGGGTAGATAACTACTTTTATCATGTAATATATGAAATCATGCATGGATAAGATGTAATCTAATAGCAGTCAACTACAAAAAAAGTGTGTATGTCAAGAAACAGAGACCCCAAAACCATCAAATGATTTTGCAAGGTTTATGTATAAGGCACTATTAACACCTGATTCACTTCTCCATGTAGTTCATGTGTTAAATGTTTGCAGTGAAAGTTACTTATAGGTTTAAGATGCTTAACCTTAGGTTAATCCTAAGAAAACTCTCAAGTTTGAGTTAATTCTTCTATTTATTAGGATAATGAGGCCAACCTATGTGGGACACAACAGAAATTGAACCCAAAATCCGACACCTTGCATGTCTGAAATTCGACACTTCTCTGTCGCATCTTCGACACATGCACTTTTTTTGGTCGTCGATGGCATACCATTGGATATTCAACGTGTTATCAATGCTATTTGAAGATCTGATGCAACCATGGTGTCACATATTTGACAGATATCTGTTTCAAAGTGTCACTAAAAACTTGCAAAAACTGTCGAATATCCGACACTTGAAGGGTTGGCCTTCCGACTGGCTGAAGTGTCAGATTCATGGCAAAACCATCGAATATCGGACACTTACCGACACCAGGTTTAATATTATAAAAGTGATTGATCAAAAAACCTTGTAAAAGTATTATTATTTTATTGAATGTGCCGAATTAAGTTAAGATAGGATTCATTAAATAAATATCTTAATAAAAGTACTCCCATGTGAGAGTAAGAATCGAAGTTTAGATTTTTGTAAATTAATCAAACTTCCACTTCAAATTTGGTAGAGTAAAGATGATGACTATTTAATTATTATTTTATTTAACATATTAAATAAAGGATAAAACTAATAATGGATCCAACACCTCAGGAAGATGCTAAATTGAATGATTCGAGAACCATTAAATGATATAGATTCAACCCATTAAATTTAACTTAACTATTATCAATACCTTTCAACTCCTCGGGAAAATAAGTACAAAAGAAAAGATATTTTATTTTTAAAAGATGAGCCATCGTAATGAAGGTTTTAGGGAGGGAGGTGGAGTAAGAGAGAAGGATATTAAAGGTAGAAATAGTATATAATAAAGCATAGGGTTTCTTGTGGCGAAGGAGGATGATTGAAGATTTTGATGAGAAGGAAGGAAAACCGAGGAGGGGCTTAAATCGGGTATTGAGGAGGTAGGAAACTCAAAATAGGAAGGGATATTGAACCACTGAGATCGACCTATGAATTATTGATGGAGGGATCCTAAACTATGGAAGTCTGTTATTCGGATTATTAGATTCTGGGCTCGGGGGCTAGGAAATCCGTCGATTTCTTCGGGCCATCAAGATGAGATGGTTATCAGGGTGGTTTATCCAGTTGGCTGCTAAGGTTTTCCAGCAAGGAGGAACTATGGAAGCATACGGAAGGAATCCTACTGCAATCTACAAAAAAAAAAATCTACTTGAGCAAAACTCTCTAAATTTTAGTAGTGAAGGTAAAATGGCTTTCATTTAATGTTATTATTAATGTTTTTAAAATTGGTATTAAAATTATGAACAGAATGAAAAGGCCATGCTATGAGAAAATCCTGTCAAGTTAAACTTATGCACATATCTTTTATCTTTTAAACTGAATTAAATAGTAAAATTTTGACAAACATCATGATAAACAATAAATAAATTCTGGTATTATCTTCACAAAGAATCTCTTCAAGATCTTTATAGATACAAGTAGAAAATGACAAGAAATTAAGTGCCCATCTTGAAAGGATGGGAACTTAGCAGCCAAATAGATAAACCACCCTACCAACCAGCTCTTCATGTTGGCCCTAGGAAATCGACGGATTTCCTAGCCCTAAGCCCACAATCCGATAATCCGAATAGCACACTTCCATAGTTTAGGATCCCTCCATGAATAATTCATAGTTCGATATTATTGGTTCAATTTCCCTTCCTATTTTGAGTTTCCTACCTCCTTAATACCCGATTTAACCCCCTCCTCGGTTTTCCTTCCTTCTCATCAAAATCTGTATTCATCCTCCTCCCCCACAAGAAACCACCTGCTTTCTGATATACCATTTATACCTTTAATATCATTCCATATTACTCCACCACCCTCCCTAAAACCTTCATTACGATGGCTCATTTTTCAAAAATAAAATATTATTTCTTTTGTACTTATTTTCTCGAGGAGTTCAATGGTATCGAAAATAGTTAAGTTGAATTTAATGGGTTGAATGTATATCATTTAATGGTTCTCGAATCGTTCAATTGAGCATATTCCTGAGGCGATGGATCCATTATTAGTTTTATACTTTATTTAATATGTTAAATAAAATAATAATTAAATAGTCATCATCTTGACTCTTCCAAATTTGAAGTGGAGCTTTTGATCAATTTACAAAAATCTAAACTCCGATTCTTACCCTGATATGGGAGTACTTTTATTAATATATTTATTTAATGAATCCTATCTTAACTTACTTGGGCACATTTAATAAACTAATAATACTTTTAACAGGTCTTTCGATCAATCACTTTTATAGTATTAAACTTGGTAAGAGGACATTTTGAGAGATTCGTTCATAAATTTTGTAATGGACAAATTTATTGTAGCTTAATTATAACATAATAATAATAATAATCATTTAGGATAGATACTAATACCAACATTCATTTTCTTAGTACCTCAGCAATATTCTAGTACACTTTTATCAATACTCAATGTACATTTAATGTTTTAATTAATCATGATTAATAGTTAAACATCACAACTTTCCAAAGTTAATATTTATCAGCAATACTTCATATCGAGTGCACTTATTTTAATTGCTTATTACCATGTTCACATACCATCAACTAATAGTTTAATTGATTTATTCTTACACATATCCAATAACTAAACATCCATTATATGAACTTGATCAATACATAATTATCATATTTTCTTACTACAACTTATACGATTATTCAACTTGTTACTTATCGGTATATTGATACTAGCGTACATGTGCAAAGTGTGCATGTGTGGCTAGCGCATGCATAGGTCAGAAATGTACTATAAGAAAAAATCATCTCCCCTAGGCATACATGCTATTTAATAATAATACTCATTCATGCAAGTAGTACGCATACATAAATATAACACAATTTTCTTATTGTCCTCGGTTATTTAACAGTTTACCCCTTTAAAATTCATATCATTATCTTTGTGTGTATATTTAGTTTAATTAATCAAGCATGTGGAAGGGTACCTACTGCCACTAACTCAAGATCAAGCAATATTACCCACTCTCACAATACTAACTAACATATCCTCCCATCCTAACCTACATCCGCATCCTCCCTATCCTTCCTCTGCTAGTACAAAGTGGATGCTAGCTATACTATCCTGACCACATAGAACTTGAGAGCAGTATCCTTGGCTAGCCTAGAGGACCTAGCCTCTCCTAGCAGGCATCTGATCATCGTCATCACAACAACTTGGGGAGCGTGTCCCAAGACTTCCCTTCCACGGCTCCAGGTATCATAGTGACATAGGGTGGGAAATACATCCATCCCTCTCACCATCCTGGGTCTATACCCTATAAAAACCATACTTTTCTGCTATCAGTATTATTGGATTATGTATCATATCATCATTTTTGGTCGCTAAGGTTTACTGCATAACAAGTCGCTATTCCACATATCATATCAATTATTCGACTATCACATAGCGCCAATGTCCTTTGGGTTAGTAGTTCAAAAATACACATGGATAATAAGTAATTTCACTTGATAATCAATTGATCACATCATCATCCTCATCATTATTTCATGTAATAATTTAATTCATCATAGGTACACACGACATATAATAATTCAATTGGCCACATCGTAACATGGTATCCACGTATCACATCATATACTTCACATTTGATAAATGAAAACATTTCAACATATACTATCATCGTAAAATACAGTAATCATATGATAATCAACACATCGTAATCACATAAACATAACAACATTATAATCATGGTGACATCATAACCATAGTAACATCATAATCACAATGCCATAATAAACATAGTAACTTCATAATATTGGTCCCATCACATCGTAAGTAAATTTACTCAGTCGAGCAAAGTCCAAAAGATAATAAGCAATAAAGTGCAGTATATTTAACTCATAAATAAGCCTCATAGAAATATAGGGCATTACAATTCCGACCCCACTTGGAACTGTTCTTCGTGTTCCACCTTGGATTACATTCCAATCAATCACATAAGAATTATCATGAATATATCTTTTCAATATAGAAACATGAAATACATTATGAACTTTAACATTTGGTGGTAGGGATAACCAGTATGCGCACTAGTACAAAATGAGGAATCATTGACTACGTGACTAAAAATTCTAGTCAATACAAGTTTTTCAAGTGATTTACTATTAAATATGATCAATTTTGATTGACCCAACTATAAATGACTAATTTATTCACTACTTAACAAATATGACTAGATAATAAGTGACAGAGTTAAAAATGACTAACATAAACGACCAATTTAGTCACTACAGAAAAAATGACTAGCTAGAAAAATATGAATTAGTCGTTTATGTTAGTCATTTTTAATTGTGTCATGGAAAATTGCAATTTTGACAATGAATTGGAAATTTTGTAAATTTTCTACCTTCTATCTATAATATTGGTGCCATGCACCTCGATCTTCAGAGATCCAACAAAGAAATTGCATGAATTTTCTCTTGACCGTGTTTATTCGTGTTGCACCACTGAAGAAAATCATTAAGCTCCAAAGGAAAATTAGGTTCCTACAATTATGAATTAGGACGTAGAAACCATACCATATTGATACCTAGAAGCATCATAGCTAGTTTTCTATCCCTCAATGTGAGAGTCCCCAGTCCCATACTGAGCTGCTTTTCTAACTTCAATATAGATATCATGATCTATGACCAATGAACTAGCTGCAACAATCGATGTAGCTTCACCAGGCTCAGTTCCTTTAAATATTGTAGCAGTTGATCCATTAATTAAAAAGGTGAAAGAACCAAGAATAATATTTTAAACAACCGAAGACTCAATTATAAACTGGAGTATTGAACAAGAACCAGTTAGCTCAAATCCATATGTAGTAAAGGTAGAGGCCCCATCTTGGAGTTTCAGGTAAATATTTTGATCCCTCCCCTTATAGGCATAACCTCGCATAGTATGATATGTATAATGCAGTGATGGATTCTCCTTATCACTATCAAGTTAAACCTCCTTTTTTCATCGATGTCAAGTTAAATTTTTGATCGAACGTCACCACCCACCTCATTCACGATGTGCACAACTCTTCTCCGACAAGGCTCGATCCAAGTTTATTATATACTACTATAACAAAAATAACATTAAAACAAATATTATATTTATATAAAACAGAAATTAATTATATTATATATTTATCCTATTTTATAAAAATAAACAAGTTTTATAATAATTACTAAACTAAATATAAAATAAATTAAATTAACAAAATATATGTAATTATAATAATAAAAATAAATCAAATATATGAAAACATAATTTCTAAAACAAAAAAACTATATGCAAATGCATCTCTCTACCCACCAACTCTTGACCCACCTCTATTTGACGGCATTCATGGTCAATTTTTCTAAACCTATGGAGATTTCATCCTTCAATTCCACAAACTACTCAACCAGCATGTTGAAGAAACACAAGCAGTTTCACCCCGTTGATTAAGAACAGGATCCAGAGAAAATCTATCACCCACAAATGAAGAAGCAACAGTTGAAGCAATTGAAGATACATATCCATTTTCTAGGCCAGTGACATACTTTTCACATTATGGAGCCCCTAGATTTTATTCACATGGTTATATATTAAATTTTAGAACAAGAGGTAAAGGGGCAAGCACCCATTTATTAAGCATAAGCATCTGAGCAAGGATAAATTAATAAAGTTAACTCGGCAGTGAAAGCATAGGAAGGGAAAGGAACAGAGAAAGAAGCACCTAGTCTACCTCGCTTATCATCCCCGCTTGTTTGAGAGCTTGCATCCATTTCATATTGATTACCATAACCCCTGGCTTCCCTTCGTATGATTCCATATTCACCCACAGCTAAGGTAGCTATTAACATATCAACAACACCCGGTAAAATAACCTGTCCAAGTAGACCGTTTGCGCCAAATATTTTGTGTTGGTAGGAGGAGAGGAGGGTTTGGTGGGTTATGAGGGGAAGCATAAGAATACACAGAAGAAACTACGAATGGATTGCAAAGGATATTTTTAGAGGCAGGGGGCATGGGACCGACTGCTACCAGTGGCCCTATGCTCGATTCATTTGAGCAGGTATACATTTCTTCGCTTATTCTTCTCAAAATTCTCAAAAACGGTACCTATTTCTTGAATTCCCTCTCAATACGTCCATTCATTCTCTCCTGGAATATCCTAGAATATGTTTACAAGATATGGAAATATACCTTTTGTTGGAATTAGTACGCCCTAGAAAACTATTCCTATATGAAAACATATATTACATTTGCATTATTTGAATTTACAATTGTTTTCAAGATTCAAGAATTCTTAAATACATTGGGAAATTTTTTACCATTTTAGGCTAAAATAAGGCCTCATTTTAAAGTTCTAGGGTAAACAATTAGACGATTCATTTTTCTTTTTCTTAGTTGCAGTCAAAATATGGTGCCAAGTCATTTTCTGTTGAATTCCCATTAGAATAATTATGTCACATAATGGTATGTTGTTGGTATTATGAAATCCAAACATTGATAGTGATAGATGGTACTAATCCAGTGTTCACAGATTGAGGAAATGTCTATAAATCATATTATCCAAATGATCCACTGACATCAAGAATAGCCAACAGTCACATATTCACCATATTATAAGTACCAAGAGAATTCTATTCTAATCTTAGAAGGAAAGATACTTTTTTGGTATCAGTGGTTGCTTGTCTCCAAAATTCTAGGACAATGGTCCAACCAATCATGCAGTATCTAGCCAGATTATATATGTATTATGCATTGAAGGATCCTTTCAAAATATTTTCATGGTTTTCATTTTATGTATTTTTATAGTGTGACAACTTGCAGGCATTGCCTTCTATGTCAGATACTAAAAGAGACATCATAATTTATCAGAGAACCCAACAGTGCTTGTTGGAATTCAATTCAAATTTTCCCTTTTGTGGATGCATATTTTTGGCATTCTGAGAGGTTGTTTTATTGCTTAGTTGGTCATTTTTGCATGTTGATCATTGTTTGAACACTGTCTTATGCATGTTGTACAAGTCTATGGTCTTGCACTGACAACCTCTTTTTACCTGCCAACAATATCTTGCAACACTATCTATTAAAAAATATACTCCATACCATTTCAACCACTGCCATACTGTAGGCTAGTACAATAATTGCGAGGCCAATTTGTTGGTTAATACCTTTTATTTATGTTATCATTTAATGTGTTTTTCATGTTCTCCTCTTGGAAAATATGTTTTATGGTCTGCTCAATGATAATGATTGTATGTGAGGTTAGGGGTTTCAATTAAATAACTAGTTTTTTGTTTGTTTCTTCTTCTATATTTTTGGATTGGTAAACTCTCTTGCCTAGTTCTTTAATTAGGTTTATTCTTTCACCCTAATTCAATGTTTTAGACAACATTAGACATCATTTTTTTTCCTTTGACATAATCTAGATGACCTTGTTATTATCTAGTTATGCTAGCAAAACTATTGATTATGAGTTCGGTGCCTTTGAATTCATAGAAGTTCCACAATGGGAAACTTTGGGTTTCTTCTAAAATATAAACAATAGTGATACAAAATATCTGGTTGAAATGTTTGAGCATATGGTAGTGGTGTGCTACATATATTTGTAGAAATTTTCAATAAAAGGTAGCATGGTGGTATTTAACCTTGGATACCATTGTTGTGTATTAGGAAGTGAGGTATATCTGTTCGATTTTGGCTTCTATAGTTGGAAAACTTTAATTGTTTTCCAGAAAAAAGACAATGGTAATATTAATGGGTTATGTTAGGGGTATGTAATCAAGGTGTATGGTAACAAGTGGTTATTCATGATGTATAAATTTTAGGTTTCCAACGTGTTATATGGTTTAACATGTTGTTGATTGTACATTATTTTGTCCCAATGATCTACCTTCCCGGTCATTAGTCCAACATTAATATATTTACCTTACCTAAACTTTTTTTTGCAGTCAAGGTGTACCAAATCTATTTTGACAGTAACTGAAGCTTAAAGTTTGATTAGTTGTTACATAATCCATGCAATATTGGGCATATATAGGGTCATCCTTCATCACCTTGAAGCCATGGGATTTAAATTAAAAAAATAAAAATAAAATACAAGATGTTACCTCCAAATTCAATATAAATGGACACAAAAAAATGAAAATACCCTATTCAATCTACAATAAAATGGGCAGGCAATGGTCACAACTTGATTCATCTTCGAAATCAACTCCAATTTTGTCTTAAATCAATTCAAAATCAGCTCCAATAGTAGGAAGGGTTTACTCAGAAAATCATCTCCAAATAAATTTCAGTGCAAACAATGAGAAGTGAAATGAGGTGAACCTTCCTTTTGGAAAGAGTAGAGTTTAAGTAGGGTTAGAGATCATTTTTTGAAATTCTTTTGGTGACGTGCCTCTATTTTTTGCTAACCTGAGTCATAATTGGCCAAGTCTGTGTAACTTGTCTGCTTATGTCTACACTGCTCAAAACCAGATTATTTTCCTTAGGTATATGTAAACATTACCCCACTTGGTATCGTAACCATCCAAACAAAAATTGGTATTAACCACTAAGTTTCCACCCTCATTCAATAGCATTCCAGCATGTGCACAAAGTACTCATCATAACGGAAGTTTCCATTTTATTAATGGAGCTACTCAGATAGAAGTAGGATACTATGAGCTTGTTGATGATGTACATGCGGAGTGGTTTTGGAAAGACTTATTCATTTTGGATGTAGAATGTACTATGGGACATTGCATGCATTGTTTATATCTAGACAGTTGTAGCCATGCAGTTTTAATTACAATAGTTGAACATTATATTTATATATATGCTCAGTTTTTTTATCATTTTGTGAGTATATACACCGCTTGTGGGAATTTGCAAAAATGTCTAAGCTAGTAGATCTGATTTTTGACCTTTTAAAGTTGGGAATAAAGGTGTCGGTTCCTTACGCTCAGCATGTTGGTTTCAAATCATATTTACAGTGTGAAAGTTCAATATTAGGGAGCTGAAGTAGTAGCGATCTAAGGAATAACTAGCTCACCCTGTCATTATTTGTATGAATTGAAACAATGATATCATCTAAATATGTAAAAGAAACCCAAATAGAAGTGCTCATGAGAGTTGGATGGAGGGTTTTGCAAGTTATTTCATCACTATAGATTACCATTTTTTTAAATCTATGGCCTGTGATAAAATTAGGATTAAAATTTTTAAAATTATCTCATTCAATTTAAGTTATAAAGACTTTTCTCAGGAAGATCATAATTCTTTGAAGAATTTTATAGTGAGGTAGGTCTGTCAGGAGGGATGATGATATAATAGGCCATAAGAGAATGGAAGAGATGCACATATAGGATACCCAATTTGTGAACCCAAAATTTACCTTGCTAAAATGTATTTTCTTTGTTTCCATGTATAAACTAGAACCATTGTGGCATTACCAGATGGTATCCATTACTCCAACAACTAAGAAACCCCATAGTCATCCAGAAGAAATCATTTTTCTTGCTACAAGCATCCACAATCCTTTAATCTTACATAAAGAAGCGTCAACATTGCTTAGAAGTTCAAAAACATCTTCAGCTATGGCTTGTTTATCCTTCTGTAATGTACAAACTTGAACCACTTTGTCTTTACCAAATGATCTCCCTTATTCCAATGATTGCCCTACATTAATGATCAACTTATAATCTTTCCTTAAATCTTTAAATGAAAACAAACTGCAACAAATGATTTTATGGTTGTCATTTATGCCACATTGTGCTAATTATTTAAATATAATTTTCTTCATCTTGACATATTTAACTATGTATTTGGTATTTTTATCATGTGATATTGACATCCCACCCTAGACAATCTCTTAGTTTCCTCCCCCCAGGGAGGTGTTGTGGTCCAACTGTCAACAATTTGTAATTCAAGCCTGTCTGTGTTAGATTTTTTTCATTCAAGCTAGCATTATGATCTTAGGATCTTATTTGAGAGAATAACATGCACAGCAATAAAACACAACAAACGATGAACACAAAGATTTTCCTTGGGGAAACCATAAAGGAGAAAACCCCGCAACTTCCTTAGAGATAGAATCAGCACCAAAAGTAAAACCTGAAAAAGTAAGATGATCTACCAATAGCAGTAGTCTCTCTCTTGTCCCAACAACTTCTCTTCTCTCACTCATGCACCCTAATGAGTGAGTGTGTGTGTGATAAATAGAGAGGCTCACTCTCTATTTATATTCTTTCGTTCACTTAATGTCCACTTTAACATGTCGGCCCCATTTAACAATTACTTACTAGAGCCGACATCTCTAGGAGAGTCTAATAACCCTAGTGCCCCACAACTTGTGGGGACTTTGCCCTGACTTACAATAACTCACCTAGGGATGAATTCTCTAGGATAGTCTAATAACCCTAGGGCCCCACAAATGTGGGGAATTTAACCCTTGTACAATAGGAGGGTTACTCACAATTACTTGACATGACTTGTTTACATTATCGAATCTCCCGATCAGAACATCGAGGCATGACATGACTCAAATACATTACAGATACTTCCTGGAATAAACATCGGGGTACAATACATAAGATATACAAGTGAATACATTCTGAAGTTACAAATACATCAACACTTCCTCTTAACTAGGAAGGTATTCTCTCAACACAATTTGTCAGCACTCTTCTTCTTCTCTATATAAACTGGATCATCTTGTCATCTTCATATTCAAGTCATATTTATCTTGGATCTAAATCATCACTCGATCTGGATCATCATCACTGGATCTAGATCATCACGGGGACATCATCACTAGATCTAGATCATCACTGGATCTGGATCATCACTGGATCTAGATCATCACTCGATCTGGATCATCACTACTGGATCATCATCACTGGATCTGTATCATCACTGGGTCATCATCATAGGTGTTATATCATGATTCTTCTCGTCACAGGAAGTTCTATAGAGCTAGCCCTTTTTCATGCTGGTTGTATTCTTTAGCGCTTATATCTGACCCTAAGTTAGAATGTCCAGTACTCACATCTGACCATGAGAGATACACATCCAACACCATGTCAGAAAGGCACAACACTTACATTCAAGAGCATGATATTACACAACTACTATCATCTGTGAAAAGGTACGACACTCACATATGACCTTGACTCATCAGAAAGGCATAGCACTTACATTCACCAGCATGATAGGACACAACTACTATCATCTATGAAAAGGCATAGCACTCACATCTGACCTTGACTCATTAGAAAGGAAAAGCACTTACATTCACCAGCATGATAGGACACAACTACTATCATCTGTGAAAAGGCATGGCACTCACATTTGACCTTGACTTGTCAGAAAGGAACAACACTTACATCTGACCTTGACTCATCAGAAAGGCACTCAGTCCCAGACTAAGGGTTCTTGGTAACTAACCAGGTTCCTCCATTCAGAGAATGGAAATAGCCCTTATATCTAATCATGTAGGAACCAATCCTATAGTCACATCAGAATGGCTCAGCACTCACATCTGACATGGAAGGAACCAATCCTCTCACCATGACATAATGGAAACAACCCTTATATCTTATCAAGTGGGAACATATCCCTCAATCACATCAAAATGGCCCTACACTTATATCTGATCATGTGAGACTACATCCCATAGTCATATTAGAATGGCCCTTAGTCCTAGACTGAGTATTCCTATTAACTAACTAGGTACCTCCATTCAGAGAATGGAAATAGCCCTTATATCTAATCATGTAGGAACCAATCCTACAGTCACATCAGAATGGCTCAGCACTCACATCTAACATGGAAGGATCCAATCCTCTCACCATGACAAAATGGCTCATCCCTTACATCTGACCATGGAAGGAACCTAATCCTCTCACCATGTTAGAATGGCTCTAGGTCTCATCATTTTGCCTTGGAGCGAACCTCGTTCTGGAGAACACTAAGCTTCTCCATGAAGTAATCAAACTTCACTTTGGCCATTTCTAGCATAGAATCACATCAGGGCTGATTACGTTCAAGGATAACTAGCAATATTCACCAAGACCGATTACATCCGAGGACAACCTATAGGTCTGTTTACATCTGAGAAACCTACGATCTTCGCTAGGATTTATGCTCAAGCAAATTGTCTTACTGACTATGCTAGAACTCCCTCTTTCAAGAGATCTTGGTCTGGATCACATACCGAAGCTTCACTGCTCCTCTTTCCAAATAGAAAGTGGCAACATCTTTTTCCTCAGATGTACTCAGCACCATGCAGGACTCCATCCTACCAAACCAAGAGATCACACTTGATCCCATACTAAAGTAGCACCTCAAAGTTTGCTTCCTATCAATGGCACTACCTGCCCAATACGAATCCTCATAACCCTCCAGGTTAATCTTTTGATTCGCCTCATACTTCATCCCATAATCAACTGTACCCTTCATATACCTCACTGCATGTTTTGTAACCATCAGGTGAACATGTATCAATGTGTTCACATCAAAGAAAATATATGGTCTCGTATTCATCAGGTACATCAAGGAATAAATCATCTGACGATACATCATGGCATCAAACGAATCTGATGAAGCAACACTCAATAGCTTCAGGTTTGATCCCATTGGAGTGGTCATGGCCTTGCATTCCATCATCCTGAACCTCTTCAGGATCTTTACTACATACTTCCCTTGTCCACACCTCCATGCCTAGAACGTAGTGCATCATCCCCATGTTTTTTATCTTGAACTCAGCAGCAAGTCATTGACATATAACAAGAGCATCACTGGTCTTCCGGCTTCAGCCTTGAAGCAAAGGTTGGAATCCTCTTTACTCTCAATAAATCCTAGAGTCATCAGTAATCTATCCATCTTGTCGTACCATGTCGAACCTCAGGATATTCTGTAGTCACTCCCTCTGAAGCGGAGCATCATACTCCCTCTGTCTTCTGTATTCTATGCACTGAAACATTCTATATCGAAGTGACAAGTAGCTTCCTATGCTACTAATATTCTATGTATCCATCTAGTGTATAGACTTTCATCTTCAACCTTGTAGAAAAGTTTAAGATCTTCATCAAGCTCATTATGTATGTGTTTCAACTCCCACTGGATGTAAATGTCTCTTCGTAGTCTATGCCTTCTTTTCCTGAGAAGCCTCGTGCTACGAATCTTGCCTTGTATCCCACAATGTTTTCATCTAATGCATGATGGAACTATGAACTTCCCTTCATGTATTGATATTGCATCCTAGACATCATTCTTCTTGAACGGGTCTTCCCTTTCTTCTTGTTTACTTCTTCATAGCTGGAAGGTTCTGCATCAATGATTCGTCATATTATTCTTCATCTTGAACTGTCATCACTTGTTCTTTGGAACAAGTCTCATCCTTCTCTAATTGTAGGCAATTATGTATGCAATCTTTCCTACATGTCAAATGCATTTGTATGGTTAGAAACATTTCATAAGGAATATTCATAGTGGAAAATTTTTATGCATAAATATATGATCATGCAACTATTTTAGCCAATAAAACATTCATCCATTTCTCACGAAAAATTTCTAGATGCCTTCCATCTCTGCTAGGACAACATTGAGATTGTGCATTAATCCAATATGTCAGCAAAGAGGTTCCATTCTAGATAAGTAACAATGGAGAGTTGTATAGCACCATGAGCTACTTACCCATCACATGCATATTAGTATTATATTGTCATTAATGCAAACATTCTATCATGCATAATACATTAACTGAATATAAACAAATGGATAACAAAACAATATCATGAAATTACAATTGAATACTTATCTTTATTTGTTTCATGGGTAGACTCCTTCTTGAGCCTTCAGCTTCATCATCTTCTTCATTCATAATAGTAGTGTTTCTTATCCAAATGATAAGATGGATAAGAGGTTCTTCAAGAGTTTATTTCTTGATATTCCTCATCACTTGAGGTATCTTCTTTGGATGGTGAGAGCTTGATCTTTAGTTTCTCCCATATTCTCTTCTCTTATTATGAGTCGAGCTTCTTCTTCTTCCCAGATTCTGCTGAAAGTAATCACTTCCTTCTGACACACATCCCTTGCATGAATGAATCCCATGATCTTGGGAGGCCATTCAAGGTGGCTATCACCATTTCTACATTTTCCACTTCTTTTTCTACTGCTACAAGTTTTTCTCTGATTTGAGAGACCCTCGTAAAGTATGACTGTATAGTCTCTGCATTCTAGATCTTCACATTCTAAATTTTTTTTCTTAAGGTCATCTTCTGATTTGTGTTCTTCTCTTCAAACAGCTTGGTCAAGGAATCAAATATCTCTTTCAGTGTCTTTAGGGAAGACACTTGTGGTACAAGGTGATCCATTATTGAATCAACAATGATCTTCTTGGCCTTGACCAAGTTCTTCTTGTGTAAGGCTTTTAGCCTCATCACCCTCTAGAACTGGAACCTCTCTACTTATGTAGGTGTCCAATTCATTTTCTTCAGAGAGATCAAATAATTCCATGCTTGGAAGTTTTCAACTTCGCCAAGCTTATGTGATAGATCACTTTGAAATGAGAACCTCAAATGAAAATAGCAATAGATTAGATCTTACCGATTTGAGGTGTCCATCCTAGTTCTGGAGCTAGTTGATCTAGGGTTTGTCAAAGAAACCCTAATTTTCAAAACTTGGAATCTTTTAGATCTGATTGGATAGAAAGATAGATCTCTTCAAGGAAATCTATCCAATGTACTCCTTTTTTTAAAACAGTAGAGGGAAGCACCCAGAATAGGAAGCCCTAGTTTTTCAATTTCTTCTACATAAATGCCTAATACTGTTTCTATGGTATCTCTGAAATTACTGCTCCTTTGTGTTGGAAACATCACACTAAGGTATCATCACCTATCCCTATTTCAACACCATAGGTTTCATTAGAATTGTTTTCACCAGTTGGGACTTATGATCATTTTCCCAAGGTGACCCTTTACAAGATTGTTCAAAACAACGACATTGTATAGACTGCCACGTGTCATTGTTTCATCTTATAGGTCTGAAACTTGGACCACAAAAAGTAAATTCCTTTCCCTTTCTAGAACATCTTCATCAATCTCATTTGGACCTTTGTATCCCGAGATATAGCAATTCGCCCCAGGTGTCCTGTTTAGGGATTAATCCTAGAAGATGTTGATACACTAACTTGGAGGAATCATATCTCCTAGAATATAGATAATATGAGGATGAATTTTGGACACAGTGTAAACATAGATTTTATATTTGGCCTATGAAAGTTTCAGCTCCTGATCCTTCTCCAATCCCGATATTAGCGAATGTGCCAAAACTTATCATTTTTAGTATTTTAGGGTTTTTCCGGCTCAGGGTCAAACTAGGGTTTGACTTTCCCAAAGTTTCACCCAACCAAAAATATCAACCCAAGTCTCTAAACTTCATTTCCAATGAGGAGAGGAATCCTATGTTGGGCTCACTCAAAAATTCCTCTTTTGTAAGAAGCCCTAATTTCCCGCACCAAAAACTGAAAATGTCTGAAATCGAATTCCGCTTCGACAGAAAGATGCGCCCTTCAATGCAGAGTCATCCTAGGATACTTTCTCTGATGGATTATGGAGAGAGAGACAAAACGTAAGAAGGCCTAGACTCTACAACTACACAATGTCTTCTTTTCAGGTTATTTCTGATACCATGTTATATTTTTATCATTCAAGCTAGCATTATGATCTTAGGATCTTATCTGAGACAATAACATGCACAGAAATAAAACACAAGAGACAATGAACAAAAAGATTTTCCTTAGGGAAACCATAAAGGAGAAAACCATGCAACTTCCACAGAGATAGAATCAACACCAAAATTAAAACCTGGAAAAGTAAGATGATCTCCCAACAGCACTAGTCTCTCTCTTGTCCTAGAAACTTATGTTCTCTCACTCATGTGCCCCAATGAGTGAGTCTGTGTGTGATAAATAGAGAGGCTCACTCTCTATTTATATTCTTTCATTCACTTAATGTCCACTTTAACATGTCAACCCCACTTGGAAATTACTTACTAGAGCCAACATCTCTAGGAGAGTCTAATAACCCTAGTGCCCCACAACTTGTGGGGACTTTGCCCCGACTTACAATAACTCACCTAGGGATGACTTCTCTAGGATAGTCTAATAACATTAGGGCCCCACAACTGTGGGGACTTTAACCCTTGTACAATAGGAGGGTTACCCACAATGACTTTACATGACTTGTTTACATTATTGAATCGCCCGATAGGAACATCGAGGCATGACATGACTCAAATACATTACAGACACTTCCCGGAATAAGCATTGGGGTACAATACATAAGATATGCAAGTGAATACATTCCAAGGTTATAAATACATCAACAGTCTGTTGATGATTTTTTTCTCAATCACCTGCCCCTTATTAGTAGAACATGGGGGACATTTTTTCTACAGGCTCAAAAAAGGAAACATGGGGAACCTTCCCCCCTTTCAAGAAATCCTTCACTGAATCAGTTCTATAGAAAATAAACAACCTAGAAATGTAGCAGTAGGGTACAGGATCAACTTATTAGTTGGTTAAAGGTGTTGGTTATTCTATAAAAAGGAGATTCATGGTTCTTTCCAAATCAATATTATATGATCCATCATCAAAATCATCTCATGGAACAGGAAGCACATTCAATCCGATGGGAAATTTTAGTATAGGTAACCAAAATTCTACAGTTATTTCCACAAAAGGGAATCCTGTTGATTCTATTGAAGACCTCAATATCAATAGAAAAGAATACCCCAAGTCACACCATGGATGACTCCATCGTTCCCATTCAATTCCAAATCTTACCTAAAGACCAACTATCCAAAACACAAGAGACCACATATGTGGACGGTTTAAGCACAATGTCTAGTACAGAAATGGATTTATCTGTTCAAGGTTTAGGGGAGAATTTAACAAGTAAAGAGAACTATTGGTTTCTCTTTATTAGCTGAGTTCATCCCATATTTCTCAAGAACATGCAGAAGCACATGTTGTAAATCTTGGTGTAGATAAATTCATGTTTGACCCCAAGAAGAAGGCTATAAACTAGAAAATTCATAAAAGAACCAAGCAGGAGGCATGTCAAACTATTATTCTTGAAACTAGAGAGCAAACATTATCTACAACACAAGATACTGCCCAAACAACAGTAGCATCCACTTATGTTAGAATAGCAAATTTATACCAAATTTGAGTAATTCTTGTGGAAGATGAGCTTAATAAAGAGATCCATAAATTCAAAACCTGAAGCATCAGGTGGATTACTCTAAGATGCAGGTTTTTGATCTTCCATATTTCCTCAAATATTCATGCAAGCTTGTTTATGGTCAATTAAAGAAATAAAGCAAGTGTGTGTTACACAATATGGCTAAAAAGGGGAAGCAACAAGTTTTTTTGAATGAGTGACCCCAGATTCGGCCTATCACCCAGGCTTGGAGACCTTGAATTTCAAAGTCATTCAATTGAAGGCATTAATCAAGAATGGCTAAGAGAAGCTCACTCCTATTTGAACACATTTAAAATCCAGCCTATTTGAAATAGACCCTATGCACTCCAAGGCCAAAAGCTTACTGAGAATCAAATATTCCCGATGATGTCAAGCACAACACCAACGTACTCCCAGGATAGTTCAAGAAGGGGTTGAAGAAATAAGGCATTCTTGGAGGAGATAGTTCTAGACCATCCAACACAATGATGAGTTGGAACTCCATTCATATATCACAGGGCCCATTTGAACCGCTCAGGAATAGAAGACAAAATGGTTAATTGAAGGTCGATTCATCTATATTGAAGCCTCAATATGAGATTGTACATCTTTCTCATGATTTGGACATTAAATAGAAGACAAATTGATTCATTAAAGGACGATCCATCTATATTGAATCTTCAATACGAAATTTTACATGCTTCTCATGCTTTCGACATTAATAGTGTTTTTTAAAGTTTAAATTCATGTCTATATAAATGTGGAGGAAATTGCCCCAGATGCTTGGAATACTTGTAAATGTGTAAACTTTAAAGAAAACACTAACAAGACTAAAAAATATTGTCTATGAGCTCGAAAAAGGAAACTTGGTTTACTAGAAGAAGATGGAGATTTGAAGCAGCTTACCAATTCCATTTCAAATAGACAAGATGATTTTGGGAAGGAAAGTTTGATTTCAAGAGATGCATCAAGACATGACATGATTCATGGTAGGATTGTTATTCCTTTATTATAAGTAAATTAGGTATTTTTGCTTAATGGTATAGTTCTTTTCAGAGGTTTTGACTTGTCTAGTTTTTCCTGAGCCCAGACAGGTCAAAAAAAGATTCTTATAAAGAATTGGTTAAATCTATAGAAGCATCGGATGTTATTTTGGAGGTTTTATATGCGAGAGATCCTATTGGAACATGATGTATATACATGGAGTGAATGGTGTTGAGAGTCAATCCAAAAAAACGACTAGTTTTACTTATTAATAAAATAGGTTTGTTTTTCCAACTTAGTGATCTTTACATTTAGTTACAACTCCGTGTGATTTTTTATATTTTTTGAAATATGCCTCACTTTTCGGTTACTTAAACATGACGATGAAAAATATGTTACAAAAAAAGGGCAGAAAAGGCCATGTCACAAAGTGCAAGCAAGCCATAAGAACTTAGAAAGTATTGGGAAATAATGAGATCTTTAAAACCATTTTGAACTGGAGCATCAAGGTCCAGGATGACAAAAATGAAAAAATTAGACGAAGTTATGGAAGAAAATCTATTAGCCTTTTATTTTTATCACGCTTTTGGGACATGTGTAAAATATAAAGATGCTTACAATATATTTTGACGTTATCAGATTCCTGGACAGGAATTGCTATAATTACATTCCCATCTTTATTTTTAAGCTTATATTATAAAAGGATTTTCATCGATTACTTTTTACAAATGGTTTACAAATATTGTTCCTAGGGAGATTGCAGAGAAATGGCTCAAATATCTTAGAGAGGAACTTCCAACTATAGCCTTTAAGTGAAACACCCACGAGAAGAGGTCAAATTTAGGATGGAAATCAGCTTCAAGAACTACCAGGCACACTCCCAGATTGCAGACAAGTGATTGTATTGGACCTGAAATGCTTGTAAGGTTGCTTAAAAAATTATTCTAGAAGTCATGAGGCATGTTTATATCAATTTTTTTTACGCAAATTAAGCTTTTTTATGAGATATTTTCCTTTGCACTATTGCATAGGCGCTTGAACAATTCCACTCTTTTGATCTTGCATTTCATTTAGTCCGAGCATCGGATGTGTAAGTGTGTTGATTTAGAAATTGTTGTGTTTCACTAGTAAAAAATGCAAGTTGCAAGATTTAGTATATGCTTAATATTTTTTTCAACAATATTTGTGTGTTTGTTTACCTCCAAAACAGCTTTGTTGTTCATATTTTGTATGCTTGTCTTACAGCTGAAGACATCCATTATTGTTGGTGTTGTGGGGCTACGTAATGTTGGTAAAAGAAGCCTTATAAATAGCATAAAAAGGTCACATGTTGTCAATGTGGGGGCCACCACATGATTAACAAGAGAGATGCAGGAAATCGAATTAGAAAAGCATGTCAAACTATTAGACTGCCCTAGACTTATGATGGCTAAGCCTAGTGACACTAATGCAACAATTTATCTTCGCAACTACAAAAAGATTGAAAAAATGGAGGATCCTACATCTCCTGGTAATAAGTTCATTTTCTTTCTTGTTTGAAAACTTCTATTTAGTATAAACATCGTATTTGGTTTTTTGAGGAAAAATATATTCTACTTCTCAAGGTCAATTTCTTTTAATATATAGTCTTTATGAAAGATCGTTGACATTTTTTCTTCTTCTCAAACATGGAAAAACCTGTCATATCTAAGTTTTCAAACAGGAAGTGAGAATAACAGTCACAAGCTATTATCTATAAATACAAGTTGTCTCATCACCTTTATTCAAGGAAACATTAAAAATAGTGAACATATTATATGATAACAATAATATGATAATTATGGCACATTGGAACATTAAAAAGGGAACCTTTGACACACATTTAAAAAGCTCATACTGATATGTTTAATGCAGAAAGGAAAAATAACACCTTGGTTGCATGTGTGTGTTTGTTGTGTGTGTGGTAGAGATTGCAAGGATATTTGAACTGATTATCGAAGGACATATACCTCATTCGCTTCTATTAATATCATTTTTTTTGTATTTCCTTGCCATCATCAATGCTAATAAAGAAACTTTATAATCTATTCGATATGTGCATGTGTTTTCTAATCAAATGTTACATATGAATAAATTTTCAGTGAATGAGATTTTGAATTTGTGTCCATCGGAGAAGTTGATGCCCTTATACAAGTTGCCTAAGTTCAGTTCAGTTGATCACTTTTTGCAGAAACCATAACAACTGCTAGGATTGTTCTACATGAATGGAATGAAGGTATTTGAGTTCATTTAAGTGATGTGTTGTGTAAAAATTAACCTAGTTCCTGTTGTGCATTCTTTTTCCTATTGTGCATTCAAGTTCCTACTATGCATTCTACTTGTTTTCTGAGTCATAACTCCTATATACAGGGAAGTTCTAGGATGGATTCTTGTATCACATTATTTGAGGAACATTTTTTTTATTGTTGTATAAACGGGTATAGGTAATGTGAAGTATCCAAAATAAAATTTGATACGCCATCATTTGAGCTTGTGTAGTTTGGTTGTAGGTTTCACTGCAGTAGTTGCAAAATGATTTTAATGCAACTAAAGAGTTTCCATTATAATTATACATTTGTGGAAATTTTTAGTTTGAATACGGATTCCTATTATGCAGTTACTAAGGAACGTGAACCAGAAGTCATCATACACTTTAAATGAACAAAAATGATATCTCTCATACACCTAGCTCTGGATCCGTATCTGGGGTGATGGATTTACAACACTCAATATGTGATCTTTGATCATTTAATTATCATTGTTGCATGTATCCACCTCTTCTTACTCCGATGTGGGCACATGATATGGCTACGACGTTGTTTAAACTCTTCTCCCACAATGCATTATTTGTATTTTCACCTGAAAACTTTGCTTTTCAAATAAGTTGTATATCGCTCAAGGATCTAACTTATATATTGTTGTTTAAATGAATTTACACTAAGTAGTAATTGGAGAAAAAATATTACAATAAGTCAAAATAATATCCAGGAAACATGACTCCCATCTTTCTACAAACCTTTGTTGGACTCCTTCCAATCCTCAACTAAATGAATAAACTTAAAGTCTTGTATAGATAGGCCATTGTTGTTGTATGTTATTCCCTTGACCACAGTGAAGTAATCTCTTTTATATATAATATCCCCCATCTTTTTTCTCTTAGAAATAGTTAGTGGTGACATAATTGACCTAGACCTATTTTTCTTAGGTGAGTTGCTTCAGTCAATGGAATTTAATATTTATCAATGGCACAGGTCTATGTAATAAGGGATGAGAAAGCTTCAAGATTTGATTAGTGAGGAAATCACATATTGATCCCAGATTTAGATGGGCTTATGAGTGTCTATATAATTGTACACAACACACTGTTATGAAAAATGTTGATGTATCCCCCATTCTCACCCATGATGTAGAGTATCTCACTTCTCTTGATGCAAGTTTTTGAGACAAATCCATCAGATTGAATATTTGGGCAAGGTTTGCATATTTATCTAGAATACCTAACAATGGGGTTAGTAAATTTAATTTTTGGATTTTGCAACATAGATCACACTGAAAAATGAGGTGCTTTACAGTTTGGGTGGGTTTGTGCTGGTGTAGATATTTTTCTAGTGTTCAAGAGCTTATAGTTTGCAATGATAAAATTTAAGTGAGTCAATCAAATGGGATTATTGATGTATGACTATCCTAAAATACTGTCATTTATTTCAGCAATGGGATTAAAATTTGATCTTCATTTCTAGACTTTTTTTATTAATACCTTGAGGTCTGTATTTGTCTCACTCTTCCCTACAACTACCTATATATCTCTCTCTCAGGTATCTCCATTGTTTAGTTAGTGACTTGTATCCTAAGATACAAAGTGTGATCATAATAAATATCCGAGTATATAAAGGAAGGTCTAAACCATAGTGTTTTCTTCTTTTTGTCCATTCATAATTTTATTGCATGTTCTTGACTAACTATGTTGTACAATTATGGGACTCTGCATCCAATAGACAGATAGAGTAAATTACTACTTTCATGTTTTCAATTTCTTTTTCTTTTGATTAAACACTGGCATTTCAAGTGGGAATTTTGGACAAAGTTGAACAGTTGTGGGATATTTTCTAGTTCTCTTTCGAGTTATAAATGTTAGTGGGTTTGGAATAGTCTATATTTAAATTTTATTTTATTTTATTTATATATCAATATTAACATGGTTTATTTCCTTGATTCTAGGTTATTGGTTGTTTAAGTCACCTCTGAATAAAATGATCACAAAAGTATTCATACTTCTTGTCAGCAAGAAAACTCGAAGGTATTGTTGCTAATATTTCATCTCGCTTGATTTCCATTTATCTAGTGGCTAAGAGTGCTTAGAGTTAATGCTCATTCTTCTTGATGTTAAATGGAATTAGTTGTATATATATTTTTACTATTCTATATACATTTTTGGTGATGAGTTTCTCCATGTGTTCATCCTTTGCTTTTATATAAAATGAAATTATCCTTTCCATGACATCATCCATGACTATCTTCAAGTTACTTATGAATTGTCAGTCAAATTCAGATATCTTGGCATGACTCTAGATGAATCAGTAGATAGTTTAACATTGGATTCATGCTTGTCATTCCTATACATTTATGGGAATTTTGCATTTTGCATCATTCAAGCATACAAAATACTAATTATTAAGTTACTATAGATACATAATGTCTTACCTTGTAATAGTCCTTCAAGTCTTTCAAATGCATTTATTAAGTGCAAGAAGGACTTGAAGGACTAGTACAAGGTAAGCCATTATGGATCTATAGTAAATTGATAATCATTATTTTGTATGCTTGAATGATGAAAAATTTGTTTGAATAACATCATTATCAAGCAATAACAACTTCTTAAAGGGTGCTAGCTCAATGGTAGAGAACCTACCTAATTACAGGAAAGAGGTTGGTGGTTCGATCCATTCATGCCCGATCATAAATGTGTGACTATGAAAATGACTAAATTCACATATTTACGACTATTAGTAGATAATTTATCATATCTTATAGAGAGACTAATGTTTATTCATATTTATCTTAGTAATATGTTATCATCTAGTAGTTTATTTAGTCGTATATTTGGTCATTAATTGTTGCAATTAGTGACTAAATCCATGACTAAATAAATGACTAAATCATTGGCTATCAATGACTTAATCAATTATTAATAAGTCAACCTATTAATCACTAAGTGAAATACGACTAAGTTAGTCAAGCTATAAGATAGTGGAACTTAGCTATTATTAGTCGCTGACTCAAAAATAGTCATTTATAGCCGGATTTTAGTCATCTTTAAGTCATTAATTTCTCATTTTGTACTAGTGGCGATCGACCCCACTTTAGCTAAATTTTTGAATGGCCCCCGGTACCTGGGCGCCAGTTTTGAATACTTTCCCAATCTTAAAGAAATTTTCTTGGGATTTACCTTTATATATTCATGATCACCCACCTGGAACTATCTAAGAGTGCTTTTTAGATCAGCATAGCTTTTCTAACTATCTTGGGAACCCTTCAAATTTTGTTGTACATGTTTCACGGTTAGCTCCATTTCTTTTAATAAATCATGTATTAACATTAATCTATCAACAGGGTTGCAATATGAGATTGGAGTATTACATTTACGCCCATATAAGATTTCAAATGGATTCATACATGCAGAAAATTGGAAATTATTATTATAAGCAAATTCTACCGAGTGTAGGTAGTCTTCCCACTTAACTAATTTGTTCATAACATACATTCTTAGCATGTCTTCCAAGAATTGATTTACTCTTTCATTCTTCCCATTCGTTTGTGGATGATATATAGTACTGAAGTTTAACTGTGCACCCAAGCCTTTAAACAAGGCTTTCCATAAATTACCTGTAAACTTTGCATCCATGTCTGAGACTAATACTTTCAACACAACATGTACCCTGAAAATTTATTTCATGAAGATATCTGCAATATTAATAACATTATAGGTAGATTTAACAGGTATCAAATGAGACTCTTTACTTAATTTGTCAACCACAACCATGATGGAATCATGTTGTCTAAAATTCTTGGGCAGTCCAGTGATGAAATCCATATTGATTGTGTCCCACTTCCATTCTGGAATGGGTATTGGTTGCAATAATTGTTAGATTTTTAATGGCTATACCAAATCTAAAAACATTTATCATAATAACATCATAAGCAAAGGATCACTGAAAGAAATACAAATGCAGCAACACAAGAGAACACAAAGATTTTCCTCCAGGAAACCACAAGGGAGAAAACCCCACAAAAAATCCTCAGTATAGAATTCGACCAAGACAGTGTAAAACCCATGCAACTGCTTCTTAATCCTTTTTAGCACACCAGTTCTTCTCTCTCTTGCAAAACTGCTTGAGTGAGTGAGTACAAATGAAGGGGAGCGCCTCCCTATTTATATTCTTCTATTGATTTGACCTATAACTTGGTGGGGCCGAATTCACTAGCTGGTAGGGCTGACTTGTCCAATTGGCCATTACAAATAGCATTTATTATATTGACACTTGGGTGCTAATTACCCGACTTACAATAGGAGGTATGCATTGCATCCTTCAATGGCTCTAACAAGACCAAACTCATCTCCAATAGGAGGAATACAATACAACTAGAATATCTTCCAAATTTACATTATTTTAACACTCCCTCTTAACTAGGAAGGTATTCAACTGTAGTAGCACCCACTACTATTAAAACTATAGAACTGACTAGTGAATCTCTATATGTCATAGGAAGTTTTGGAACATCATCATGCATCTCCATCATCAATCTCAGCTTGATCATCTTCTGGCATGTTAGTATGTAAATATTGAATCATCTTATATCAATATATAAATATTGAATCACCTTCTAAATCATCTTTTGTAGTATCAGTATGTGGATACTAAACCATCTAAATAATCTTCTGGATCATATTATGTCACATCAGTATGTGAATACTGAATCATCTTCTATTACATTAGTATATGAATACTGAATAATATTCTGAATACTGAACCTTATTTTGTAACATCATTAAGTGAATACTAAATCATCTTCTTCCACATCATTATGTGAATTTTTAATCATCTTCTAAACCTTCTTCAGTAACATCAGCACTTAATCTTCTTCTGCCACATCGGTAGTGAATACTAAATCTTCTTCTGAATCATCTACTTGCCAACATTAGTGTGTAAACACTGAACCATCATCTATAACATCAACATCTTCTGAATCATCTACTTTCCAACATCAATGTGTAAACACTGAATCATCATCTGTAACATCATCAACTGAACCATCATCATCTGCATCTTCAGTATGTGAAAGCTGAACTATCATCATCTGTATCTCCATAAAGTGAATACTGAAATAATCATCATCGACATCATAAGTATTATCATCTACATCTTCGGTATGGGAATACTGAAACATCATCATCTATATCTTTAGTATAGAAATACTGAAACATAATCATCTGCATCAACAGTATATGAATACTAAAACAATCAACAATATCATTAGCATGTTAGTGCTAAAAACCAAATCATCTGTAGTGCTAGATCATCATATGCATTACCAGCATAGAGATGATGGGACAACATCATCACCATCAACATAAAATTTTTGAAACAACCTCATCATCATCAACACAAAGTGTTGTGACTTCAACCATATCAACATTATCAACACAAGGTACTAAGACCATAATCATATCAGCATCATCAATAGAAGGTGTTGGGACCACAACCACATCAACCTCATCAACACAAGGTGTTGGGACAATAACTACATCATCATACAAATGTTGAAGTAGCATCATCATTAATATTAGTATAGAAATACTAAAACTAGCTTATTAACATCAGTATAAAACTATTGATCTTGCTACACCAGTAGAGGAATACAAAGGCTATCAATCATCTCATTAATCAACAATCATCGGTATGAGAATACTGAACCTGCTACATCAGTATAAGAATAATGAAATTATCAATCAATCCAAAATCATCAGTATGAGAATACTAAACTTGCTATATCAATATAGGAATGTTGAAACTATATCAACAATCATCTTATCAATCATTAGTGTGATAACACTGATAAAATACCAACAATAATCTCAAGAATAACCAATCAGCATTGTAGCAACACTGAAACTATCTCAATCAAACATCTCAACAATCAACCATCATCAGTGTGATAACACTGAAACAATCATCTCAACAATCAGTGTAACAACACTGATACTATCAACTATCAGTGTAGAAATACTAAAGCACGCATCTCATCAATCATCATTATAACAATACTAGAGAATACGTCACAACAGTTATTAGTATAATAATATTGAAGCAGAAATCTTAGCAATCATCTGTATAGAAATATTGAATCAACCATCTCAACAATCAGCATATCAATGTTGAACCAATCATCTCAACAACCATCAGTATAACAATACTGAACTACACATTTTAGCATGTCAATGCTTAACTAATCATCTCAACATCCATCAATATAACAATACTAAGCTAAACAGTCATCAGTATAATAATATTGAACTACACATCTCAACAATCAACATATCAATGTTGAATCAATCATTTCAACAACCATCAGTATAACAATACTGAGCTAAACAGCCATCAGTATAAAAATATTGATCTAAACAGTCATTAGTATAAAAATATTGAACTACACATTGGCAACAATCAGCATGTCAATGTGGAATCAATCATCTCAGCAGTCATTAGTATAGCAATACTGAGCTAAACATCCATCAATATAAAAAATATTGATCTAAATAGTCATTACTATAAAAATACTGAACTAGAAATCTCAATAGTATAGAAATACTGTAATAACCATCCTACCCTCTAACTATCTCAGAGTAGCATCACGGTGAGTTCTCTGGTAGATCCACCCAAGCATTTTGTCTAACTTACTAACTCTTTCAAGCCAACAAGCCTAGTTAGATAGATATATCTTCATGGGGACCAACAAGCCTTGTCCTGGCTTACATACCCACTTGGGTTAAACTGATCTAGCCAGACATACTAATCCCCCTAGGATCAATAGGCCTCGTCTAACTAACCCTTTCAGTCCAAACTATCCTAGCCAAACTTACCCTACTCTAGACTGAGCTACTCACCATTGCATCTTTCTTCCATCTACCGTCATTCCCTCTTTCTGTTATAATAATCAACCCATAGTTAGCTACCTTAGACATTAATTAATCCATTTTTGTCTTATTTGCCTAGTTTCCATATTCCACCTTATGCAAGTTGTCATCTACACATCCATAGTGGTCAAACTTGCTAATTTTGAGTCATGGAGTGCTTGGGAAACCTCCTGGAATCAAATCTACTTTATTCCTGGCCTCCCTAGTGCATGTCTTCTTTTTCTTCTTTATTGCCTGCTTTTTCAGTGTTTTAAGTCAATTGGGAAAATTTGACTAGGTGAGGTTAACTTGTTTTTTGTCCTCCACATCCTCCACTCTTTTCTCCTATGAAAATCATGTATGAGTTGTCCTTCCATCCACTATTACCTTGCCTAATTGATTTTTCCAATTCATGAGCTCCTAGACAGTTTTGGAAACTGCTTTATGCACCTATGGGGGATTTGCTTAGATTTAGTAACCCTGCTTTTGACTAGATTCGAATGGAATCTTCATGCATTCGAATCCATCATGTAATTATTTATTGTGGAAGCCTATGACTTCACAGGGTTGGCTATTGTACACTTATTCAATACAAATTAGTGTTCTGCTCCATGATTCAGTCTCCTTTGTGAGTAATTTGCATGTGTAATTGACAATTGTTGTGAGTGTAATTGTTCTAACACTTGGGTTAAATTTCCACACTTTCAAGAGAGGTCCTTTCAGACTACACCAAGCATGTCTCAAAAATATTCAAACTTTGCATGAGCCAGAGGCTTAGTCAACACATCTACCACTTGTTCCTTTGTAGGAACATACTTGAGCTTTATAGCTCCTTTCTGCAACTTGTTCTTTAAACATTCTCTTTGTGTACATTTGCAACTGCATTGTTCTTCTCTTATACATCCAAAATGGTATCATACATTCATAACTTGCATCATTATTCTTTTGTGCATCTATAACTGCATCATTCTTCTCTTGTACATCTACAATGGTATCAACTTGCATCATTCTTCTTTTGTGGATGATTGCATACAATCCTTCCTACAAATCAAATACAATTGTATGATTAGAAACATTTCGTAACATGTGACATACATAAAGATATATGTCATATAGTCATGCAACTATTTATGTTAATGCAACAAACATCTACATGCAGTAGCTTTCTATATGTCTTCCATCTTGTCAAGAAATTATTTCATAAGTAGCAATCGAATGGTGTGCAACAACATAAGCCACTTACCCATCACCTACATATTAGTAGTATACTACAAATATTCTAATATGCATAATAAATTTCCTAAATATAGAAACATATCTATGTACACATCTTGAAAAACTAGCTATAGGAAATGACAATTCAAATACTTATCTTTGTTTCTTTGGAAGACTCCATATTGATCTTTTTCTTCTTGAACTGCTGGAGTCTCTGGAAAATGTGTTCAACTTCATCATCTGATTCTGAGGACCCGTTCCTATAATTCTCATGATTAAAAATAATGAACAAGTCTTCTTACACCACAGATCACAGAGAACTGTGTCTATGTGCCCTACCAGTGCGCCCCTTCTTATCTAGTGATGGAATGGATAAGAGTATAATATTCATCTTCATCGGTATAATTATTCTAGATTATATTCCTCATTACTTGAGGAATCTTTACTTTCTTTCTTCTTAGCTGCAATATATTCATCATCAGTTGCATTGAGAGAAACACTCTGCTTTCTGCAATATGTTAGAGTACATAGTACTACCAACTCAATCAAAGTCATCATACCTTTGCATTTCCCTTTAGGTACCACACCATTTGCTCTGCATCTTTTACTTGGATAAGTAAAATGTCTTATGGATTTCATCATGCTTCTAAACTCAAGAATCATGTCAAGATTCTCGAACTTTGAGATCTACCATAGTCACTCCCTTTTAGGTGGAGCACCATCCTCCCTTTGCATCTGCATTAGGACACTGGGGTGACAGGTAGTCTCCTCTGTTGTTAGTGTTCTTTGTATCCATCTATGTCACTTGTCAAGGACACTAGATATCAAGATCCTTCATCTTAAACTTTTTTGCAAGTTTTTTCTTGTCCTTTATAGGATTCTATCTTCAAACTTGTAGTAAAGGTTGGGATCCCCATCACTCTAGTTGATCCTTAAGCTTCTCATATGACTACATGTGTTATCCCATGGGTTCCTATATATCTTATACAAATCCTTCTGTGCATAGGTGGTTCTCTATAGAGAGTCTCAAACCATAAAGGTTATTTTATTTGTTCTTCTACTTTGATTACACCAATTGTCTAGTGTAATATCCACTACTAAAGAGGCGTGTCTAGTTCCTAGATCAATGTCTTTCCATAATTGAATCTCTCTGTTGATAGAAACCATGAAACTTACTTCGTATATTTTGATACTTTGATCGACAGTATACTCAATCTTGTATATTTTCTTGGAAGACTTCATAAAACTTCCCTTCATCTCTAAGCTCATATCCAAACATCATTATGTATGATCAACTGGTACTTCTAGAACATATCATCCTTCCGTTCTTCCTTCTTGGGACATTCTTTAACAAAGTGTCCTTTCACATCACAACTGAACTATTGACTTGTGAGATTTCCTTCTATTCTTCATTCTTGTTCTCTCTTCTTCAATCAATCGTGCATTTCCTCATATGTGATCTTCCTACTAGAACAACTCTCTTGACTAAATTTGGAATACCATTATGCTTCTACTTCTTTGACATTGTCTTCAACAGCTTCTAATTGATCCTTGATATGAGATTTTCTTGTGAAGTAGTCATTGAATTTTTTCTCAAATTGCACCTTCACATTCTTGAGTTGAGTTCTCAAGGTCATCTCCGTACATGTTGGCCATTTCATTGGACATATCTCTAGGAGTCTTCAGGGATGATACATGTGAGATCCAATGGAGACGGAAATACTCATCTTTGTTTTGATTAGGTATTTCTTTTTCTTTTCTTTGACTTCATCTTTGTCTAGATATGCAACTCTTTCTTTGTCATAGTTCTTCATTCTTCTTCAAGTATGGTAAGCACTCATACAATTCCATGCTTAGAATTTCTCGATTCTTGGAAGCTTTCCCTCAAGCTTGGTATTGTTTGTCATTATGATAAAAAAGAGAACCTCAAATGGAAATAGAGAGGATGAAACTTACTAGTGAGAATGATTCAACTTGATGCTTGCTTGAAGCATATTTTGAAAGACTGCTTCTGGTGGACCTAGGGTTTGATAGAGAAACCCTAATTTTTTAACTTAGGTATCTTTTAGATCTGATTGGATAGAAAGATGTGCCTCCTCAAGGAAATTTGAGGAGTATACTTATTTTCCAGAAACTATGGACAGAACTGCAAAATATATGATGCCCTAGTTTTCTCTAGTAGTAGTGTTAGATCAAAAAAATGAAAGTTCATAGAATGAGAAACTTCTTAAATAGAGATATGAACCTTCCTATGGTGAATTTTATTATCTTCCTTCTTCAACTGATTGGTGGAGGGAAGTTCCCGGAAAAGGAAGCCCTAGTTTTTCTCTAGTTTCTTCTGCATAAATGACTGATGTTGTTTCTACAATATATATGAAAGTACTACTCCTATGTTCTAAGAATTTGCACTGAGGTAACCTTGCATGTCCTCTTTCCACCACCGCAAGTTAGAGCAGAATTGGTTTCACCAATTGGGACTTATGCGAACTTTCCCACAGTGACGTATTTTAGGATTGTTCATCATAGTGAAATTGTACAGACTAACATGTGTCCCTCGTTCACCTTCGGGATCTAAAAGTTTTACCATAGAAACTAAGTTCTATTCCCTTTTTGGAACAGCTTACTAAATCTCATTCGGACTTTCCTATCCCAAGCTATAGTGATTCTCCTCAGGTCACCTGTTTAAGGTTGAAATCTAGGAGAGGTTGGAACCTTGAGTTGGAGGAATCATATCTCCTAAATTATAGTGAATATTAGGATGAAAATTGTACACAGGGTACATCAAGAATTTATATTCATCCTGTAAAAAAAAATTCTCCTGAGGATTCTCAAATCTTGAGATATCGTGAAAATTCCAAAATTACTAGTTTTGGCCTTTTAGGGTTTTCAATCTTGAAACCCTAATCTTCAATAGTTGTAGTTGTAGCACTATTTCAGTTGCACAAATACTTATTTCAGGGTATCCCTCATACCATGTTATATTTTTAATGGCTATACCAGATCTAAAAACATTTAGCATAATAACATCATAACCATAAGCAAAGGATCACTGAATGAAATACAAATGCAACAACACAAGAGAACACAAATATTTTTCTCGAGGAAACCACAAGGGAGAAAACCCCACAAAACTTCCTCAGTATAGAATTCGAACAACACAATTTAAGACCCAGAAAACTTCTTCTTACTCCTTTCTAGCGCACCAGTTTTTCTCTCTCTTGCAAAACTGCTTGAGTGAGTGAGTACAAATGAAGGGGAGCACCTCTCTATTTATATTATTCTGTTGAATTGACCTCTAAATTAGTGGGGCCGACTTCACTAGATTCCAGGGCTGACTTGTCCAAATGGAAATTACAAATAGCATTTATTATATTGACACTTGGGTACTAATGATCCGACTTACAATAGGAGATTTACATTGCATCCTTCAATGACTCTAACAAGACCAAACTCATCTCCAATAGGAGGAATACAATACAACTAGAATATCTTTCGAAGTTACATTATTTTAGCAACAATCCTACAGGATGTTGATGCTCTACTTTAACTTGATAACATTCAAGGCAATGATCTAAGTATTCATCCACATATTTCTTGTTGTTTGTCCAAAATAAATCGTTTATGATCATATTAATCATTTTTTGATAACCTGAATGTCCCTAGTATGGTATTTTATGTAGTTCATCCATGACTGTAAGTTTAATTTCTATGACATTTGGTATGTACAACCTATTTTTATGCAGCAATATTCCTTGTTGGTTTAGGATGAAATATTTTTTTACTTGATTTTGTTCATTTTTAGCCGTCTTTTCTTTTAACAATTGGTATTCTTTATCAGAAATTCCAGCGCTTAGAATTTGATTTTCCAAATCAGATTCATAGCTAATGCTTGCAAACAGTAAATTCGTGTGGTGACTTAGAGTGTCATCCACTTTATTTCCGTTTCCTTTAATATGTTTTATTTCAAAGTTATACTCTCTTAGAAAGGATAGCCATCTAGCTTGTCTTGCATTCAGATTCTGTTGATCAAATAAATATTTAAGGATTATGTTGTGTGACATAAGTAAAAATTTTCTTCCAATTAAGTAATGTCTCCACATTTTTAAGGCATGAATTATAGCAGCAAGTTTCAAATCATGTGTCGCCTGTTAGATTTTTTATCATTTAATCAATATGATCTAGGATCTTATCTGAGAGAATAACATGCACATCAATAATCACAAGATACAAGAGACACAAATAATTTTCCTCGGGGAAACCATAAAGGAGTAAACCCCACAACTTCCTCAGAGATAGAATGAGCACCAATAGAAAAAGTGAAACCCAAAAGTACAAAGATGATCTCTAGCATCTTTTCTCTCTCTCACTTGTGCAAGAAACTCCTATATCACTCATGCACTATTGTTGAGTGATTGTGTGTGTCAAATAGAGAGACTCACTCTATATTTATACTTGTTTTTCACTTGACAATTACTCTACAAGAACGAATTCACTAGGAGAGTCTAATAACCCTCATATGACTCAACTATGGGGTCTATTTCCCTGACTTACAATGGAGGGTTAACCTCAATGACTTTACATGAATTTACATGACTTTATTATATTAATAACTCTCCTGATCGGAGGAACAAACATCTCCGTCGGGGTACAATGAAATACAATAAGAAATATACAAGTGAATACATTTTAAAGTTACAAATACATCAACACTCCCTCTTAACTAGGAAGATATACTCTTGACACATTTCATCAGCACAAGTATTCATCATTGGATCATCATCATCACTGCTACCACTATATCAAGCAAAATGGTTCTATCTCTCAAATCTACTCGGCATAGAAAGTTCTACAGACCCAACCCTTTCTCATGTTGGTTGTAGGCCTAGCCTCCATGTAGGTATTCATCTACAGTGTCGTCCCTTTTTCTTGCTAGGTGTAGGTCTCAACACTTATATCCGGCCATGGGAGGCCCATCCTACCACCATGTTATAAAGGCTCAGTACTTACATCTCACCATGGGATTCCCAACCTACAACCATATCAGAAAGACTCAGCAATTACATCTGACCATGGGAGGCCCGGCCTGCCACCATGTCAAAAAGGCTCAGCACTTACATCCATCGGCATGGTAGGAAACACCTACTATGAATCAGGAAAGGATCTACACTTACATATGACCATGGGAGACCCATCCTGCCACCATGTCAGAAAGGATCAGCACTTACATCTAACCATGGGAGGACCAACCTACCACCATGTTAGAAAGGCTCAGCAATTACATCCACTGGCATGGTAGGACACACCTACTACCATCTGGGGAAAGTCTCTACAATTACATTTGACCATGGGAGTCCCATCCTACCACCATGTCAGAAAGGCTCGTCACTTACATCCGACCATGGGAGGCCCACCCCGCCACCATGTCAAAAAGGCTCAGCACTTACATCTGACCATGGGAGGCCCACCCTGGCATCATGTCGAAAAGGCTCTGCATATTTCAGACTCGTCACTTCCGTTTGGAAGGAACCTTGAACACCAAGCTTCTCTCTGAAGTACTCAAACTTCACTCTAGATATTTCTAGCATAGAATTACATTAGGGCTAATTATGTCCAAGGATAACCCGTGAGCTTCGCCAGGACTGATTACGTCTAAGAAACCTATGATCTTCGATAGGATTTTATGCTTAGACAACCTATCTCACCGGCTATGCTAGAACTCATCACTCCCTCTTTCAAGAGATCTCGATTTGGATCACATACTAGAGCTTCACTGCTCCTCTCTACATCATACAAAACTGCTAGTCAGATCAATCAAATCAAATAGTAGCTTTCAAAATAAACATACTACCTCACAAATAGCTGAGCAAGTGGCAACATATTTTTCCTCAGCTATACTTAGCGCCATGTAGGACTCCATCCTGCCAAACCAATATCCCATACTGGATCTCAAACTGAAGAAGCAACCTAAGGTGCTCTTCTTATCAGTGGTGCTACCAATCTGAATCAACATATCCATGCAGCTTAGTCTTTTGATTTGTATCATACTTGATCCCATACTCAAATGTACCTTTTAGGTACCTCACAACATGCTTTTCAACCAGGTGAGCAAGTCATGGATCTACAGGAACTAGCTCAGTTCGTTCATAGCAAAGCATGTGTCTAGACTTGTATTCATCGGGCACATCAATGAACAAATCATCTAACGATACATTGTGGCATCAACCGTCTCTAATGAAGCATCACTAAATAGCTTCAGGTTTGAACCTTAGGATATTCTACAGTCACTCCCTCTGAAGTGGAGCATCATTCTCCCTCTGCCTTTCGTACTCTATGTATTGAAACATTATGTAATGGAGTGACAAGTAGCTTCCTCTGCTACTAATATTCTATGCATCCATATAGGGTCACTAGATACCAAGATCCTCTATCTTGAAATTTGTTTTCAAAGTTCTTCTCACACCTATCAACTAGTACAAATTGAGAAATTAATGACTAAAATCTGTCTATAAATGACAATTTTTTAGTCGGCAACTAATAATAGCTAATTTTCACTATCTTATAGCTTGACTTACTTACTTTTATTTCACTTAGTCATTAATATCTTGACTTATTAGTCATTGATTTAGTCATTGATAGTCAATGATTTAGTCACGTATTTAGTCATTGATTTAGTCACTGATTAGGTCACCGATTGCAACAATTAATGACCAAATATACAACTAAATAAACTACTAGATGATAACATATTAATAACTAATATAAATAAGACTAAATGTTAGTCGCACTATAAGATACGCTAAATTAGCTACTAATAGTCGTGTATATGTGAATTTAGTCATTTTTGTAGTCACAAATTTATGATAGGGCACAAAGGAATCGAACCACCAACCTCCTGCCTATAATTAGGTAGGTGCTCAACCATTGTTCTAGCACCCTTTAAGAAGTTGTTATTACTTGATAATGATGATATTTAAACAAATTTTGCATCAGTCAAGCATACAAAATAATGATTATCAAGTTACTATAGATCCATAATGGCTTACCATGTACTATTCCTTCAAATGCTTCTTGCACTTAATAAATGAATTTGAAAGACTTGAAAGAATATTAAAAGGTAAACCATATGTATCTATAGTAACTTGATAATCATTATTTTGTATGCTTGAATGATGCAAAAAGGAAAAATATCATAAATTTATAAGATTGAAAAGCATGCATCCAATCTTAAACTATCTATCGATTCATCTAGAGTCATGCCAAGATATTTGAATTTGACTGAAAATTCATAAGTAACTTGAAGATAGTAGTGGATGATGTCATGGAAAGGATAATTTCAGTTTATATAGAAGCAAAGGATGAGCAAATGGAGAAACTCATCATCAAAAATGTATATAGAATAGTGAAAAAGAAAAATACAACTAGTTCCATTTCACATCAAGAAGAATGGGCATTAACTCTTAGTACTCTTAGCCACTAGATAAATAGAAATGAAATGAGATGAAATATTAGCAAAAATACCTCCGAGTTTGATTGCTGACAGTAAGTATGAATACTTATGTGATCATTTTATTCAAGCGTGGCTTAAAAAACCACTAACCTACAATCAAGGCAAGAAACCATTTTCATATTGATCTATAAATAAAATCAAATAAAAGTTAAAGAAAATCAAATAACCACGGTATAAACTGAAAATCATAATAGAAAATAATGAGCACGGTATAAACTGTTTTGAGGGGTAGCTCAGTAAGAATAATTGTGTTAGCAGGATAAGATAAAAGATAGAATTTTTTTTGATATGGAAGTCAATGTTTGTTGCAAACAATATGTCAATGACCACATAGACAAAATTATATCTTAGTCATCAAGAATCATGAATCGGTTTGAAGAGACACAAGTTGGCCATCTACAAAATGTGTGGAAGAGACACAACTATTAAGACACTTTAAATCATTTGAAGAAGCACACAAGTTGAGTCCAAAATTTGGCTCAAATAAGTACATGTCAGCCCTAATTAGATTCATGTGTCGTCCCCATAAGTCATCCAAAAAGTGTATAAATACAAGCTAGACTAAAGGCTAGCAAAGGTGAAGAGGATAAGTCTGAGGAAACAAACCTAGAAATAGATATGTGACGAAGCAAAAACAAGAATTGAGGGCACGAAATGAAGGCTACAGACCAAGGATGATCAAGGAGCCATACCAGTCCTGTGTAAGTACATTTTTGGTATTGTTTGTAATATTTTGAGAAACCATATTTAGATTGGGTTTTAGGATCATCACTGGACTTGTTTGAGAAATCCTTTTCCACGAGTCTTGGACTAGTTGTGAATTGCTTAAAGGCTTGATAATGTCAAATCATTGAGAAAGAATTTAATAGAAGATCATTTTGAATAGGTAAAACAGACATGTTAAAAACTGATATTAAGGGTTTCTTGAGGACTTTTAATAGGAAATAATTGACTGTAAAAGTATTGCTGATAATACCGAGCTTGGGACTGCATAGAATATGCTAAGAGTATGAACCACTAGACCATCACTTGAGGGACTATTTGATTCTTGAAAGTATATGTAGTAGATACATAATATAATCTAGGATGGGGGATGGATTCACATTACTCATCCCCAAAACCACCAACCCCATTTCTTATTGAGTTCCCATTTTGAATTTCATTTCTCATTTCTTGTTTATGGTCATGTGGGCATATTGTAGGCATATTTTTCAAAAGTCGACACCACACGCTTTCAAGCTTGCAGGTACAAGTTAAATCACATTTATCGTTGTTTTTGTAGAGATGGAATACTTTTCATATGTTCACCGGTAGATTCAATGAGGATTTATTACTTTGCTGGTTCAACATCTTCCATGAGTTACAAAGCTAACAATTCAAGACAAATCTGACTGTTAAAAATGCAGTTCATCATCTAAAACTCTGGAAACAAGAAAGGATGGAATTGACAATTCAAGGTGTTGTTACATTGTTTGATGAAGGATATAGATCTATATTGAATTACCATGGGGTTTATATGATATTTCCACTATAGACCTCAATCCCCTCACAAGAAGGTGGAGTGCCATTACCAAGCTCATGTCTATAGAATCCATTTAATTGGCATTCATGTGACCAACAAAGAAAGAAAGAATTATTTCCCATCTTGACCAAAGAGTAAGTTATGCAATTTCCAATAGTCATTTTTCATGAGTGTTCGAATGTTTATTTTCATCAAGCCCATATCTTCTTGTTGTTGCTGCAACTACTACCCCCAAAAAAATTACATTTTTAGGACCCCCTTAAAAGTTCTAGTTTTCCTACTTTGACATTTGAAGTCTGGTGCACAGCATTCATGGTTTGTTTTATCCTGGGAAAGTTTCAAGATTTTGGTTTATTTACTAAGTCATAAAATTTTCTCGTGAGCTGTTGCAACAGATGGATCTTAATGTTTAACCCGCTACGGTGGATGGTTTTTCGATTTTAGAGTCGCTACAGCGGCTCACCTTTTATTTGTTCTTTGCTTGTTTTCATGGATTCATCGTAGAGGAAGTTTGTTGAGACTCTAGCCGAAACAACATATCGATCATGTCCTTCAAGCCACTACAGTGAAGGATTTGTCTAAAGCGCAATCGGATCATTTTTTTCTCGCTGCAGTGGATGATGTTTCTCTTTTCAGCCGCAACGGCGGGTGGGATTTTGGTTTGAATGTCGAAACTACTTCCAATTCTATTTGTCCCACTATGACGGATGTTTTTTCATCTCTCTGCCACAACAGTGGATGTTTTTCGCCTTTCAAGCCCGATCCTTAGATTTTTTTTTTGCGACCCGTTGCATCGGGTGATTTCTCCTCTCTTCGCCACAATGACAAGAAGTGCTTTCTCTCGACCACCTAATCTTCAGCCAAGCCCGCTTTGGCGAAATAATTTTCATCTTTAAGCCGCTAACAGTGGAGGACATTCATTGTTTCTTTTCGATGCCATCTTGGTTGCTGAAGCCATGATGAAAAGAAGGCATCTTGTCAGGTTTAAAGCTGATAGTTGCAGTTGTGTGGGGGGTATTGGAGTCATCGTGTCGGGGCCTTTTTTGACATGAATCAGCTTAAATTATCCAATGCACTCTGTTTTGGCACTAATGGTGTTTTGACCACACGTGTATGGCTTTAATTCCTTACCTTCCCCTTTTTGTTGATTTTTTGACTCGTTGGGTTATTTATATGCATCGGGGGGGATTTTTTACCACTGCTTGTTTTACAGTGAGAATTGTTAAGATGTTAGTCATGATTTATATTCCATTCGAAGCCTTTGTTTTATTGATGGAAATCATTGTTTGGAGCTCACACGGTGCATTGAGCAAAGAATCCATGACGGTTTTTCAAGCCTGTCGCCTCCGAGGTAGGTTTCCACTTACCTTCTATTTGATTGGTGATTTTATTTGATCTTCAAGCTGCCAGTTATTGATTCGTCATGCATGGGTGGGTAGCTGTTTTGTTTTTTTGAGTTTAAAAGGGTTCCCTCCCTGCATTTTAGGTTTCGTCGTTTCCTTTTCAAGGTTTTTAATCTTGTCATTGCCTCCTTACCTGCTCTTCGAGTTCAGAGGTGTTTTTCCCGTGAAGCCAGTTATCTAATGATGAATCTCCAGAGGCCCAAGCTTTTCGGCAGCATAGAGTTGACCTGGTTCTCGCCTTTAAGCGATAGTAGAGGCCAGCGTTTCCCCATTTCAAGAAATCCCTTCAGGTTTTGGTTATTTTGTTGTATCTTCTAGCCTATGGAATTTGAGCCTAGTGGTTTGAACCTAGGGCATCGTCATCGTCCATCCTTGGTACACTTCCTGCAGGATGTGAGCCCCTTAGATTTTTTTTTTGTCAATGGGAAAAAAGGTATCACAGGTGATTGAGTTAATTTTTTTCATTCTAAGATATATAGGCTGAGACTCGCTTGTGTCTAGGAGTTTTGTTACCAAATTTTTTACCTACTGAGCTGCGGGGTGTTTTTCCTGTTCCGATGGGTGAGGATAACGGGGTAAGGAAAAATACTTGTGTTGTTTCTTAAAAAAAATCCTATCATATCATAGTCATTTATCTTTTGTCGTTCGAATGCATAAGTTTTTTTAATGATATAAATGATAAAACATTTTATTGTGTTATTGCATTCATATCTTATGCCAGGAAACATGACGAAGAAGGGAAAAAAGAAGGTGAAGATTGTAGATTATGACTCAGACTTAAAATTCTCACCCACACCAAGGGTGGAAATAATCTATGAAGATACAAAGTCATTCACCAAGGTAGAACCTGAATTCAAATAGGGTCAAGTATACCATATGCTTGTAGAGAACAAGGTTCCATAGGCAGGGTTGGAAGACCTAGCCCTATAAGACAATATACTGAGATCTAGAATCACCAAGGTATCCACTAGTCCAGAGATGTTTCCTTGATCAAAGGTCATCGGATGGATTCTGCCCAAAGTGGATTCAGGAGGGAAGGTAATGAACAACGTGGAGGACAAAGGATTTGCATCCTTCACACCTGGATTTATAGAAAAAGCATACATCTTACCTCCATCATAAATTAGCATGAAAACTGACTCGTTCAAAAAATTTAAAAGTTGATTACATAGCTACAGTAAAGATGATGGTAGCTGAAGGGAATACTTTTAGGCAAAAGCAATCTGGGGAATATGAAACTGCTCATTTACGTAACCCATATAGAATGGTAGTTCTGATGCTGAATAGGATTTTCAATAGGGATGATGGTAGAACATATAATTTTATATGGATCCCACTGATTTACCATGTGGCCATGAAAGGAATAATTTTCAATTGGGCTGATATAGTATCCAATAGCCTACCTATTTCCAATACTGCAGCCCAAGAAGGTTTACACCAAATGAAATCTTAATTCTACATGGGATCTTTTTTGGTTGATTGCATACTTTGATTCCACCCATTTGAAAAGCTCAATTACACATGGAAGGGAGATAAATCCCCTATTTATGAAACTTATCATATATTGTGGGGTCACAAGTACCGCAATTACTACAAGCTAATATGTGAAGAGTTCCTAATGCCTTTGTACCAACTAATTTTCTTAGAAGAGTGCAAGTGCCTATCTGAGGGAGCTTTGGATTCTATCAAAGATTTTGGGGATTAATTATTCTTTGAAGAAGGTACATACCTAAGGATGTATGGGGGAACTAAATCAAACTCATTGATACCAAGATATGTTACATATTACATAGTTCATAAGGAAGCTGTAAGACAGCTTTTCTTGGATGGCTTTGGAAGTCACTTGTTTGATTTGAATAAATATGTGTTTCCACCGCTACCATTTTATGTGGGGATTTATAAGTTTACTAAAGTCAAGAGTGCCCCAGAGTTCATTAAGGAACTGGAAATATTGCACTTCAAAGAAAAGAGCTTTCACACTAATGACTTGCAAGGTAAAGTTGCATCCCATCGAGCACTCCTTAAGGTAAAATTCAAATACACTGACCATGCGGACAAGGATGAAGAAATATAAAGGAATATCTGCAACATGACCGCTTTAAACAAACGGCTAAAAAAAAATACCACAATAGCCGGAATTAAAGGCAATAGCAGAGTATTCCAGAATCAAAGGGTCAAGAAGAAGAAGCTGCAAGAAAAGCAAAAGAAGAGACTGCACAAAGACCAGAAGAAGGTGCAAGAAAAATTCTATTTGAATAATCCCAGAGAGAGAAAGAAGAAGAAGAAGCTGCCAGAAAAGAAAAGGAAAAAGAAAAGAGAAAGGAAGAAGAGGCTATTCTGGAGAAGATTGTAGAGTTAGAAAAATCAATAGCTCAAGAAACTCAAAAATCATAACAAGAAGCAAAAAATCAAGAAAAATCCACTGAAGAGCAAAGAAAGAAAGATCAAGAGGATCTGGATAGTGAAAATTAGGGACAAAGTCCTCCTTAGGATAATACGAAGAACCTCCCTTCCACATTAGGAAATATACTCACTGGAGGGCATCTTGTTATGGTTGAACTAGGCTTGGTGCCATTTACCCCGTCTAAACAACATGAAGGTGCATGCTTGCAGGACATATTTTTTATCCCAAAAGGAAGGTCATTGTGTGGAAAACAAAGAAGACTTTAAATATGGGAACTCAACCTAGAATCACCACAGTGACCGAGAAGATGGTCATAAAAAATGTAGACGAAGATCCCAAACAAATTGCCTCCATGGGTGTTGCAACTACAATTGCAAATTCTCATAATATTAGCAAGCTCACTGAAACCCTTGATTAGTATAAAGGTAAAATGGCAGAAATGAAGGAGGTTTTAAGGAAGGAGGAAAGAGTAGGCTGAGAGTCTAAGTGAAAATATGAAGCTACTCTTTCAAACTATGAGAAGCTTCAGTAGGATTACCATATCCTTGGAGAGGAAAGGGATAATTTGAAACAATCAAACATGACCCTTAATAGGGAGAAGCAGAAGTTAGAGAGAAAGATAGCAGAAATGGAAGTTCAGAAATTAGTATTTCATCAACAAGCAGAGGAGTAGAGAGTTCAAATCACAAAACTTGAAGCACAAAACAGTTCCTTGGAAGTGCTTTTGAAGGCATCCAATGAAAGGAAAATAGACATAGCACCTCTAAGAGACCATGCTCTCTTACTTGAAGAAAAATATATCAAGTACATGTCAATATGGCATAAGAATTTTTCTGGATCAAGCAAGCCGATGATCGACTGCAGGAGATCTCAACAGTGGCTGCTACATTAAAGGACAAAACCTAGGAAATTGCAGAGACCCTACAAGGCCAGCTAACATGGTTAGGAACAAACACAAAGCATCCAGAAAACACACCTATAAAAAGTCCGAAAAAGTTACAGATCGAATATGATATTGTAAATTTCAATAGTAGAGTTACTGAGAGGTTGATGGAAGCAATGGAAAAGACAACGGAAAAATGTGCATAATTTTACAAGGAGATGCTTATAACTTGTAACAAATGTCTGACCTCTTCAGCACAAAGGCTGCAAGAGTTTCCAGCACATGAAGAACACTTAAAATAGTTGAAGGATAAGCTACAAGAAGATGAGTTAAATATTCAGTCGATTAAAGGTTTAGATGCAAAGGTGATAAAGATTTTAGTGGCCCAAGCAACGATTAGTAAATGTCTACTAGAATATTTGCTGAGAGTCTCCTCCAAGAGTAGTAGACATAAAAGTCCAGTTGTCTAAGCATGAGATCACGGTCATATTTTTTGAGCCCACAAAGTTCGAGACAATTGCCTCAGATGCTTCATCCTAGAAGCAATTCATAAATAGTTTGACTGGGTCCACTTAAGTGGTTTTGTCCTATTCACATATGTATATATTTGGAATATTTTGTATTTATTTTTTAATATACTATTGACAAACTTTATGTAACCGAAAGTTGAGGAAGCCCAAAGGGCAGGGAGACCAAAGGTCATTTTGCATGTATAAATGTAGGTAGAGTCGAGCAAGAGAGAGACTTTTCTAGCTCTAACTATATGCGAAATAATTGTTGTACGAAGAACTACTTCTTGTTATAATAAAGAGGATCAAAATTCTACTGAAGAAGGATTTGTTTGAGTTTCAAATGCATGTTGTGTAGATGGCTAAATATAGAACTATTTTTGTTTTAGCTTACTCTACAAATCTATGAGATCGTTCTACATTTTGAAATATTTCTATGTTTTGAATGATTCCCTTTCCTTGTTATGAATCTTATGCAGCAAATGAGTAATGAACGCTTTAACAAACACTGAGCTATCTCTATGTTAATTTTTCTACCATGTTCATGTATTCTAAATTTATCAACTATCTGTAAAATTATTTCTATATAAAATGCACTACATTACTCATCTAAATAGTAATATTGCTCCTTGGGGATAGGTAAGATAGGATAATTTAGTTTAGCATAGTTGTTATTTTCTTTCTGTGGTTCAGGAACAAAGGGGATAAGACAGGAGGTAAGAACCTACACATCACATTGTGAATTCTTTGCTTCCTGATCATCTACATTTAATTTATGCACTTTAATATCATTTATAAAAGAATAAAAACACACATAAATGGTGGACCAGGTCGCAACCGGTAAAATAGAATTAAACCTCCATTTAATTCTACGATAGTCGAGCCGCTAACCGGACGGATTCCCCACACCAGATGATAAACAATATAATTGGGAAGGGTTATAGGGGAGAATTCGTACTGTTGGTACCTGGTATTCTCCAGGAATCAACATTTTTTGCACTAGAAGGAGGGCCTCTAGTGCATGGCTGAAAAAGGAAACCCGTTTGACCGAACCTATTCCACCAGTGACAACCCTAAAACTAGTTTTTTTTCTGAAGAAAGAATAAAACTTGACAATACCAAGAACCTTTATCAGGTTCCTTTTGAAGTAGTTGATCTTTTCAGAAGACATACAAGGTCATATGCAAGAAATATCGGGGGGTCACAGACAATCCTTGAATTACCAAGAAGAGGAGCTTCTAAAAGAATACCGACTTGCACGAAAGATTCAGTCTTAGTAGGAAAATTGGAAGAATTGTTGAAATTATCCTTACTGGAAATTGACCAACCTCTTGATCAATTGGGACCCGAATCTCCATATTGTTCACCTTTCAAATCTACTTTTCAATCCCCACCTCGATCTCCTCCATGAATCATGGCCGGAAATGTTCCTCCAAACGAAAATCAGCCTAATCCACCACCATCTTGGAGAGCTATAACACCACTTAACTTTACTCCTCCATTGCATGCTTTGCCTCAAAATCCTGAAAAGTCATTACCTAAATTCGATCCGAGAGAAGGAATTTCTATAGATGATCACCTACAAAGTTTTTTCTTGGCCTTAGAAGCTTTGGAGGTAGATCATGAAGATGTAGTATGCAGAATATTTCTACACACTCTTAAAGGTAAAGAAACATCATGGTATTTTGTCTTACAGGAAAATTCAATCATCAGCTGAGATACTTTTGAAAGGTTTTTTAAGAACAAGTTTGGTAGCCAAAGAACTATTGTTGCCTTTATGAAGGAGTTACTTTCTCTAAGGAAGGAGAAGAAGGAGAAAGTGCAAGACTTTAGTTAGAGATTTGATGCACATTTAAATAATTTCAGCGCTGCCATAAATCCTAGTGAAGAGACTTTAATTGAATATTACACTTCGGCCCTTGGCCTTGACATAGAAATGTTCATTAAAATATCAGTTAATATATAAAAATATAAGCTGAACTCGAAAGTATAAATAAATATTCTGTAGAGCCAGAGGTAAGAAACTTCGGTGGCAAGAAACATTTGTTGTTGACCAGGCCCAAGGATAAACATTCCCATGAATTAGAAAATGTGGTCAAAATGGTACAGAAGTTATCCAACAAAATCATCGACAAGGAGAAAGAAAAGCAAGCCAAGAAACAATTCAAGCCTTATTATAAGAGAAGAGATGAAAGTGGTCCATCCCAACCACCCACACACTGTTCGTCTACTATGAATTTAACTAAAGTTGGAATGGAAAATTTTTGCACATTTCATTAACAACCTCATTTCGAAAGGAACTTCCCATAGTGGATTAAATCCATGACTTTGGTTATGAATCATTTGTTGGATTCTAAATTAATAGAAATTGTGGTTGAAGATGAAGAGACTCATAAGCCAGAGGAGGCGCCAGAGGAAACCACCATATTTTTGTGGGATTGTGCACCCATGTTGGGGTTAGAGAATGAAGAACCTATTGAGGAAATACAACTGTTAGTTGCAAATGTTACAACGAGAAGCAAAGGTCCACTAATTGAGGATAATACATTACTGCCCAATATTAAGAAAATCCAGGAGAATATGAAGAAAATTAGAAATAACACTCAGACTCCACCTATACCTAATTTGGTCATAACAAGCCAGAATGCCCCCTCAATCAGTAAGTCAGTCAAGGATGCAGAAAATAAGCTAGAAAGTGTCAAGAAAATTTCAACAGAGTTTGAGATGGGGTATAATATAATAGAGGATATCAAGAAGACTAAGGAAAAAATTTCTTTGTTCGAAATGTGCAATATACCAAAGCAAAGAACAAATCTCTTGGAGGCCTTTGACCCACCTATAAATAAACCCCAGATGATATTCCGTGTGAGGAAGAGATCAGTGAAGCAAGTATACGGGAGAAATCAAAATCTATAACTTTACCATTTTTACCTTCTTTCAAGATTTTTAATCATAATGTACACAACTGTCTGGTAGACTCTAGAGCAGCTGCAAATGTTATGCCTCTTTTAGTCTTTAAAAAGATAAATGGGAAACCCACACCTTCTGCAAGACAAATCATACAATTTGGTAGAACAACGGTGAATGTAGTGGGTGAAATGAATGATGTATTGATACGATTAGCTGCAAATGAAAGAGTGTGCCAATTTATAGAAATTATGGTAGTGGATATACCCGAGGCTTATGGACTAATTTTGCGCAAGGACTAGTCCAAGAAACTAGATCGATATTTTGCTACTGACTGTTCACATTTATGGTTTCCTTAAAACAAGTGCCAGAATCAGATTAAAGTATTAAGAGAACCACATATGAAGTATAATGTGACGCAGATAGAAGGGAAGAATGAACTGCTAAATTTTTCACATTCGGTTTTGGGAAATTATTTTATTGAACTTGAACCAAGAAATTACAAAGTAGAAGAATCCAACAATGGATCATACATAAAGCCCGAGCTCCTTCAATTTTCACATGCTGGTAAATTTGAATGTAACATAGTTAACTTAGTCTCAGATGTAGAAAGTAGCACTATTACAGTAGAATTAGCAGATAGGTTTTGGGTTTTATATTTTGATGATTCAAAAACTCAAGAAGGATCAGGAGTCAGTTGTATCCTGATTGATCCAGAAAAAAATAAACATTTTCTTTCTTGTAGATTAGAATTTGAATGTACCAATAACGAAGCCGAGTATGAAGCATTAGTCCAAGGCTTAAAGAAGGTAATTGAGTTCAAAGTAAAAAACTTAAAATTTTATGGTGATTCTGAAACTATCGTTAAACAGGTGCGAAACTCAATTCATTGTTTATCACCGCATTTGAAAGGTTATCAAAACGAATTTTGGGAACTCCTAGTAAATTTTGATGCATTTAATATTAATTCAATTCCTAGGTTGAAAAATCAAGCAGTCGAATTGTTAGCTACCTCAGCTGCAATACTTGATCCTACTAATAATAGATGTACAATTGAATTGATTTTCAGGCTTGCTATACCAGAAAACATCACTAATATGAGAGTGTTCTATGATGATCCACAAATCTTAGAGTTTCTAACTAATTATGAGACTTTCAAAGAGTCTGTAATTGATGACGAGGAACATCAAGCAAATCTCCAAAATGGGAACTTCATACCCAAATGGGTTAGAAATTTGGAAGGAATGTTTGATCTGAACAACAAGCTCAGAAGGCCAACAAATGTCAAAATGCATAGTTCATGTATGCAATTTGAGCTGGTTAATCTGGTGTCAAAAGCAAAACCTAAATATGTAAACTTGGGAAAGTGTTGCTCACCAGGGGAAAGAATCAAAATTTATTAGCTTGTTTAAACAATATAAGGATGTCTTTGATTATACATATGAAGACCTTAAGGCTTACGACACCCGCATTATACAACATGTAGTCCCAATTAAAGTGGGGCTCAAACCATTTCAGTAGCCCTTGAGAATGATGCATCCTAAATTAGAACACCTGATCCAAAATGAAGTGAAGAAGATCCTTGATGCCAAGATTATATATAGATTTAGACACTTGGAATGGGTTGCAAATTTGGTACCATTGGGAAAGAAGTCTAGTGAAATTATACTTTGTGTGGATTTCATAAATCTAAATCGTGCCTCGGACAAAGATAACTACCCAGTCCCACCCATGGAGTAGATATTGTAGATGGTCTCAGGCTCCAAGCTATTCTCTCTGCTAGATAGATTTTCAGGCTACAAACAAATCTTGGTAGCAGAACAAGATCGACTGAAGACCACTTTTAGAACTAAATGGGGGACTTTTGCATACAGAAGGATGCCTTTTGGTCTTATTAATGTTGAAGCAACATTCCAAAGGGCGATGGACATAGCTTTCCGCGGTTTAATTGGCCACGGCGTGGTGGTTTATTTGGATGATGTTATAGTTTTCTCCAAGAAAATAAAACAACATTTTTTTCATCTAAGGCAAATTTTTTATCGATATCGGCAATATGGTATCTATCTAAATCCGAAGAAATGTGTTTTCATTGTATTAGAAGGAAATATTTTAGGTTACATAATTTCTAAGAAAGGGATCGCCATAGACCCAAAAAGGATTAAAGCTATAGCATAGATCCCTTTACCCCATAATAAGAAACATATGCAATATTTCATGGGGACAATAAACTTTGTTCGAAGGTTTGTTCCTGATTTTTCTCAAATAGTCAAACCTTTGCAACAAATGGTCAAGAAAAGTGTTCAATTTAAATGGTTTGACTTAGATAAAAGTGCATTCAAAAAAATTAAAACAGCAATAGCCCATGAACCTTCTCTCAAAATCCCTAATTTTGAGAAATATTTCATTCTATACACTTTTGCTTCAGACAACTCGTTAGCAACAACTCTTACAGAGAACTTAACAAGGGGGATATGAGTACCCCATATCATTCATGAGCACTAGGTTACAAGGTGCTGAGTTGAATTACCATGCAATTGATAAACAAGCATATGCTGTTTGTAAAGTGGTCAAAAAATCTAGGCTGTACATACTTAAGAACAAAACCAAAGTAGTTGTTCCACACCCGGCAGTCCAAACTCTTTTCGTGCAGAAAGAGTTAGGAGAGAGAAGAAGAAATTGGGTGAGAACCTTGCAGGAGTGTGACTTAGAATTTAAAACAGAAACTATCATTAAAGGGAAAGGACTTTGAAAACTAATGGCTAAAAGTCAGGATGATGAAGATGATTGGAGGAATGAAGATGAATTGCATATGATTTATGTGTTTCCTATATTTACAGCCCTAGAGTCCTGGTACAGAGACCTAGTGCACTATATTCAACAGGGATACTTTCCTGAACACTGGAAATCCAAGCAAAGAAGAGAATTACGCTTAAAGTCAGCATCATATCAGATAATTGACGTAGTTCTTTTCAAAAAAAACCATGACGGATTTTTTCTTAGATGTTTGAAACGAGAAGATGCAACAAAGTCATTAAAGAATTACATGATGGCCCTGCTAGAGGTCATTTTTCAGGAGACACTACACCACAAAATATTCTAAGGAATGGATAATATTGGCCGAATTTGTTTAAAGACGCTCATGCTTATGTAAGGAAGTGTGATACATGCCAAAGGAGTGGTGGGGGACAAGAAAAGGCAGCATGGCCATTACAACCAGTTATTATTTCTGAACCATTTGAGCAATGGGGAATCGATATTATTGGAGAGATTAATCCAAATTCTTCATTGCAACACAAGTACATCCTCACGACCACAGATTATTTTACTAGATGGGTGGAAACAATCCCATTATGGAAAGTAAACGAAGATGCGGTTATGCATTTCTTACAAGACCATATTATGACCAGGCTTGGGGTTCCAATTTCTCTAGTTTTTTATAATGCATATTTTTTTTGTCAATTAAGGTTACTGCATTTGCTAATGAGAAAGGAATTAAATTACATTATTTTGATAACTATTATCCACAAGGTAATGGGTTAGCTGAATATACTAATGAAAATATCATTAAAATTCTAAAGAAAAATGACATAGAAAACCAGAGAAGCTGGCATATAGCCCTTCCTAATGCACTTTGGGCTGATCAAGTTACACCCAAGAACTCCTTAGGTGTGTCACCCTATACCTTAGTTTATGGAAAGGAATCTATCCTTCCCCCTAACATTCTTTTGCCTTCTTCTCAATTAGCTCAAGAATCTAGAGGGTCTAATAGTGAGGTTTTACAAGCCTGAATCAATACTCTGCTGAAATTAGAAGAGTCTAGATCTAAATCTAAGGAAAGGTTTAATCACCAGCAAGATATTGTGAAAAGATGGTTCAACAAGCACAAGTCCAGGAATTATAAAGAGTTTGAAGTAGAATATTTGGTTCAGAAGTGGGATCACCCGCATGACAAAAAGGGTAAGCACACTAAGTTTCAACATTTATGGATAGGACCATTTTAGATTGTGGAGAATCTAGGCCCCTCGACATACAAGTTACAGGATTTGCAAGGGTGGGAAGAGAATCTGTCAGTCAATGGTTTGGTTCTCAAACCTTATTTTACTTAATGCTTTTCAAGTTTTTGTACATAAATAAACCTTTGTTTTGCTTAATTTTTTATTAGTTAGGATGATTTTCTTTCTTTGCAACTGATTTATTTTAGTTTGCTTTATTTTCTTTATTTCAGTTTAAAATAATTCAGCGCAGCTTTTGGCATTTGGGGGACATTGGAATTTGGGAAAACTACAAATCTTCTTGACTAGAAACCTGCTTATTGAATGTACATGTATCATGATTAAGATTCTTTAAGTTGATAGATGATTTGAAGGGATGTTATGAACACATTGAAATCATGTTTAACCCCTATTAAATAACTGCGGTAAAAAGAGTCTAGAATACTATTTTGGGGCTCCATCCACTCCATGTTAAAATTTGTCCTATGAAGCTAATAGGAATGGACCCACGGAAAGGAATCGGGATGGAGAGGTGTATGGTATTTAAAATGATCCCATGCCACAAATAAAATCAAAAATTCTTAAAAGATTCAAATTTCCCAAAAAGAAATCAAACTTCAAAAGACATACTGAATAAAATTAGTAAATGGATAAGATTGCTCAGAGGTTCTTCTCCATCCATGAGTTGAAAATAAACTATCTCTCACACAAAAGGACACTATGGATGGAATATCCTAAACCAAGTTTCAAATGAAAGGAGCAAGTCGGGAAGACTCAAAAGGACAAAATTCTAAAAGCATCAAAAGAATGCAAAAGGCATGGGAATGAGAAACAAACGAATATGTTTCTCCACACTCTGTTACGATCCTGCGGTGTCTAAGCTATAAGAAACCAAATGTAGAAGTAAATGAACCCCATGTTTTGGCCTCAGAAGAGTTATCGGGACTAAAAATATGGTTACCCTACCCTAGTGGATCATAATCAATGTTAAAGTTCTAAATCTTACATTCCTAGAAAGGTTTGGACATCTTAAAGAAATCTTGAAAATTTTTGGGATGAGTTCATTTAACACAATACCATAAAGCCATTTTTGGTCTTAAAAGTTAGTTTTCCTAGAAACCTGTGTTCGCCAGCCAGTCGCCAATTGTTGTTGTTGCAACTACTACCCCCAAAAAAATTTCATTTTTAGGACCCCCTTGAAAGTTATAGTTTTTCTACTTGGACATGATTTGAAGTCTAGATCCCAGCATTCATGTTTTGTTTTATCTTGGGAAAGTTTCAATATTTTGGTTTTGCCACTAAGTCAAAAAAAATTCTCATGAGCCACCGCAGCGGATGGACCTTCATGTTTAACCCGCTACGACGGACGATTTTTCAGGTTTGGAGTTGTCACTACATCAGCTAACCTTTTATTTGCTCTTCGCTTGTTTTGTTGGAGCCACCGTAGAGGAAGTTTGTTGAGAATTTGGTTGCAACAGTGGATCAATCCTTTCCTTTAAGCCACTACAGCGAAGGATTTGTCTAAAGTGCAATCGAATCATTTTTTCCTGCTATGGCAGATGATGTTTCTCTTTTCAGCCGCAACGATGGGTGGGATTTTAGTTTGAATGTCAGAACTACTTCCGATTCTTTTTTTCCCGTTACGGTGGACATTTTTTCATCTCTTTTCCCCAATGACGGATGTTTTTCACCTTCCAAGCCCGATCTGTAGCTTTGTTTTTTGCAACCCGCTGCGTTAGGTGATTTCTCCTCTCTTTGCCGCAACGACAGGAAGTGCTTTCTATCGACCACCTGATCTTCAACCAAGCCCGCTTCGACAAAAGCATTTTCATCTTTAAGCCGCTAACAAGAGTGGACATTCATTGTTTGTTTCCAATTCCATCATGCCTTCCAAAGCCGCGATGAAAAGCGTGCATCTTGTCATGTTTAAAGCGGATAGTTGCAGCTATGTGTGGGGTATTGGAGCTACCGTGTCGGAGCTATTTTTGACTTGACTCAACTTAAATCATTCGATATGCTCTATTTTACAACCAACAATGTTTGGAACTTTCGCATACGTCTTTAGTGCCTTACCTCCCCCATTTTATTGATTTTTTGACTCGTTGGGTTATTTATATGAGTCGAGGGAAATGTTTTACCACTACTTGTTTTATGGTGAGCATTGTTAAGTTGTTAGTTGTGATTTTTGTCCCATTTGAATCCTTCACGTGATTGGTGGAAACCACCGTTTGGATCTCACGTGGTGCATCGAGAAAAGAATCCATGACGGTTTTTCAAGCCTTTGTCCTACCAGATAGGTTTCGGTTTACCTTCTGTTTGATTGGTGATTTTATTTGAACTTCAAGTTGTCATTTGTTGATTCGTTGTGCAAGTGTGGAAAGGTGTTTTGTTTTCTTTTAGTTTAAAAGGGTTTGCTCCCTACATTTTAGGTTTCTCTGTTTACTTTTCAAGGTTTTTAAACTTGTCATGGCCGCTTTACCTGCTCTTGGAATTCAGAGGTGTTTTACCCACGAATCCTGTTAGCTAATGATGAATCTCCAGCGGCCTGATATTTTCCCTGGCATGGAGCTAACCTAGTTCTCGCATTTGGGCGATAATAGAGGCTAGGGTTTCATTATTTCAAGCAAGCCCTATTAGTTTTGGTTATCAATGTGTTGGTTTGAACCTACGACATCGCCACTATCCAGCCTTGGTGCACTACGTACGGACTTTGAGCTCCTTAGATGTTTTCATGTTTGTGGGAAGAAAGGTATCGCAGGTGATTGAGTTTTTTTTCATTCTAAGATACAGAGGTCGAGGCTCTCCTATGTCTAGGGGTTTTGTTACCAATTTTTTCACCTACTGAGCTACAAGGTGTTTTCATGTCTCGATAGGAGAGAATATTGGGGTTAGGTAATATACTAGCGTTGTTTCTTAAAATTGTTTTTCGAGCATATCATATCCATTTAACTTTTCTAGTTCGAATGCATAAGTTTTTTTAATGATATAAATGCTAAAACATTTTGTTGTGTTATTGCAGTCACAGCTTATGCCAGACAGCATGACGAAGAAGGGAAAATAGAAGGAGATGATTGTATATTATGACTTAGATGCAGAAGTCTCACCCACACCAAGGGTGGAAATAATCTATGAATATACAATGTCAGTCACCGAAGCAGAACCTAAATTCAAATGGGTTTAAATATACCATATGTGTGTAGAGAAGAACGTTCCAGAGGCATGGTTGGAAGACCTACCCCTATATGACAATACACTAATATCTGGAATCACCAAGGTATCCAATAGGCCAGAGATGTTTCCTTTTGTAGAGGTCATCGAATAGATTCTTCCCAAAGTGGATTCAGCAGGGAAGACAATGAACAATGTGGAGGACAAAGGATTTGGATCCTTCACACCTGGATTTATAGTAAAAACATATAGTCGAACTCGGTCAGAAATTAGCATGACAACTGACTGGGTCAAAAAATTTAAATTTGATTACATAGTTACGACAAATATGATGGTAGCTGAAGGGAAGACTTTAAGGCACAAGTGATCTGGGGAATACGAAACTGCTCATTTATGTACCCCATATAGAATGGCAATATTGATGTTGAATAGGACTTTCGGCAGGGATGATGGTAGAACTTATAGGTTTGGATGAATCCCACTGATTTACCATGTGGCCATGAAAGGAACAATTTTCAACTGGGCTGATATAGTATTCAATATCCTATCTACTTCCATTAATGTATCCCAAGAAGGTTTACACCAAAGGAAATCTAAATTCTACATGGGATCCTTTTTGGCCGATTGCATACTTTGCTTCCACCCGTTTGAAAAGATCAACTGCACATGGAAGGGAGAGAAAACCCCTATTTATGCATCTTATTAGATATTGTGGGGAAACAAGTACCACAATTACTACAAGCTAATCTGTGAAGAGTTCCTGATGCCTCTATAACAACTAATTTTCTTAGAAGAGTGCAAGTTCCTATCCGAGGGAGCTTTGGAGTCTATCAAAGATTTTGGGGATTACTTCTTCTATGAAGAAGGAACATACCTCAGGATGTATGTGGGGATTAAAGGACCCTCATTGCTTCCAAGATATGCTATAGATTACAAATTTCATAAGGAAGCTGTAAGACATCTTTTCTTGGATGGCTTTGGAAGTCACTTGTTTGATTTGAAGAAAGTTCTATTTCCACCGCTACCTTTTTATGTGGGAAGTTATAAGTTTGATAAATTCAAGAGTGCCGCAAAGTTTGTTAAGGAACTAGAAACCTTTCACTTCATAGAAAATATATTTCATAGGAATGACTCACGGGGTAAAGTTACAGCCCGTCGAGCACTCCTTAAGGTAAATTTCGAATACATTGACCATGTGGACAAGGATGAAGAAATCTAAAGGAATATCTGCAACATGCCTAATTTAAACAAGATGCTAAAAAAGAATACCACAATAGCTGGAGTTAAAGGCAGTAGCGGCAATATTCAAGAATCAAAGGTTCAAGAAGAAGAAGCTGCAAGAAAAGAAAAACAAGAGACTGCACAAATATTGGCAGAGGGTGCAAGAAAAATTCTAGATGAAGAAACCCAAAGAGAGAAAGAAGAAGAAGAAGCTGCCAGAAAAGAAAAGGAAAAAGAAAAGAGAAAGGACGAAGAGGTTGGAGAAGATTGCATAGTTAGAAAATCAATCGCTCAAGAAACTCAAAAATCAAAACAGGAAGCACAAAATCAAGAAAATGCCATTGAATAGCAAAGAAAGAAATCTCAAGAGGACCTAGATAGTGAAAATCAAGGACAATGTCCTACTCGATACAATCCAAAGAACCTCCCTTCCACATTAGGAAATGTACTCACCGAAGGGCATCTCCTTATGGTTGAACTAGGTTTGGTGTCATTTAGCCCGTCTAAACAGCATGAAGTTGCACGCTTGGAGGATGTATTTTTTTATCCCAAAAGGAAGGCCATTGTGTTGAAAATGGAGAAGACTTTAAAGATGGGAACTCAACCCAGAATCACCATAGTGACCGAGAAGACAGTCGTAAAAAATGTAGAAGAATGTCCCAAACAAATGGCCTCCATTGGTGCTACAAATGCTCATAATATTAGAAAGCTCACTGAAGCCCGTGATCGGTATAAATGTAAACTGGCATAAATGAATGAGGTTTTAATGAAGGAGGAAAGAGTAGGCCGAGATTCTAAGAGAAAATATGAAGCTACTCTTTTAGACTATGAGAAGCTTCAGCAGGATTACCAAATCCTTGGGGAGGAAAGGGATAATTTGAAACAATCAAACATGGCCCTTCACAGGGAGAACCAGAAGTTAGAGAGCGAGATAGCATAAATGGAAGTTCATAAATCAACAGCTGATTAGAAAGTAGAGGAGCACAGAGTGGAATCAAAGAACTTGAAGCACAGAACAGTTCCTTGGAAGTGATTTTGAAGGAAGCTAATGAAAGGAAAATAGAAATAGCTCCTCTAAGAGAGAATTCTCTCTTAATTAGAAGAAAAATATATTAAGTACAGGTCAATCTGGCAAAAGAATTTTTCCAGATCAAGCAATGTGAAGATCGAATGCAGGAGATATCAACAGTGGCTACTACATTCAAGGACAAAACCAAGGAAATTGTGGAGACCCTACAAGGCCAGCTAACATGGTTAGAAACAAACACAGAGCATCTAGAAAACAAACCTATAAAAAGTCTAGAAAAGTTGCAGATTGAATATGATATTGTAAATTTTAGTAGTATAGTTGCTGAGAGGTTGATGGAAGCAATAGAAAAGACAATGGACAAATGTGCAGAATTTTATAAGAATATGCTTATAACTCACAACAAATGTATGACCTCTTCAGCACAAAGGTTGCAGGAGTTTCCAGCACATGAAGAACACTTAAAACAGTTGAAGGATAAGCTACAAGAATATGAGTTAAATATTCAGCTGGTTAAAGGTTTAGATGCAAAGGTGATAATGAGTTTAGTGGCCAATCAACGGTTAGTAAAGGTCTACTATAAGATTTGTTGAGACTGACTCCTCCAAGAGTAGCAGACATGAAAGGCCAGCTGTCTAAGCTTGAGATCATGGTCAGATTTTTAGAGCCCACAGAGTTTGAGATAATTTCCTCAGATGATTTAGCCTGGAAGCAATTCATAAATAGTTTGAATGGGTCCACTTAAGAGGTTTTTTCTATTCACACATGTATATATTTGGAATATTTTGTATTTATTTTTTAACACACTAAAGAAAATTTTTACGTAACTGAAAGTTGAGGAAGCCCAAAGGGTAGGGAGACCAAAGGTCATTTTGCAATGTATAAATGTAGGTAGAGTCGAGCAAGAGAGAGACTTTTCTAGCTTTAATATGTGAAATACTTGTTGGAAGAAGAACTACTTCTTGTTATAATAGAAGGATCAAAATTTTGCTAGAGAAGGAGCTGTTTGAGTTTCAAATGAATGTTGTGTACACATGGCTGAATATAAAACTATTTTTGTTTTAGCTTACTCTACAAATATGTGAGATCGTTCTAACTTTTGAACTATTTCTATGTTGTGAATGATTTCCTTTCCTTGTTATGAATGTTATGCGGCAAATGAGTAATGAATGCTTTAACAAACACTGAGTTATCTCGATGTTAATTTTTCTACTATGTTTATGTATCCTGAATTTATCAGCTATCTGTAAAATTCTTTGTGCAAAAAATGCAGTACATTACTCATCTAAATATTAATCTTGTTCCCTGGGGATAGGCTAGATAGGATAATTTAGTTTATCATAGCTGTTATTTTCTTTTTGTGATTCAGGAACAAAGGGGATAAGATGGTAGGTAAGAACCTATGCATCACATTGTGAATTCTTTTCTTCATGATCATTTGCATTTAATTTAGGCACTTGCATATCAATTATAAAACAATAAAAACACACATAAACAGTGGACTGGGTCACAACCAGTAAAATAGATTTAAACCTTCATTTAATTCTACGGTAGTCAGGTCACTAACGGGACGGATTCCCCACACCAAACAATAAACGATCTAATTGGGAATGGTTATTGGGGATAATCCCTGCTGTCAGTACCTGGGATTTTCTAGGAATCAACACTTTGTGATACTACAAAAGCAGCTTGTACTAGGTTCATCTCCTAAAATGGGATGAGAATTGTCAAGAGCTCCCAAAGAACAATTCCAAAGCTGTACACATCAAATTTTCTTGTATATGGATTTTCTTTGATCATCTCTAGGGCCATCCAGCGGTAAGTACCCATAAAGCCTCTCATTGTGTCACATTGGGACTCCAAACATGACACCCCAAAATCATCCACTTTCACACACATGTTATCACCCAAAAGAAGCTTCTATGACTTCAGATCCCTATGCACTATACCTTAAGAATGAATAAATTTCATTCCCCGAGCAATATCTAGGGTCATCTTCAAAATAAGTTTCAATGGAAGTGAATGTGGCTCCTGCTTATGAAGGTATGTTCTCAATGAACCTCCAGGAAAATATTCAATGATGAAGCAAAATACAGGAGGCTTCTTGCATGCCGCAACAAACTATAAAATCAATTTACATCAATCAGTCCGTTAACATGTTGAAATAAAATGGCTATCTGCTTTGACCATTCCACAGTCTTAGTGCTTGTGTCACATGAAGGTTATTAGTTACGAAAACTACCTTCTTTGACCATTCCACAATTTTATTGCTTGTGTCATGTGAAGGTTAATAGTAACAAAAAGTACAAGACACAATAACATCTACGACAATATGTATATGTGGTCATCAATGTAAAACAATTGTATCAGTTCTGGCAATCTTAAGACTTGGAAAACCTGGAATAAAATTAAAACGATTATATCACATCTGAAAAAACCCGAAATGAAATTAAAAAGCTTAAGCCTTACTTATATCATATTTGTTTATGCAAATTGAATTTATAGCACATTCAAGCAGGTACATAATCAATAGCCAAAACTATAGAGAGATGACAACCAAGCAGTTGTCCAATCAGAAGAAAAAATATGAAGTTGAAAAATAAAACAGTAAATCAATAGATTGCAATGACTTAAAAATTCAATTGGTGAAATATGAAGCTCAATTTGAAAGAATCTAGTTTATCCTTTAAACTGACGTGACAAAAATACAAATACAGGTTTTACAAGAAATAAAAGTAGTCAGTCAATTGAAAAATGATAAATAGGCAACATAGAATCATCAAGGGAGTCTTACTAAGGACTAGGAACATCTGAAATCAACTTTATCAGAAAACTTAATACATTTTAGAACCAAATTTCTTCCTTTTGAATTAATAGAAATTAAAAACTCACAAGTAGGTTAAAAGATATAAAATGGCTTTTACATTCGGTTGTCATGGTTCAATCTTTAGTTGTAACTCGTAACCAGAAAAATAATATCCAAGAGAAAATTCCTGAATTGTCCTATATGCCACATTATGTTAGCACAATCCAATCAATGTTTTCAGAAGCACCAATTTACATAAGACAACATCTAAATGAAGAATTGATAATTATGTAGATTTAATTCAAATTTTCATATCAACTGAATTAAGATGTACATTGAAAACAAAACCACCAAAAATAGTCCAGCGAAAGAGCATCTTGTAGGTAGCGACTCTCATGGGCTAGCTCAAATCTCATGCAGGAGGTCTCGGGTCGATCCCCTAGGATGGTTTCCTCTGTTGTGTGATTCACTCGATGTCTATACTAGTTGAAGCACCATAATCAACACTTACGGGTTTACATTGGGTACGATCTGTGAAGTGCAGGGAAGTGCCTAGTGGTTTGCAAATTTGATGAACTATTATAAACAATTGAAGACATGTTTTGAAGAGTACATTTGACTTTCATAAGGGCTGCAAAAAAATCATATTTGCTCAATACTGTGGGAATACATGATAAGCCGAGTTGTACAGTGTTTTGGCACAAGTGTCAAGACTCAAATAAGTATTGGACCTTTGAAGAGAAATAGCATACTTGGAGAGCCTAGAAATAAAGAGCAAAACAAAGCATATCGCTTTGAAGTAAGAATAGTTCAGGAGCAGCCTTGAAGAATACATTTAAGTAAGATAGTGGTAGATTTGTGAGAAAACTGAGCTCTAATTTTGGAGCTGACATTAGACTATCTATGGGGCAGTCTTGAAGTTTGTTGAAGTGTAACTTTGAAAAAGACAAGTTGAAGCTTGTCACTATCAAGGGTGGTTGGGTGGTACAAGGAGTTTGAGTTGGAGAGTGCTAAGTAGTGTGTAACTTAAATGGCATTAATGAGAATGACTAAACTATTCACTTTGTGAATTGGTTTTTGGCTCTTTAATGATGTGAGTGATTGAATTCACATATTATTACCTTAGTGTCAACATTGTGAGACCAAGGTGTTTCATATCATTGTGAGAGAAGTTGAATTAGGAAGGCCATGTCTTTGGATGTGTCATAATCTTTCTACATGCTCAACATGTTGTAGTTGAAGTGCATAATGTCATACCAAACAAATGTCCAGGACAATCCTACTAACTCCATGATCTTTTACTCTTCATGAAACAACAGGGATCCAAAATATACATAGGCATGGAAAACTTTGTTGTCTGAACTACCAAACATGATCAAATTGCAGCAAAAATCAAAGTATATACTCAGTTCACATGAACTCTTCTCAATTCCAGATACCTAGACTTACTAATTGCATATAAATAAACACATAGTTTAGTTATTTTACTCTATGAGGTATGAGGGTTTTGAAAACCTAATGTGCATACATGTAACATATTAATCCCAAAGGCTTAAATTTTGGAAATGACAGACTCCAAAACTTATTTGTTCTCCACTATATGATCTTATTTCAACATTGTAAATATGAAGAACCTTAAGTCAGCAGGACTATGATCTTGGGTTTAATAAAAATTCACATAACCACCCTATCTCTTCTGGTTTAAACTATATTGATTCTCTGGAACCGAGTGAACATTCCCAAGCTGATGCACTGAATATGGTTGACAAATTGGTATGGCTCAATACAACTGGGTTTTCCCAAGAACCTGAGCCTGAAAAGTTGACTTAAATGAAATACTCCAGGCCTTTGAGTGCAAGGGGAACTCAATGATTTCACTATTGTAGATACTATGGAATGATACAAACCATATGAGTTAATACTGTTTGACTTGCACAAGTTGAACAATCCCATAAGGTTTCTTGTATTTATCAAATTTCAAAGTTGTGATTGATTAATAATATAAAATAGAATTAAAAAAAAATGTAGATTTCATCGATGTAACGTCCCAAATTTGGCATTGGGTCACACTGAACAAATCACATTTTCCATATTCATGAAATTTGTCAAAGGGATGCTAAAAGTCAAATAATTGCCAAGGAGGAAAATCACTAGTTTCCTAGGTTGGGGGTGGAAGCTTTGAGATTTGGAATAAGGGGGATAATAAATGATGTTTAGACATTATAAGGGGATAAATATTTAATAATTGATCTTATTAAATAAATACAAGAGAAAATTGAAGTGGCAATAGAGCATGAAGACACATGGAGACTATGGGGCCCACACTTGCTAGAATTCCTATGTTAAATGGTATCTTTCTCTTGCAAATTTGAATATATGGGAAGTATAATATTTTTGTATGGATTATAATGTTAATATACTTGTCCATATACTTCATAGGTTGAATTTGGAATGAATTGTAATTTACATGGGAGAGGAAGAGCCAAATGGGAGTTTCATGGACACTTGGCTAGATTCCTCTTACATTTATGACAGCTATGACACCAATGATGGATATTCTATGACAGTTATGACCCAAGTCAGACACTAGTGGAAAATGAGAGATCAGTGACCAAAAAAATGACCAAAATCTGAATATCAATGACCACTTTGGGTTTGGCGATCGCTGGTGGCTAATGTACGGTCTTTTATTATGCAACCAAAATTGGTCATTTTTATTTTGGTCATTTATAGCTTGTCGGTTGGTCATTAATTTGGTCATATATTTGGTCATTGATTTGGTCATGTATTTGAATCAATGACCAAATATATGACCACATTTATGACCAAATTAATGACCACATGACAAGCTAGAATATGGCTAAATTTGGTCGCGTAATAAAAGACCGTAAATTAGCCACCAAAACTGTTTTTTGGTCATTGATATGCGAATTTTGGTCATTTTTTTTGTCATTTATATCTCATTGTTTGGTCACATATCTCTCAATTATTGGTCACTAATTTAGTCATTTTTAGTCGCTTTATGTGTGGTCATTATATTTTAGTAGTTTGAATGGTATCCATTATTAATCAATATAAATTTTTAATATGATATTATGTTTAATTAAAAAAAAGAATCATACATTTATTATCATCTAATACACTTGTGAATTATGCAATGCCACATTATAATTAATTACAACACTTGTAAATAATATCTATTACACATGTAAATCATACAATGTCACATTAATTAGTTAATAATTACAATATTGGTACATAATATAAAGTACAACCATATATATAAGTTTTAAACCACAAATTATATTATATGAGATGTCAAAAGTATTACAATAAATATGAGTTTTCTCAAATAGTCATATTAATTTCCATATAACTTTATAGGAAAATCATCACTTTTCAAAATATTACAATGGCTAAACCATCATACTTGCACTTGACTACAAAACCATACTTAGATCCCACGTCAACAGCTTCAAAACCATACTCAACATTAAACCTTACTTAGATACCATGTCAGCAGCTTCAAAACCACACTTAGAAGCTTGAAAGCCTTAACATCGGGTTCTTCATACTGAATGGCAAATCTTCAATAGAAGGCTCTTCATACTCAATGGCCCACTTATAAGTTAAGCTCACTCCTGCAAAATTCAATAAAAAAATATCACTTGTAAAGTAGAAAAATAATGAACTGTAAAGTAGAAAAACAATGAAGCAAATTATTTATCTTGTTCAACAGCTAGCAACAATAACCAAGATCATGTGCAAAATAATAAAATCTAATATAACAAATTCAATTTAAGAATTGGTTAAAATTAAACTTGAATGGATAAATATACAACTATTTAGTACCTAAGAAAATTAAAACTCAGCTCTAAACCAGGAAATGGATTTCAACGGGAATGATAATCAACAAATCCACAAAACAATTATGCTCGACTGCACAGGTAGAAACCTACATACATAGTGCAATCTGTGAAGGAGTTCACCCCTATATGTCATGTGGTTAGTGAATGACATGATAACTATGGAAACTAATGAATGATTTAAGAAAGTCTCAAATCCAACGTCCAAAAGAATAAATAATAGATTGCTTTACCTATGGAGTCACCATTCTACTATGTATGATTTGGTGCAAAAGTGTAACAAATGCACTCAAACACAAGTTGGAAATGCTGGTGCAACAAAAAAGTAAAATGTATGAATTGTGTATTTGAGAAAATATATATAAACCTACTTTCCCAAATATGTAATAAACATAAATCAAAAGAGAAAAGGGAAGTGAAACCTTAGAGGAAGCCGCTTGATGAGCTGGCCTTGTTGGAACAAGATAAGGTGAGCTAAAAAGAAGAATCGTATTTTATGTCCATGCATATAATGAAAACAGAGGACCAACATTACAATTCTCAGGAAATACTAGGTTGATTCTGTAGAGGGTGATTGTATTTATGCTATATAGGATTTTCCCAAAGGATGGTATCTAAGTAGAGATGTTTCCCAGTCTTTGTCCATGAAATTGCCTTCCTACACCCTAATCATTTGGCACATTCACACATTATCATTGGCCTTGATATTAGTGTTTGTCAACATTTGAATATTCAAATATCTACAAATGCTTGAAATCGTATTATGTGCATAAGCCTCCTATGGTAAGAGAAGTTCGTAGTCCACTAGAACATAGTTCCCTAACATAGTGATATTATACTCAACCTTTAGTATAATCAAAATATATCATATAGAATCAACCATTGCAATGAAAACACCTTTCCCCATAAAACTATTGTGATGTTATACTCAACCACCAGTATAATCAAAACCCATCAAATAGCATCAACATTCCCAATTTCCTACATGCCTACCTTGTCCTTGTTTCAAACATATATTTGTATATAAACAAACGAAAATTATAAAAAGTTCTTTTTAACTTGTCAACCTCAAAGTGTTCATGACATAGTTCAGGCATCAAGCCAACAACCATCATATTTTACCCTCTATATCTATATATACTCAAAAAAATTCATGTGTTTTTATTTCTTGGACTCTGGACTCTGGAAAATTCACTTTATATTCACTCAAAAAATTTCATGAATTTTATCTATATATACATACATATTCTAGTGACATGCCATAACAACACAACAACATTCATACATGAACCACACCCATATAACCTAGCCACTTTGGAATAAAATCATATATACTAGTATATGCAAAAAAATACTTCTATGAATTATAATCATGAATCTAAAAAGAACTACTGCTTGTTATTTTTTTTTCCATTTGAACTCATTTGGCATGTTGGACAGTCAGGTTTCCTAATAGTAAAAGACTTCTAGGAATGTAATATCTGCATACCAATGGTAAAAATGTTTAAAACAGCCTCAATATCATCAGTCATGGCGTGTGCTTTTGATCTAATAAACTTTGCCTTCAAAATATGAACTTTTGATCTGATAAACTTTAGAATCACGTGTGCTCAACACATACACGCAATCAATTTCTGCAAATAGATTAGTCCACAATCACCTAAGACTGGCACTAAAATCATACCAAATGCAAGCATGCTTCCTTGTGTCCATGTTAAATAGAAAACTGGTCGGATTTCTATAATACTGATTGGTCACAAGCCTCTGTAAAACTAGCACAAAAGAGATAAGAGTCGGTAGAATAATTTGAAATCTAGACATTCAGATAAATATAATGTTTAGTGTTATATAAGCCTGTTGTGTGGTAATGCACCCCATTTTTTGTAAGTAAAGCCCATAAGGTATCAACGCAAACAATGTAAAAATTTATAAATAAAGTGCATGATCAATATTGTCAAGATCAAACAAACCATTAGATAGGGTCATTGATCAATCTATTGATAGTGTCAATAAACTTAGGCTATGTAGAGACCTAGTCCCAAGCTGAATAGGTTAACTATTATCTCTATTATGAACTTATGCTATCAGTTGTACTAGCGTACTCTTATTCTCCCAAATATAACCAAGCTCTGCCATTTCAACAGTGAGTTTTCCTCCTCCTACTCATGTTTCCCATTTAAATCCAAGTGTGTTATAGTGTGTATGTTGCTATTGTTTTCATTATTTCATTATTGTTATTTTGCTTGATGATAATATTATTGATTTGCTACGATTGTTTATCATAATCATGGTTATATCGTTATTCTATTTGTATAATTCATGATAAACGATACACTTAGTTGTGAAACTATATTTACTGCTACATTTTTGCAGGTTGAATCCTTTTGAAAACCAACAACATGATTTGGATACAAGTTTCTGTATGAAAACATAATGTTGTATGCAAGTCCAGACCTCCATGCATAACAACTACTTTCAATTTGATAAGGAGAAAACAAAATGTAAATGAACTTTACCTTTGGGAGGAACAATCACTATAGGGAAGCTGCTATGGTGAAAGTAGTACTCACTCACACTCCCTTGTAATACACTTCAAACCATAGAAGATGTCAGAAACAACAAAACATTTGAACCAAAAATAGCATACTTGCATTTCAAATATGCTCTAACTTTTAAACACAAATTTAAGCATACAAGGACATGCAGAGTATACAAAATAAAAGGGTCTTACCTCTTGATTATCCCCAGTTGTCTTGTTCCCATTACAAGTGCAGCGGGATTGATTCTTACAGTTTCACGACAAAGTGCTTTACCTACGTCACCCTCCTTAATCCTAGCTTCTGTTTTCACCTTTTCAGTGGAAAAATGACAACATAGCAGTCAAAACCAATGGACTAACATTCTCTAAGAACTACATTTACAAGGTTTCTTATTGGAATTACCATGGAAACTTCATATGCTTCTATTGCAAGCCCTTCCATTAGACCTTGTGTGGCATCAAACAACACCTCATCATCTGAATCTGTGCTTTGAAGCATATCACAATGAAATAGAAATATTATCAGTATGAAATCATCTATGGTACAAAAGAAGGTAAGTTTAAATAGAAGCCCAAATATATTTAACCAACTCCAAAAAAAATCTTGTAATGATTCAAAATGTGATATGGAACATGATCATCCAACACATAAATTGATCAGCACAAGCTATTCAGAAGTGAGTTACAACTTGCCCCAAAAGAAGAGAGGGTAGGGTGTTAAACTATGAAAACAATATTATCACAAAATCCATATAGACCAAGTGCAGCATCTAAAATTTGTGCATCCATCTCTCTGTAGAACTAGAGAGAATCATGACTTGAGTATATTAAACTACTATGATATTAAGTCACAAAAAGTTGCCTTGCTCAAATAAGACAGACATATTGTAGGTGGATAGATTGGACATAAAACCAATAAAGGTGTTATTTTCAATAAGAAATTAAATGCTATGGATTCTGGAAACTGTAAGAATACTTTTAGATATGTAGAACCAAAAATTGGACAATTGAAGGGAGAAATCAATTCTTCAGACTTCACTGCTACTTCTTGTACCAGCCTCAATGGAGGTAGCTAGATCTCAGAGTCACTCAGAATACTCGTTTGTATAAGGTAAAATAATCGTGTCTGCAAGATCAAGGTGAAGCATAAGAAGCAAGAGAATAGCATAAGCTAGAACGAGGGGAAGCACAAGTGCCTAGTCTTTTTGGCATATCTGACTCATTCACACCATGTTACTATATTGCATTAACACACTAGATTTCATGGTCTGTATAGCTCAGCAACCCTGTTGGCACAAGCTCGACCAAACACTATAGTGTGTATGTTGCTATTGCTTTCATTATTTCATTACTGTTATTTTGTTTGATGATAATATTATTAATCTGCCGCGATTGTTTATCATAATCATGGTTATATCGTTATTATATTCGTAGACTTCATGATAAACGACACACTTGGTTGTGAAACTATATTTACTGCTACTTTTTTGCAGGTTGAATCCTTTTGAAAACCAACAACATGATTTGGATACAAGTTTCTGTATGAAAACATAATGTTGTATGCAAGTCCAGACCTCCATGCATAACAACTACTTTCAATTTGATAAGGAGAAAACAAAATGTAAATTAACTTTACCTTTGGGAGGAACAATCACTATAGGGAAGTTGCTATGGTGAAAGTAGTACTCACTCACACTCCCTTGCAATACACTTCAAACCATAGAAGATGTCAGAAACAACAAAACATTTGAACCAAAAATAGCATACTCGCATTTCAGATATGCTCTAACTTTTAAACACGACTTTAAGCTTACAAGGAGATGCAGAGTATACAAAATAAAAGGGTCTTACCTCTTGATTATCCCCAATCGTCTTGTTCCCATTACAAGTGCAGTGGGATTGATTCTTATAGTTTCACGACAAAGTGCTTTACCTACGTCACCCTCCATAATCCTAGCTTCTGTTTTCACCTTTTCAGTGGAAAAATGACAACATAGTAGTCAAAACCAATGGACTAACATTCTCTAAGAACTACTTTTACAAGGTTTCTTATTGGAATTACCATGGAAAATTCATATGCTTCTATTGCAAGCATTTCCATTAGACCTTGTGTGGCATCAAACAACACTTCATCATCTGAATCTATGCTTTGAAGCATATCACAATGAAATAGAACTCTTATTAGTATGAAATCATCTATGGTACAAAAGAAGGTAAGTTTAAATAGAAGCCCAAATATATTTAACCAACTCCAAGAAAACTCTTGTAATGATTCAAAATGTGATATGGAACATGATCATCCAACACATAAATTGATTAGCACAAGTTATTCAGAAGTGAGTTACAACTTGCCCCAAAAAGAAGAGAGGGTAGGGTGTTAAACTATGAAAATAATATTATCACAAAATCTGTATAGACCAAGTGAAGCATCTAAAATTTGTGCATCCTTCTCTCTACAGAACTAGAGAGAATCATGAATTGAGTATATTAAACTACTATGATGTTAAGTCACAAAAAGTTGCCTTGCTCAAATAAGACAGACATATTGTAGGTGGATAGATTGGACATAAAACCAATAAAGGTGTTATTATCAATAAGAAAGTAAATGCTATGGATTCTAGAAACTGTAAGAATACTTTTAGATATGTAGAACCAAAAATTGGACAATTGAAGGGAGAAATCAATTCTTCAGACTTCATTGATACTTCTTGTACCATCCTCAATGGAGGCAACTAGATCTCAGAGTCACTCAGACTACTCGTTTGTATAAGGTAAAATAATCTTGTCTGCAAGATCAAGGTGAAGCATCAGAAGCAAGAGAATGGCATAAGCTAGAACGAGGGGAAGCACAAGTGCCTAGTTTTTTTGGCATATCTGACTCATTCACACGATGTTACTATATTGCATTAACACACTGGATTTCCTGGTCTATATGGCTCAGCAACCCTATTGGCACAAGCTCGACCAAACACTATAGTGTGTATGTTGCTATTGCTTTCATTATTTCATTACTATTATTTTGTTTGATGATAATATTATTGATCTACCACGATTGTTTATCATAATCATGGTTATATCGTTATTCTATTCGTAGACTTCATGATAAATGACACACTTGGTTGTGAAACTATATTTACTGCTACTTTTTTGAGGGTTGAATCCTTTTGAAAACCAACAACATGATTTGGATACAAGTTTCTGTATGAAAACATAATGTTGTATGCAGGTCCAGACCTCCATGCATAACAACTACTTTCAATTTGATAAGGAGAAAACAAAATGTAAATGAACTTTACCTTCGGGAGGAGCAATCACTATAGGGAAGCTACTATGGTGAAAGTAGTACTCACTCACACTCCCTTGCAATACACTTCAAACCATAGAAGATGTCAGAAACAACAAAAAATTTGAACCAAAAATAGCACACTCGCATTTCAGATATGCTCTAACTTTTAAACACAACTTTAAGCTTACAAGGAGATGCAGAGTATACAAAATAAAAGGGTATTACCTCTTGATTATCCCCAGTCATCTTGTTCCCATTACAAGTGTAGCGGGATTGATTCTTACAGTTTCATGACAAAGTTCTTTACCTACGTCACCCTCCATAATTCTAGCTTCTGTTTTCACCTTTTCAGGGGAAAAATGACAACATAGCAGTCAAAACCAATGGACTAACATTCTCTAAGAACTACATTTACAAGGTTTCTTATTGGAATTACCATGGAAACTTCATATGCTTCTATTGCAAGCCTTTCCATTAGACCTTGTGTGGCATCAAACAACACCTCATCATCTGAATATGTGCTTTGAATCATATCACAATGAAATAGAAATCTTATCAGTATGAAATCATCTATGGTACAAAAGAAGGTAAGTTTAAATAGAAGCCCAAATATATTTAACCAACTCCAAAGAAACTCTTGTAATGATTCAAATGTGATATGGAACATGATCATCCAACACATAAATTGATCAGCACAAGCTATTCAGAAGTGAGTTACAAGTTGCCCCAAAAGAAGAGAGGGTAGGGTGTTAAACTATGAAAACAATATTATCACAAAATCCGTAGAGACCAAGTGTAGCATCTAAAATTTGTGGATCCTTCTCGCTGAAGAACTAGAGAGAATCATGACTTGAGTATATTAAACTACTATGATGTTAAGTCACAAAATGTTGCCTTGCTCAAATAAGACAGACATATTGTAGGTGGATAGATTGGACATAAAACCAATAAAGGTGTTATTATCAATAAGAAAGTAAATGCTATGGATTCTGGAAACTGTAAGAATACTTTTAGATATGTAGAACCAAAAATTGGACAATTGAAGGGAGAAATCAATTCTTTAGACTTCACTACTACTTCTTGTACCATCCTCAATGGAGGCAGCTAGATCTCAGAGTCCCTCAGATTACTTGGTTGTATAAGGTAAAATAATCTTGTCTGCAAGATCAAGGTGAAGCACAAGTAGCAAGAGAATGGCATAAGCAAGAACGAGGGGAAGCACAAGTGCCTAGTCTTTTTGGCATATCTGACTCATTCACACCATGTTACTATATTGCATTAACACACTGGATTTCCTGGTCTATATAGCTCAGCAACCCTGTTGGCACAAGCTCGACCAAACACTATAGTGTGTATGTTGCTATTGTTTTCATTATTTCATTACTGTTATTTTGTTTGATGATAATATTATTGATCTGCTATGATTGTTTATCATAATCATGGTTATATCATTATTCTATTCGTAGACTTCATGATAAATGACACACTTGGTTGTGAAACTATATTTACTGCTACTTTTTTGCGGGTTGAATCCTTTTGAAAACCAACAACATGATTTGGATACAAGTTTCTGTATGAAAACATAATGTTGTATGTAGGTCCAGACCTCCATGCATAACAACTACTTTCAATTTTATAAGGAGAAAACAAAATGTAAATGAACTTTACCTTTGGGAGGAACAATCACTATAGGGAAGTTGCTATGGTGAAAGTAGTACTCACTCACACTCCCTTGCAATACACTTCAAACCATAGAAGATGTCAGAAACAAAAAAACATTTGAACCAAAAATAGCATACTCGCATTTCAAATATGCTCTAACTTTTAAACACAACTTTATGCTTACAAGGAGATGCAGAGTATTCAAAATAAAAGGGTCTTACCTCTTGATTATCCCCAGTCCTCTTGTTCCCATTACAACTGCAGCGAGATTGATTCTTATAGTTTCATGAAAAAGTGCTTTACCTACGTCACCCTCCATAATCCTATCTTTTGTTTTCACCTTTTTAGTGGAAAAATGAAAACATAGTAGTCAAAACCAATGGAATAACATTATCTAAGAACTACATTTACAAGGTTTCTTATTGGAATTACCATGGAAACTTCATATCCTTCTATTGCAATCCTTTCCATTAGACCTTGTGTGGCATAAAATAACACCTCATCATCTAAATATGTGCTTTGAAGCATATCACAATGGAATAGAACTCTTATCGGTATGAAATCATCTACGGTACAAAAGAAGGTAAGTTTAAATAGAAGCCCAAATATATTTAACCAACTCCAAAAAAAACTCTTGTAATGATTCAAAATGTGATATGGAACATGATCATCCAACACATAAATTGATTAGCACAAGCTATTCAGAAGTGAGTTACAACTTGCCCCAAAAGAAGAGAGGGTAGGGTGTTAAACTATGAAAACAATATTATCACAAAATCCATATAGACCAAGTGCAACATCTAAAATTTGTGCATCCTTCTCTCTGTAGAACTAGAGAGAATCATGACTTGAGTATATTAAACTACTATGATGTTAAGTCACAAAAAGTTTCCTTGCTCAAATAAGACAGACATATTGCAGGTGGATAGATTGGACATAAAACCAATAAAGGTGTTATTATCAATAAGAAAGTAAATGCTATGAATTCTGGAAACTATAAGAATACTTTTAGATATGTAGAACCAAAAATTGAACAATTGAAGGGAGAAATCAACTCTTCATACTTCACTGCTACTTCTTGTACCATCCTCAATGGAGGCAGCTAGATCTTAGAGTTTCCAAATATTGATCTATAGTGCTTGCCAAAAGGAAGGAGAATTTACACTGTCAGTGATTCCCAGTTTTAAATCAATATGCCCAAATGATTCATATTTGTTGATTATACAGTAGTTATGTTCCAGAATGGTTCCAAAACTCATCAAATGCTTAAAATAACATGATTCTCTTGTAGATATCAAGGAAATAAAACTATCAAGGTGACCAAAACAATTTCCAAAAATGAAGTATTAAATCAAGTGTGAATTTCAAAGGTGTATAGTATGTATGCCTCAAGCAAACCCAACGAAAAAACAGATATGACTGTCATAGCATGTACTGCTGTTGGAAATTGCAGCTCTTCTTGTGTTTCAATATGCTTGCTATCTCCAATTTATTTCCTTCAAGAGTGATGAAAAGGATTCCAAAGTTTTTTCACCAAGTATAAACACAATCCCAATGTCAGTATTGTAATTGCAAGGTAGAGATATGTAGTTCAGATTTGGTTTATGGGAAAGTTGCCAATACTAAACTTACACTTATGAAATTATACTGATAATAGAAGAAATCAATTAATCAATATGTATACCAAGTATCACTATGGGACAGAGATAATACCCAGGTATGCCAAATGCCAATGAAAATCAAAATTAAAAACTTCAACTTAAGAATGCAATTTTCAGTATGACAGTACGCAAGATAAATATGATGACAAGTGTTATTCAAGATGCCCAGTCAAAGGATAAATACATATTTCATGCATATGGGAAGAATTTTAACAAGTTGCAGAGATTAATAATACTGATGTTTACCATTAAATAAGCATCCAAAATAGATTAGATGGTAAAGCTTTATGATCTTCTTATGTTTATGTTTTAAGTGTCCAATAGATGGCTGGCTGAGAAGACAATCACAATAAAGTAGGTGCCTTGTGGTAGGATGGAATTATGGGAAGACAAACCAGACAAATTTTAACCAATAGTGATCTTTGGGACTATATTAGGGCCTAGGGTGTGCAACGTTTGAGATTTTATAGCTTAGGTGTCAAAGGGATGTTGATAGGTTGGTGTAGGGTCAAATGAGCTAAGGAAATATGGTTATGGTTGCCTCCTTTATGAATCTACAGTTAAGATTTTATGGAGGGCTGAGAGGTGTGAAGATGGTTGAATAAGGATCCTAGAGCCCTTGCGTTGAAGGTTTATGGCCTTAGGATCATGGAGGAAAGCATCCAATCCAAGGTGAGTGTAACGCAGGCCGTTAAGTTCTATAGGCCAAATCAGTGATGAAAATGGCCTTGTGTTGAGGGATAAGTTGGCTAGGGTTGAAGGGGATGGTAGCTAGGCTAGTTTAGGATGATAGGGGTGTAACCTAGGGATTCCTAACAATTTTTTTACATTCCTTTGAAGTTTTGATCACTATGGTCAAACAAAGCAACTAGTGCATCTTCAAAAGATAATGGTGTGCTCACTAGATCCTCCATTCTCTCATCAATGGGTGACTAGTACAGCTGGAAGGGTTTAATTCACAGGGGTGCAATTTATCATTTTGCATTAAGAGAATAGGGCGGTAAACAATCATTTATATAATCAATAAGTCTTAGAGGCCTAATCAGACCTTCAAAACACAACATTGCACTCACAGTGGGAGAGAACACAACATTGCACTCATAGTGGGAGAGTCTATTAGATGCTAGAATTCTTCTACAGCCATTGGAAGTGTTTCTCTTTGGGAGTGGAATTTCTACTTCAACTAGTTTGCAGTATGAATCATACAATGATTCACCCAGTTTTAACTTTTAGCTAAAAATAAAGTCCCTAGTTCAACATCTTTGCTCCAAAACAAATTTAGTGTTGGATGTTGCGATATTTTAGGTCTTTCCCACATGGTATCGTCCAATGGAAAATCCTTCCACTAAATGAGGTATTCTAATAGTACCTTAGTCCTCAACTTATTTTCTACAGTTACCAAAAAAATACCTTAGAATCAGAAGAATATGTCATTTATCATTTAGGGGAGGTAAAACATTGAATTTAAAAAAAAAATCCATACCACTTTTTTCAAGTATGAGACATGAATGGTTATGCACTCATGACCCTGATGGCAGCTCAAGTATATGCAACTTGTCCCACCCTTTATAGAAACTTATAAGGCACATGGTATTTAGGTCCAAGTTTCTCCACCCTTTTATCTTTGAGAGACCTCTACTTGTAAAGGTGTAGCCTCAAGAAAATGCAATCCCCCTCTTCAAATTCATATTCACTGTGGTGCTGGTCCTGCTGGGATTTTATACTATCATGGGCTAGTGTGAGAATCTCCTTAACCTGTTAAAATATATGTTGTATTTTCTCTAAGAAATCCTCAATAGCTATCATTTAATTTAAAGAATATTGACAAAAAGATAATGGAAATAATAAATTAGAGGCACCGCATGTACCTATAAAGGTCACTAATCTAGAAGTGGTTGTGCAGGAATAGCAGGAGACCCTGAAACTTATCTGATTGTATAAGGATGGGGATCTACTTCCAACTAGAGGGATCACCAATTCCCATGTGCCACCCCACAATACAACCAATTGCAGAGGTAAGAATTCGTACTAAATATTGCAAGCACAAAAGAGCAAGATCCTTGGGAGTTGTTCAAAGATGATCATATATCCGAACCAGGATTGGAACTTGAAGAAGGAAATAATTACAATCTTGTGACTGGGTTGGTTTTTCTATGATTCTGCCAGGGATTTGTTTTCAACATTCAGAAAAAAGACAAATTGATATCATCAACCTCAACCTCTCCTCGACTTGAAAAAAATACTGAAAATAAGTAAGCAATTATATCACATTCAAACTGACCTGCACTTATAGAATAAGATTTTTCATCTGATGATTCCAAATTCAGATATAAATTCTTCAAAAGATGGATAACAGCTTTTTGCAAAACATTTTCAAGATAATTTTTCAGACAGTGATTTTGAATAATTTCACAATTGGGAGGTGTTGGCTTGAGCCACTAAATACCAGCAGTAGTGGAAGTCTGTAAAGTTCAACATATGTAGAAAGTCAACAAATTGCACAAAGCAAAGACCTCAAAAAATAGAATATAATGGATGTGCAATATTATCGGTCAATTGAAATCTGAATGAAGACGTTATGAACAAGATGATGAAGTTATGTAGGAGACAGAACAGGAGTTTTGAAAATGGATAAATTTGATGAAGAGCCCAGTATTGTGGGTGGAAGAGTTGAGAAGGCAACACAGAACTTAAAATTCGGCCTGGAGAATAAATAACCTTTTTCGTTGAAATTCCTTACAGAAAATCTCCCCAAGGGGTCGCACTGCATAACATGGAATTTCTTTAGCTTAGATGCTAGGTCTAAGGGATGTCTATCTTGCCAAATTCACTTGGGACTTGCAACCAGCCTCATCCCTTTCGAACAAGCCAATTGGGTGGGAAAGACCAAAAGGAGAATGCAACCCTAGTGAACAACTCAATTTGAACAAGGGTTTTGATTGTGAAGACTTCTGGTGATTAAAATTCCTTACGAATATTGAATTCTTCAATATTTTTTGGTGTTTAGTCAAGCAATAATGCTTGATAGTTGGTCTAGGGAAAATGTTGGAATAAGGAAACTTTCCATCTGTAAAATCCTAAAATAGTAGAAACAAAACACTCAAAATGATCCCACCAAAGGTAATTTAACTGAAGGTAACCTCACCAGATCTAACCTCCAGATTTGTCTAAGCCGACTCCTCCAAAGGCAACCCAACAACTGATTCCACCAAGCCACAAATTCCACCAATTATTTGGAAAGAAACTTTAACGATGAATCATAAAAAACTATTGTACCAGCATCCAAAGACAAATGAAGCCATCTTCGGTTGGTTAAGTAGTTAGAACAAGTAGTCGATTGATAACTGGCTGTAAGCTGCTTGATAAAAAACAAGAATGTTCACTAAGGTACTTCTACATGGTACTTCTACTCTTGAATATTTGTTGTCTTCATTCTGGTAATAATCATTTATGCAGACTTTCCATATCTAATTCTGTGACTCATCTTACATCCCCATGCCAAACACATCCTATTTGCAATTTTTATTTGATATTTACATAAATACCATATCAGACTCCTGTCAGTGACCTTGACATCCCCAAATCTTTCCCAAGTTTTGTTAATTAGGTTACACCTAGAAATATTATTGAAGGCTCAAATAAGCTTAAATTAAGAGATAAAAAATCTTCAACAAAAGCAAATTGTTGCTGTTAAAACACGTCAAAAGATAAATAAGTCCCAAAAAATATAAGAATATGAAAATGTCCAGCATATGACATTTTATTCTTGGATCTAGATCTTGCTTGTGCACATTTCTCAGTGGATCATATAGACAAAATAATTTTAAAATATTAACATAAATACAGTTCATGCAAATGATGTGACTTGCATGCAGTGGGGAAAACTTTAACAAGAACCTGAAGTGGGACACAAAGGAGATTTAGCAAAGTCATGGAAAAATGTTCTACACAACAGTCTGTTTCTCTCAGCAACAAGTCCCCAAGGGAAATGGAGAGTTGACAGGTCTCAAATCTCTTTTTATTGATCTTAATGTGAAAAGAATCTCTAGGATATTTCTAGACACTTTTGTTTAATTAGTATTTCTTTACTTGGATAACATTTTAGCATCAATGAGTGTTCTATGAATATCTACACTCCTATAGTCTTGTGGACAGTGTACACTAATTGTATTGTCTGGTCCCATTGACCTATTCCCTGGTCATTTGTGGACATGAATTAAGTTATCTTATGTAAGATAGAACTGGAATTTAAGCAAATGCATTTTCATATTATCTAGTACAACCTATAGGATTCATAGTGAACTTAAACTGACTTCAAAGTTCTAAAAGGCAGTACACAAGATGATATTTTTATTTTGCTTAGCTGAAACGATAAACAACATAGAAATTTAGAATGAGAGTTCAAAGGTAGGAAAACTCTATTTCTACATTGACAATTGAAGTTAGGTCAAAAGTACTTATTTCTTAGTGTTTGATCTCCTAGGGGATGACTAGTTATGCTCATAGGGTAAGTATACATAGTCCATCTAGAGGCTTCACTCCTGCACTTTGTTTATGCAAGAAATGAGGAGAGGTGGTATGAAATAAATCTCAAAGTTTGTACGCAAAGCCTCGCACTCTTTCAATATACTAAGAAGAAACACCTTGAAGAAATTTCATGCAAGGTCCCATAAATATGACAACTCAGTTAAGTAATTTCACTCACTGTAACACAAGATTCTCAACAGAGGAATATTTCCAAACACCCCTGCCTCCTATTGCTTGATTTTCCAATTCTTCCAATAGACTTTATTCCAACCCTCAGATAGCCCACCAAGCTTTTAGGCACCATGGGCCCCTAAACATTGAAAATGGGAAATGAAAAGGAACAACTTTCAAGAAATTGTAGTCCATTAGTTTTCACCTATTCAGACATAAACTTCTTTACAGAGTAAAACAACAATCCTTGTTACGGGTTGAGTTCCCCAATATCCAACTAACCTTCAAGCCAATTGACTGAGCTGTTAGAGACAATGTTCCCCCAAGTAAGGAAAACAGGAAATGGGAGATAACAATTAACGGATTGCTAAGAATAGGAACAACCATGGCCTCTTAAAGATAAGAAACTTGAATCTCTTAGGATATCAAAAGAAACATGGAAAACTCTGAGAAACAATTTTCAAAAGAAGGAAGAAAATTTCCAAGTAAAATCTGTCATCTTTTCACAGCTGGTTTTCCTCTTCACCTCTCACGAAATGTGTTGTTGTTTTGTTTTTCAGGTTTTCGGGCCTATGACAAGGTGATCAAGTGGCAGGTCTCTAGTTCCATGTTGATCTAATGCTATGTTTTGGGGTCAGATGTAACCAGGCCCAACCATTGCTACTCATTGTGACACTTCCTTGGAAAAGGATTCCAAGAAATTTCAATCATTCCTAGTGCATTTTGGCAGGGGGCTAGATTCCATGCCCCTTTCTGTAGTGATGTGAAAGATGATAGTCCCTTTGTTGAGGATTCTTGGTCCAAATGAGAACTTGTGAAACAGTCCCTAGACATGGATTTTATGTTTATCATGCTCTTTATTATTCTACACAGTAAAAAATGGCTTCATCATGGGCCAAGTGGCTTGTGTTGACCATCCAAACCTCTGTGAGAATGTCGGTTCCTAATAAGCACAGAGTTATGTTTGAGCCCTGAGCTCTGTCAGCTCAAAATCAAAATTAGGAGTGGAAAGAAGGTTCTGAACTTACTAGAATTTAATTCTGTTAAATTACAAGTTACTTCTATTATAGTATCCATCCATTTAATATTCATTCATTGTATAAGCACCTGTTGTGCTGGTTTTCCATGCTCTATGCATTAATATATTAGTTAAATTAATAAATTAGTTTTTAACACTCAGTTTATTTTTGAGAAAGGTATAGAGTACTATCCAGTAAGGAAAAGAAACTAGATATACATCCTGTGTACAAAGGTTGACTAGATGTTTTACACAAAAATTAATCACTTACTAACACACTGTTGGGGAACCTGCTCCTGCCATTTTCTAAGTTCCCAAAGATTTGGAACTTGTAGGACACATTCCAAAAGCAAGGGAAGCACTTCCTAAAACTTTGGGAGCTTTGCAGGAGCATGCCTCTCCCAATATCAATGTCATAACATTATGTTGGTTCTTGGTTGTTTGGAGCCCAAATTACCCCTGTTTTTGTGCATTTTTATACAACATAAACCTGATTGGACCACAAACTACCAACTAAGATGGATGTACCCTTACAAATCTGTGTATTTTCCTAGGTTCCATTGATAGAGTCCTAATTGATTTGTAGGTTTAATGGTTGTTGTTTTATTTTCCAGAGTTTTATGAAGTCCTTCAGTTTAATGGTTGTCATGTCCTAAGTCTAACAAATACCTTTGTTATTCATCTTTTCTTTTTTTATTTCTTGTCAATCTGGATCAACAAGTCTAGGGTGTTTTTGAGATTTGTCCAAGTACTAAGTAAAATTAGGACATTCAATGTCGATCTGGTCAATTTTCAAACCCTTTTATAATTATAATATTGACAGTGATTACAAGTATGGGAAAACTCTAAAAAAGAAAGTTATAATTTATGAACCTTTCCAACAATATAAAAAGCACTACTTGAATCATCTCATTTGCCATGGATGGTGTAATATGCACTACTCTCAATGAAAATAGGTGAAATGTGATAACATCACTAACTGTAGGAAAGTATAACTTCAGCACAAGAAAGCTATATTATCATAAATAGTGGTTTAGTAAAACACATGTGGTTCACAGGAAATCCAAATCCATATTTTTTGTTTCTAATGGAAAATACCTAAAGTTTTCAATATCACCTTGAAGATCTCCCTCTGCTAATTTGGTTCGATCTTGTTCCAACTTTCAAGTAAGCATCTCTCCGCCTAAAAAAGAAAAAATTGTAACTAATTTTAATGGATTTCTATAAAAGACAACATCATCAATTCAACACATTAAAAAAAATGAGACTGGACTTTGTTGATGTATATGTAACTTCGGAATGTCTTCTTATATGTATTTTATATACTGTAACCCAATGTTTATTCCAGGATGTTTCTATTATGTATTTGAGTCATATTGTCTTACCCCGATGTTCCGATCGGGAGGATTATTAATGTAAACAAGTCTTGTCAAGTCATTAGGTAAGTCCCCACAGTTTCGGGGCACTTGGGTTATTATACACTAATTAAGGTGTAGGCTCGAGTAATTAATTATAAGTTAAGCCTAAATGGTTGAGTGCACTTCAAGTCAACGGAAGAATATAAATAGAGAGTGAGAGTCTCTCTATTTATCACTTGTGACTTACATCACTCTCTCTCTCAAGTGTGGCACACCTTTGGAGAAGGAAATTCTTTGGCTTGACAGAAGACAGAAGGCTGCTGTTGTGTTGGGAGGTCATCTTACTGTTTTGGGATCACATCTTGTGGTGATACTATCTTAGAGGAAGTTGAGCGGTTTTCTCCATTTATGGTTTCCCCTCCCAAAACTATTTGTGTCTCTTGTCTCTTGTGATGTCCTTATGTGATTGCTGTACTTGTTATTCTCTCAGTGAAAAGATCTTAACATAATGCTAGCTTAAATGTTGAAAAACTAACATGGTATCAGAGCTAACCTGAGAAGAAGACATTGTGCAGCTACAAGAACTAGGGCTTCCTATTTTATGGATCTTCCTCCACAGATTTTCAGCAAAAGTATGCTAGGATGACTCTCCATTGAAGGGTGCATCTTTCTGTCGATGCGAAATTCAATTTCAAGCATTTTCAGTTTCGATGTGGAAATTAGGGATTTCTATAGAAGAGGAATTTTTGAATGAGACCAGCATAGGATTTTTATCCTCATCAAAACCAAAATCTAGAGACCTGGATCAATAAATTTGGTTGGGTGAAACTCCGGGAAAGTCAAACCCTAGTTTGACCCTGAGCTAGGAGAAACCCTAAATACTAAAACTGCTAAGTTTTGGTACATTCGCTATATTATGAGATTGGAGAAGTCTCAGAAGCTGAAAATTGTAGGGGCCGAAGATAAAATCCTGATGAACATTTTTTCCAAAGGTCAACCTCGGATTACCTATATTCTGGGAGATATGATCTCTCCAAGTTAGGGTTCCATCCTCTTCCATAAATCATCCATAAACAGGACACCTGGGGAGATCTGCAATATCTTGGGCTACAGAGGTCCAAATGGAATTCCTGAAGATGTTCCAAAAAGGGAATGGAATTTAATTTCTGTGGTCCGAAGGTTAGACTCAGAAGATGAACCAGTGACACGTGGAATTCCTTACAACTTCGCTGTTCTGAACAGTCCAGTAACAGGTCACCTTGGGAAAAGGATCATAAATCCCAAATGATGAAATCAATTCTGATGAAACCTGTGGTTTTGGATCAGGGACAGGCGAGGTTACCTCAATGAGAAATTGCAGACATAGAGGATCAGTAATTTCGGAGATATCATAGAAACAGTAACAGGCATTTCTGCAGGAGAAATCAGAAAATTAGGGCTTCCTGTTCCGGGAGTTTCCCTCCACTGTTTTCAAAAAAGGAGTACATTGGACAGATCCATTTGAAGAGATCTATCTGTTCATCCAATTAGATCTAAAATATTCCAAGTTTTTAAAATTAGGGTTTCTGTGACAAACCCTAGATCAACGAACTCTGGGACAAGGACGGACACCTCAAATCGGTAAGATCTAATCCTTTGCTATTTCCATTTGAGGTTCTCATTTCAATATGATATATCATATCAGCTTAGTTAAAAGCTTGCGAAAGTTGACAACTTCCAAACCTAGAAGTATATGATCTCTCTGAAGAAAATGGATTGGACACCTACATGAGTATGGAGGTTCCAGTTTCAGAGGGAGATGAGGCCAAAGAAGACATCATTCTCATGCTGTAAAGGATGATGAACCATCCAGAAACAGATCCAGATATGAAAGTGAATATTCTTCAAGCAAGAATGAATATGTTCTAATATCAGCTCTCATAGGTAACATTACTCATGGAAGTGATGATTGGCTTATAGACAGTGGGGCTTACAAACATATGATGGGATTCAAGGAATCCTTTGTAAGACTATCAGAACATGAATCACCTCACAAGGTGAAACTTGTAGATGACTACCAATATCCAATAAAAGGTAGTGAGGAATCTTCATACAAGCTAGACTCTGGAATGTAGGTTGCATTCATAGATGGTCAAATCATCATGTGGCCAAAAGGAAAGACTATCGATGATGTGGTAGTGATTGGAGAACAAGAAGGAGGCTTGTACAAATTGAAGGGTCATCCAAGAACAAGCCTTGATCCATGACATAGTAGAGCCAAATGAGCTTTGGCATAGAAGGCTTGCACATGTGCATTACAGAGCACTACCTAGTGCAAGCAAAGCTGTTGAAGGTCTTTCTGAATTTCAAGCTATTTGAAGGAAAGAACAAAATCAGAATATGACCTAAAGAAACTAGTTGAAGAATGTAAAGATCCAGAATCCAGAGACCATGCAGTCATAAGAGTCTCTCAAATCAAGAACAACTTGAAGCGATGAAGAATGCAGAAGTGGTGATGGCCACCTTGAATGGCCTCCCAGGATCGTGGAATTCATTTATTCAAGGAATGTGTTCCAGAAGGAAGTGATTACATTTCAACAGACTTCAAGAAGAAGAAGAAGCCCGATTCATAAGAAGAGAAGGGGAGATGGAAGAAACTGAAGATCAAGCTCTCATCATCTAAAGAAGATCCCTCAAGCAATGAGGAATATGATGATCTCAACTCTTGAAGAACTTCTTATCCACCTCAGCATTTGGATAAGAAACGATGCTATCATGAATGAAGAAGACGATGAAGCTGAAAACTCAAGAAGGAGTATACCCACGAAACAAATGAAGATAAGTATTCAATTGTCATTTCATGATATTCTTTTATTATGCATTTGTTTATATTCAGTTATTGTATTATGCATGACAGGATGTTTGCATTAATGATAGTATACTACTAATATGCATGTGATGGGTAAGTAGCTCATGGGGCTATACAAATTCTCCATTGCTACTTATCTAGAATGAAATCTCTTTGCTGACATATTGGATTAGTGCACAATCTCAATGTTGTCCTGGTAGAGATGGAAGGCATCTAGAAAGTTTCAATGAGATATGGATGAATGTTGTATTGGCTAAAGTAGTTGCATGATCATATACTTATGCATAGTAACTTTCCAGTATGAATATTCCTTATGAAATGTTTCTAACCATACAAATGCATTTGACTTGTAGGAAAGATCGCATACATAATCGCTTACAAGCAAAGAAGAATGAAGACTTGTTCCGAAGAACAAGTGACGACAGTTTCAAGACAAAGAATAATATGATGAATGCAGTGGCATCATTGATGCTGAACCTTCCAGTTCAAGAAGAATGATGTTAGGGCGTATTATCGAGACTTGAAGATGAAATTCTATACACTAGATGGATGCATAGAATACTAGTAGCATAGGAAGCTACTTGTCACTCTGGTACAGAATGTTTTCAGTGCATAGATCACAGAAGACAGAGGGAGTATGATGCTCCGCTTCAGAGGGAGTGACTACAGAATATCTTGAGGTTCGACATGGTACAACAAGATGAGCAGATTACTGATGACTCTAGGCTTTACTGAGAGTAAAGTGGATTCCAACCTTTGCTCCAAAGTTGAAGGTGGAAGACCAGTGATGCTCCTGTTATGTGTCGATGCACTACTGTTCTAGGTATGGAGGTATGGCAGAGTGCAGATGGAATCTTCCTTAGACAAGGGAAGTATGCAATAGAGATCTTGAAGAGGTTCAGGATGATGGACTGCATGACCACACCTATGGCATCAAACATGAAGCTATTGAGTGATGCTTCATCAAAGTCGATTGATGCTACGATGTATCGTCAGATGATTGGGTCCTTGATGTACCTGAGACCAGATATTTGCTTTGCTGTGAACACATTGAGACATGTTCACTTGATGGTTGCAAAGCACGCAGGGGGTACAGTTGATTATGGACTTAAGTACGATGCGAATCAGAAGATTGACCTGGAAGGTTATGGTGATTCAGATTGGGTAGGCAATGCCATCGACAGGAAGAGTACTTCAGGATGTTGCTTCAGTATGGGATCAGGTGTGGTCTCTTGGTTTAGCAGGAAGCAATCCTGTGTGGCACTGAGTACAGCTGAAGCAGAGTATGTCGCAGCTTGTTCAGCTAGTTGTGAGGCAGTATGGCTGCAGAAGCTACTATCTGATATATTTGATCTCTAGTTGGATGCTACTTGTATACATTGTGATAACCAGAGTTGCATGAAGTTGTCAAAGAATCCAGTGTTCCATGACAAGTCGAAGCATATTGAGATCAAGTATCACTATATCAGGGATATGGTGTAGAGAGGAGCAGTGAAGCTCCTATATGTTGCGACGGAGGAATAGATAGCTGATGTATTGACGAAGCCATTGGCTAGGCTGAAGTTTGAGTACTTCAGAGAGAGACTTGGTGTTCTCCAGATCGAGGCTTCCTCCCAGAGACAGTGCTGAGATGCATAGCCATTCTGACGAGCAGGTCAGATGTAAGGGCTGAGCCATTCCATCATGGTGAGAGGATTGGTTCCTTCCATGACTGATATGAGTGCTAATATTGAGAGCCATTCTGATGAGTAGGTCAGATGTAAGGGAAGAGCCATTCTGTTCATGGCTAAAGGATTTAGTTCCTTCCATGTCAGATGTAAGTGCAGAAATCTCTCTTCATTGTGGTTGAGAGTCTTCCATCATTAGGTGGGATTGTGCCATTCTGACGAGCAGGTCAGATGTAAGGGCTGAGCCATTCCATCATGGTGAGAGGACTGGTTCCTTCCATGACTGATATGCGTGCTAAGATTGAGAGCCATTCTGATGAGTAGGTCAGATGTAAGGGCAGAGCCATTCTGTTCATGGCTAAAGGATTTAGTTCCTTCCATGTCAGATGTAAGTGTAGAAATATCTCCTCATTAGAGTTGAGAGTCTTCCATCATTGGGTGGGATTGTTCCATTCTGAAGAGCAGGTCAGATGTAAGTGCAGAAATCTCTTATCACGGTGATAGGATGTGTTCATGTCTGGATAGGAGTCTTCCATCAGTGTGGGGATGTGTTCCCCTGGATGGGATTGTGTCTTTCTGACGAGGAGGTCAGATGTAAGTGCAGAAATCTCTTATCACGGTGATAGGATGTGTTGCTTTCTGGATAGGAGTCTTCCATCTGTGTGGGGATGTGTTCCCCTGGATGGGATTGTGCCTTTCTGACGAGGAGGTCAGATGTAAGTGCAGAAATCTCTTATCACGGTGATAGGATGTGTTCCTGTCTGGATAGGAGTCTTCCATCAGTGTGGGGATGTGTTCCCCTGGATGGGATTGTGCCTTTCTGACGAGGAGGTCAGATGTAAGTGCATAAATCTCTTATGATGGTGATAGGATGTGTTCCTATCTGGATAGGAGTCTCCCATCAGTGTGGGGATGTGTTCCCCTGGATGGGATTGTTCCTTTCTGACGAGTAGGTCAGATATAAGTGCAGAGCCATTTCACAGATGATACTAGATGTGTCCTATCATACTAGTGAATGTGAGTGCTAGGCCTTTCTGATGTGATTGTAGTTTACTACATGATCAGATGTGAGTGCTAGGCGTTCCTTTCTGACGAGCAGGTTAGATGTAAGTGCTGGGCGAAGACCTACATGAGAGTAGGCCTACAACCAGCATGAAAAAGGGCCGGCTCTGTAGAACTTCCTATGACGATATAGTACACACATGATGGTGACCAGTGGAGATCCAGATCGAGCTATGATCCAGATCCAGTTATGATGACTCCGAGAGATCCAGATCGAGTGATGATCCAGATCCATTCTAGAGAGATGATCTAGATCGAGTGATGATCCAGATCCAGCAGTGATGATCCAGATCGAGTGATGATCCAGATCCAGTCCAGTGATGATGATCCAGATCGAGTGATGATCCAGATCCAGCGATGTTGATCCAAATCGAGTGATGATCTAGATCCAGTGATGCCTTTGTATGATGATCCAGATCGAGAGATGATCTAGATCCAGATGACTTGAAGATGAAGATGACTTGAAGATGAAGAAGACTTGATGACAGAGATTACTTGAAGACGAACATGATCCAGTGATACAGAGAAGAAGACCAGTGCTGAAAATTGTGTCGAAAGAATACCTTCCTAGTTGAGAGGGAGTGTTGATGTATATGTAACTTCGGAATGTATTCTTATATGTATTTTATATATTGTAACCCGATGTTTATTCCAGGATGTTTCTATTATGTATTTGAGTCATATTGTCTTACCCCGATGTTCCGATCGGGAGGATTATTAATGTAAACAAGTCTTGTCAAGTCATTAGGTAAGTCCCCACAGTTTCGGGGCACTTGGGTTATTATACACTAAATAAGGTGTAGGCTCGAGCAATTAATTATAAGTTAAGACTACATGGTTGAGTGCACTTCAAGTCAATGGAAGAATATAAATAGAGAGTGAGAGTCTCTCTATTTATCACTTGTGACTTACATCACTCTCTCTCTCAAGTGTGGCACGCCTTTGGAGAAGGAAATTCTTTGGCTTGACAGAAGACAGAAGGCTGCTGTTGTGTTGGGAGTTCATCTTACTGTTTTGGGATCACATCTTGTGGTGATACTATCTTAGAGGAATTTGAGGGGTTTTCTCTATTTATGGTTTCCCCTCCCAAAACTCTTTGTGTCTCTTGTCTCTTGTGATGTGCTTATGTGATTGTTGTACTTGTTATTCTCTCAGTGAAAATATCTTAACATAATTCTAGCTTAAATGTTGAAAAACTAACAGACTTTAGTCACACCTATATAGCACCTGTATATGCACCCTATACATCTATGAAGAAGGTAGTGATCCATGCCAAAATCTGAAATGCTTCAGAAAACAACAAAAAATTTGGGTAAACTAAGAACTAAATTTTGACACTTTGGAAAGAGATTTATGGACAAAAAGTAATTCCCCAATATGATCTCATAGAAAAGCTCAAAAAATAACCTAATAAAGAACAAAAACATCCCCAAAATCTTCATGTAGCAGGCATGGATTTGTATTTGATACTAGATGGATTCCCTGGTAAAGGAATCCATGCAAACCTGGCACTGATTTTTTTATAATTGGACATTGAGAAAAATAGTAAGAATTCACTGCATGAAGATCTTGTAAAACAATATTAACAGATGGAAATTGCAGCTATTGTGGGAAACCAAAAAATGTCGGTCATGTTTTCTAGAGGTTTCATTATATCACTTGAATCTTGTCCTCAAAATTCATTGGTTCTACTTTATCTGTGTCTGAAGTGTCATGTAGATGATCAAGGTGGTTTCTCTCCACTTCCTAAAGCAATTTTAAAATTTTCCCAAAGAAGGGGTAACTAAATACATGAATTCTTAATGTGGGACACTATAGCTCTTCAATTTTCAGCTCATTTTACTGAAAAGTTAAAAGTAGGGGCTACATTTTATACAATTTCCTTAGTTGCACATTTGCTAATCAAAAGGAAGGAGAAACATCCATCCCTTGCCAATAGGTCTATTCAATTGGAAAATTTGACCTCTGCTCTTATACATGGCTTATAACTGTTGAGTTCGGTTTTTCCTCGGGTCTGTTAAGGCACAAATCTAGAATGTCATGCCTGAAACAAATTCAAAGTTCCAACAAATGTCACATATAAGAAAAGGAATACTAACTAGCCAATTGAAGTATTGGATAACTATCAAATAAGGTCTATGTATGAAGGGCCAAACACGTTAATATATGAAGGGTCAGTCTACCTTATAACCCAAATATTGCATGCACCATAACTTGGTTCAAACCTTTAGGTTACTTCAGCAGAGACTGTATAGTTACTAGAACTCTTACATAGAGGCTTTGTACAAATTGTCGATTGTATACATTGTGCTAATGCTTGTTATGTTAGAGACAACTGAGTTGGTTCATCGAAGCCCAAAATAATAGAGAGCATTTTTGTATTTCATAGCTGTTTCTTACCCTATTTGAGAGACTGCCAGAACTATTTAAATTTCACATCTAGCATACAAACAATCTCTTTATTATTTTCCTAAGTTTAGTAATGTGTAATCATTATTCATAGAAAAGGATTTTTTCAAGAGAAGGTATTAGAAACTATGCATGGGAACTGGAACCATTATTGTCTATTATAAATCTACTAACATTTTCACTCATCAACTTGAATAAAGAAGCTTTTTTGGAACACAAAATGACCTTTAAGACATCATACTTGTAGTTGGTTGCTTGTTCATTGTGCAAGTCTATCATCGCAATTCTATAGTTTGAACTTTGATTTGATGATCTGCTTTCTTTTTTTCTTAGAAAAGGTATTTATTTTTTACTTTTATATATCACAAACCTAAGTTCTACCTTGATTTGGGTATTCAATCCACTGATGACCTTACCAAATACTATAACTCAAAACTTCTGGTAAATGTATAATATGGACTGAGTTGGTATCACTACAAAAATCATCTTAGTCAAAATACAAAATTGTAAGGATGCAACTCACCATTAGAAAAATGTAAACCAACCCAAACAATATGTCCTACTACCCACAACCACTTCCCACCAGTTCATGGTTGTGTAATTGTACCAGAGTTGCAAAAGGTCATGCATTTTGGCCCTCTATTTCTCTTTGGGATCTTTAAATATTTAAAGGTACACCAAACAACCCCTTTACATTGAACTCCACTTCTAGCATCTTTGTGAAAAGTTTCAAACCTTTCTGCATATGAACTCTACTCCTTATACTGGTTGTGACATGTAGTGTTGATTTCATCTAAGCGACATTGGTCCTCTGCTTGATTTTTAATTTCTGCTCCCATCCTCCTTGGATTCTTCAACATATCAACATTGTCAATCTTCTTATCTTTATAAGGGTTCTTGTTTTTCTTCCACCATGATTAAAAATGGTTAAAAATAAGTTGTTGATACCTCCCTCTCAATTTTCCTTGGATATCCTTTTCCACTGTCAAATAATAGAAATGCAAGGATTTTAGTGAGAGAAACTCTGTTTGAGAGGAAAAATGTTGTAGATCATGTAGATCAAGAAAGTTAAATCAATGGCTATGCATGTTTATTTGTATAGTCATTGTTTTGCATGTAAATGAGTTAAATTTTGTAAGAATCAATGCGATGTTTTAGTCATCGACTAGGTTTAGCATAGCCTAAAAGCAGATAACCTAGGGGGATAGTCTTAGGTACTTCATTAGTTATCTTGTGGTGCTTGGGATACCATGTCTCTCTAGGATTTGAACATGGTTCTCCACAATCAGAACCCAAAACTAGATAAATTTATCATTAGGCAAGCCTTCATGAGAAAAGGGAGTGGGATTAGATCTATTTATGTGTGCACATACCTGTCTCTAAAATTTCCTTTTTTATGCTTCTCCACTGCAAAATAGTGGTAAAATCAAGGATTTCAATGAGAAAAACTATGGATGAGAAAAGATGATTATGGCATGTTTATTTTTTATGCTTTTCCACTGCAAAATAGTGGGAAAATCAAGGATTTCAATGATAAAACCTATGGAGGAGAAAAGATGATTATGCATGTTTATTTTGTATATTGATTTCTAGCATTGAGTCCCTACTAGTACTGTTTCTATTACAATTAGCAATAGCATATTAGCTTAAGGCTGTAGTTTATATCAAGTTTAAAGTTGTATAATTTTGGCTATGAAAAGGCCATAGTAAACTTTTTCTGCTGATGGAAATTCCTCACCTTCAATCTTACTGTAGTTAAATTCCATTGATTCATTTAGTAAACATCTTTTCTAGATGGGAATTTTCATTTTGCTTTCTCTTATTTGTGTGGGTAATTGTATTTGGAGCCAATGACCATAAATTTTCAAGGTACTTTGTTATGAAAGAAAAAGTATTCATGGAATGTTTATAAATTCATATTTGCACCTGCTATGTACAGATATGTGCCTTGTTGGGAATAAAAAAAATTGATTGTAGTTAGCACAACAATACAAGACTCGCTAACATCAAATAAATTTTGAATCCTTTGCTAAAGCTCGAGACTGACTAAATATAAAATGCACAAACTTGTTACAAGTAGTCATATAATTTTCCAGTTTTGTTAGTAGCATAATTATAATTTTAATTGCAAGTATTACAATAAAATTAATGAAGCAAGGGGAAATGTTAACAATACTAAGCACACTTGTGGATTCCTTGGCTTGGCTTTTTGCATTACTTTCTACAACAAATTTTATAGATAGAAAATGGTCAATAGTTGTGGACAGGTTTGTATATTCCTAAATACATCCCTCATTTCCCAAGTTGGATGCAGGAACCCAATGTGTGTGGGGAATGCATTCGAGGCCCAAGTCACACCCTTTCAATTAAAACTAAAAAATTCATATCTATTGAGCTAAGAATGGATAATAAGAAGCCCCCATTAGGATAAGAGAAATTGAAGTTTCTTGTTAAAGTGAATTTCACACATAAGTAAAAATTTATACATATTACATTTCGGATTAAATGTTGACTAATATTCAGATATTTGCACAATAAGTAAAAAAAATACCTTTGTAATGTTTTAGATCAGACAAAGTAGGAGTACTTCTTTCTCAAGTCTTGTTTAAGGGATTGTAAGGAAACGGGTCTTCAACTGTCAACATACTAGTTTCATGGGAATTGAGAGTCCTCACTTTCCAAAGGTTGTTGTCAATTCTGAACTTCATAATTGTTGCTTTGTTTGACATGCAACAGGACTCTAGCCCTGACTGTCTTTTCATTGGGACCATGCATCATATTCAGATGTTTGGAGGAGTTGTCCAAAAAAGAGGGAAGTGGAGTTAAATTTTTAGGGTTAGGTTAGGGTCTGAAATCTGGAATCAAACTTTTATACTTTAGTACATAAACAAAACTAAAAAAATGTTAGATCCAGAAAAGTACTGCTGCAAATAACTACAAACATAATTTTCATCTCTTTCAACTTTAACACTCCATTGGTCACTGTGTTAAGGTTGGTCCTTGAGATGATTTATCAAATGCCATGTACAATATTGAATATTAACTGATAAAACAATAATGTACATGAAATATCAGCATTAAAGAATCGTAACAATTATTTTGAATCAACCATATACTCAAGTACTTTTAGGTTTGATCTTGTCATCGAAGGGACAAGTCAACTGGGTGAACAAATGACATACCTTCAGAGAGAGAGAGAGAGATTAAGAGGGTTATAAAAGTAAGGATACAAACCTTAGATGCACACCTGCAGAGGGACACAGTCAAGCACAGTACAATCACACTAGTAGAGAAGAAAAAATACACACAGCTCATGGTGGGTGCACAGTCACGCTAGAAGGGACACAATCATGCACAATACAGTCATGCAGGGTAAGAGACACATAGTCCACAGTTTAGGTAAAGTCCAACAAACAATCGCCGTTAGGGTAAGAGCCGACAACCAGCCCAAGAAAATAAAGCATGACTCAAGTAAGACATGTCACAACATGAACATCCTCAACTGGTCTCACGATACCCACAACAAAGCCCATGACACTCTACAGGCTCATGGAATCCTATCAGCATCCCATACACCACCCTACAACATGTCATAGCAGCTTTGGATAGGCTTACAACAGCATTGGACAAGCTTAGTAGGTCACGACATTTCAAAAAAATGATGGCAATAGTCATATCATGGACAATACCATCCCTCACATGTATGAGATAGGAATCAGCCCATACAACACCCTACAACAGGTCATAGCAGTCTTGGACAAGATTAGTAGGTCACAACATTTCAACAAAATGATGGCAGCAGTCCTATCAGCAATAATACCAGCCCTAACAGGTCTGAGACAAGCATCATCCCAACCTAGTAGCAGATCCTATCCACAAAAGAAGAATAGCAACATTAAAAACCTTGACATTTTTTTTCAAACAGATATGCAAAAAAACCCTAGACCAGACATGGAACACAGAACTGAGACCAATTGTCCAAAAAATAAAAACCATAAAATAAAATGGTCAATGGTATTACAAAATAAAATCATAAAATTAATTTGATCGATTGTCTAAAACATAAAAACCATAAAATAAAATGGTCAATGGTCTTACAAAATAAAACCATAAAATTAATTTGACGAATTGTCCAAAAAATTAAAAAACATAAGATAAAAGTCAACATACCAAAGGTACCCACCATAAGGACACTAGGACCAAGAGATAAATGACCATAATTCAACCAAAGGTGGTTACAATAAGAAGACAATGTAACCCTCATACCCACAAGACCAAGGTGTGCCATAAAGGCGGAAAAACAACCCATTTTTCCCAAATGACCATCAAGACCAAGGACTTAAAGTTTTATCTCTATCAAGGTACATTGTTTCATATATTTTATCATCAATGTATAAGGGGAAGATCCAACTTGGATGATGTGATCCTATGGTCCTCAGTGTTGCTCCTAAGGGTTAGGTGTTAGGGACATCATCAAGGGGTGCTTAGTCCCTTGAGAACCAACCTAGAAATAACCGACTAGGAGAGAGGACATCACACATCATCATCTTGGTCAACTTGATCTAGATTCACCTGGTTAACTGACCAGGGGTGTTTCTGCAAGAACTGCTTGGTCCCAGACCAAGAATATGGAATATGCCTTGTCCCAGACCAGGAATTCTTTCTCTCAACCGACAGAATCTGCTTGGACCTCGTGTCCAAGAAACTATCTAATCCCATACCAGAATACCCTAGAGACATATAGGGTCCCTAATCACATGTTAGGGACTTTTCCATGGCATTAACCTGGTTGGTCCCATACCAAGAACCCCAGGAGACTACTAGGGGACCTAGGGCACCTTTTAGGGTCTTACTCTGCCCTTGTTAACTGGCTAGGGTACCATCATCCCTGAGAGTGGGTCTCGCAGTTGCACCAACTTTAAAAAATGGTAGGTCACATGATCGTAGATATATAATGTGGGTACAAGATAACATCTGCAAGAACCCAGGAGACTATTGGGGTCCCTAGGGTACCTTTTAGGGTCTTACACTACCCTAGTTAACTAACTAGGGTACCATCCTCCCTGAGAATGGTTCCCATAGTTGAACTAACTTTAACAAGTGGTAGGTCACATGATCGTAGTTATATATTGTGGGTACAAGATAACATCTGCAATTCCATACCCCAATTCTTTGCAATAATATGATAATGAAGTTTTTTAATTTTAATGTTTTTCTAACAACAAGCAGTGTATAAAGGGTAGTTTTACTTGGAGCTCCAATTCCCCTTGATACTGAAAAATGGAAAAATACTCACAAGGTCTCTCTCTCTCTCTCTCTCTCTCTCTCTCTCACGCACACACACACACACATAGAAGCTTCCTCATATTTCCTTGTTTGGGTTTGTTGTCTAGGAGGCATTGGGGCATAAATGATGAATGTGCCACATTAAATGAACTAACACCATTCACACGATATATACACGCTCGTAGAAATATTAAGAATATTTTTTTCTGAAAATAGATTACTCTTGAGAACCACATAATTTTAAAACTCATGGATGCAATAGAAGTGTCATTTTTTGAATGGGTATTAAAGTTGGACCTCTTTGACCTTCAAAGACTACAAATTTCTACCCCTAGAACTCACCAATATCCTGAAGAGCACAAGTAGGATGGAGCTTGAGAGTGACTAGGAATTGAAATCTAGAAAGAGTTGATAAATATTAGGATTTCATGATTGCCCGTTGTCTTTAATTGTTTCTACAATATGATTTACTTTGAGTCCATCTCAAGCCTTCATTCATTCTCTTGTATTTCCACTCAAAATGAAAAAGTGTAAGAATAAGAAGCCTAGAAAAGGTTTCAAGGAAATTACAAAACGAAAGTCTAAGTACTACAAAACATACTCGCCTACCTATGACAAGGGTGCAACATCAAGTTGAACAACTACCCTACTTCTCTTTGTTGAATCTCTAAATTAGTATGATAAATATGTAAAAGTCACAGTTCATAATGCTAAAGCTCCAGGTTACCGATTAGGAACATAATCATTTTTTTAATCTCAAGAGACTGGATCCATATTAAACTTCCAAAAGTAGTATCTTCCTTCATTGGGAAGTGAAGGAATGGAATAAATAATTTTAGATTCTATCTTGGAAGACATTCCTTTTGAAGATGCCCTGATGGAAGAACTAGTTAAAGAGAGTTGGTTTCAAAATCTGTGTCAATTTTTTCTCAAGCTATAAACATTGGCTCAATTAAAGATACAATCATCTATTTTGGGGACAATATGTGTGCTACAATATTGTTGTGATGTCTAAGGGAAACAGTGAAAAAACTTATGGGGAACCAGAGAAACCATGTAATAACGAGTGTACTCCATAATGTGGACCGTCATTTTTTTTCATGGAAAAAAATAAACCAGAGAAACCTTGTATTTAAAGTTTATTAAAAAGAATGGAATTTAATAACCTGTGAATGGGATTTCAACTACACATTCAACTCCAATGCTCCAGAATTATATGCATGCCTCTTCAAATCCCCCAAGTTTGCTGCAATGCCCTTTCATCCATGGTAGCAATTGAAAATATATAGCCAATTTTTCAAACCCTTCAACCGGTGTCTCAATTTCAATCTACACGCCCTAATAGATGCCCAAAGATGCCTCTCAAACCTAATTCATCCTCTCACAACCAACCAACCACTTTCTCCTACCAAAGGGAAATATTTGGGACCGAATATCGATTTGGCAGGGTGCTTGAACTGGTGCAGGGTTGCAAAATTTGCCCATCATTAATCATTGGCGCTACCTGGATAGTTCAGGCTATGCAAGGTCCATTGTTATTAATCATTTTCCCATTTGGAGGTGGAATAATTAATCAACATGGTTAGTCCATAATGTAGGAGTATTTAGTACCAAATTTGTTGATATTGTCGATGGAGCTAGTTACAATATTATGTTTAGATGTATAATATAGTTTTCTTACAATATTGTATAGTTTGCTACAATATATTGTTATTATTATAATATTGGTATAATATTGTTTTGTATTAAATGTATTTTTTATTATATATGTGTGTGTGTGTGTGTGTGTGTGTGTTATAGAAAAAATGTTTTGTATTAATTTATTTTGTATGTAATATTTATAGGTTTTTAATATAAATTTATGTGTTTGAAAAAATGTTTTGTATTAATTATTTTGTATGTAATATTTATAGGTTTTTAATATAAAAAATTTAGATGGTAAACTAATTTATATATTAACTTTAATGAGTTTATATATTTATATTATTTTAATAAACAATACATATATGAGTACAAAATGTCTATGGAATCTATGGTCGACATAGCATGGTCAACATGTTTTTGTTATCCACAAATGTCTTGTAGGTTATATTAATGCTAGGATTGAATTCATGATGTGAATTGAGTTTATTATGTGAATTGAGTCCATTTTGAGTGCATAATATGATGATGAAAATGTTTATCGCTCCCATATTATATGAAAAGGTCTAGATAATATAATTTTTTCTATAACGACCGTTGGTCCAAATATCAAAATACCCTTTAACAAACGTGGATTCCACCGATTTAATTAGCCAAGGTACCAAGATCGTGTCCAAATTAGCCTATAAAAACTATAATTATATGTCAAGGTCATGCAAATTAGCCTTATAATTAACATTATATGCCAAGGTTTAGTGGGTTTTTTTATATGCCAAGGTCATGTCCAAATTGACATATAGTTGGGTTGCATTCATTCAGTTTTGTTAATATAGGGACGTGTAAATATATATTATATATATGTTAGAATTTAGTAAATGTAAAAATTCATTGTCAAATTTGTAATTTTTTTCGTTGCCGTAGTGACAACTAAAAATGACCAAATAAATGACCAATTGTTATGTGGTCATTTTTAGTCTAGATATCCCGTGACCAAATTTGGTCATTTATCTTGGTCGTTTTAAGTTGGTTTTTATCTCATGACCAAAAGTGGTCATTTATCTTGGTCTTTTTTAGTTAGCTCACTTAAATTTATCAATTTTGGTCATTTATCCCTTGAAAAAAACTGTGGTGACCAAAAATTATGGTCTCCTGGTCACTAATCTCTCATTTTCCACTAGTGAGATATGAAGGCTGAAATAATAACATACTTACATGTCAGGCCTGAATAGAGCATCTTGGAGGTATAAATTGGGAGTTGGAGAAGGCCAAGAGGCTCCTACTCAAATTTGGGAGAAGAGGGAAGGTGAAGAGAGAGGCCACATGGCATAGCATGAGCAGCCACACCAATTCGACTTGGATTTGGTTTATGGATGGATTTGGAACCTTAGAATACCAATAATTTTTATTAAATACAGGTATCATCCATGATAAAAACTTTTTCTCATTTGTGAAATTGTCATTTGTGAATTGTGAGAGCTAGTGGATGACTAGTTTTCTTGCTTAAGCCAATTTCGAGGGTGAAAGATTCCCATCCTAGTTGGTTTTTGGAAAGGATACTAAGGTATTTCATGGAGATTTAATGGAGTCTTATTTTCAGGTGTAATATACAGGAAATAATGTGGATTCTTCTATTGCATCACTCTCTCTCAACTATTTCGAGTTTTCACACCATATTCTTGCCAATGGAGGGATTGTGCTTTGGGTGAGCTATTGATCTCTTTGGGAAAGATTATAATTATCATTATATTATTTTATGATGTATATGCTCTTTATTTCATGTTTATAATACTCTCAGGTCGAAATACCCAAAATAATTCATGTAAAAATGTTGAACAATGAAGAAATAGTGTCATTTCCCCACTATCTTGTTGTGAACCATTGTAATGCCAATGATTTCAAATTGGGAGAACCTTTAATTGTAAATTTATGATTGGAATCATTTAAATATTCTATATTATTTTTTCTCAAAAATTTTCAAGTCTAAATTCCCAAGAGTTGTATGTCAAAATGACTTTTAATGAGCAAGCAATGACCATTTCCACTCTATTTTGATATATGCCATGGTAATGCTTATTATTTCGAATGGAGGAATGTATCTCTGATAAATGTATGATGGATGTACTTTAATTAATGTGTATCTCAAGTCTCATTTTCATTACTTAAGCATTGGAATCCATTTTACTCATTTGTATTGCATTGGGAGAAGATTTGGTGCATTTTCCCCAAGGGTCGAAATTGTGACTTGGGAGTTGTTTTGGAAAGAGTCATAACAAAATATATAAAATGAACCATCATGCATATGAGACTTTAAAAAATTTCCCTTACACATAACCATCCTCTTTTAATAAATTCAAGTGACTTTGGATCATTTGTGAAGCCATTTCCGGCAATTACCCGGGGGGAATTGGAGCCCCAATTTGCTAGTAAAGACTCCTACTTTGAACAGAACATTAAACAAGTTTGTAGATGTAATTGGGAGGTCAAAAAACATACATGAGCATGATATTTAAGTTATATTATCAGTCATGTACCTTCAAAGAAAATTTGGAAGCATTTGGGTCAATTTGGAGGTCTAGACATCAAAACTAGTCAAGAGCCAAAATTGTGAAAAAATTGGAAAATTGGGCATTTTAGTAAAATTCCAAAAAGGGGACATTACAATCAACAACAGTAGTATCAAGATACTGTATAGTTCCATCAAAGTAGTAGTCCAAATACCAGTAGAGTATACAAGACAATAAAAATACCAAATAACTGACTAACTACAATGATTAAGATACATGCAATAGTGGATTAGAAAACCTTTTATGTCATTTACATGCATACATCATGGAATAGAAATGAAGGAGCTCTAAAATATACAGCGTAGAATATTACTACTAGACTAAACTACAACAAAAGGAATCAATATACCATTTTATCCAAATTCATAGATAAATGTTTTTGTAACTTTGCACAAATTGACATACGTTTAAACAATAAACTATAGGTTCTTGTGTTGCATACTGATGAAGGATGAACTCCACCAAGTGCAATGTATAGATATAATTTTCCAATAGGTATGACCATACCCTGTCAGTAATAAAAACATGTTTCAAGTGGATAATACATATATATCAAACAAGTATAAAATGGGGAAACTATTTCTAAGTAGGCTTATAAATTTTATGGTTAATTAGCCATGAGAAACATTTTTAGCCACAAAATTTGATGGTCAATCTCAAAATTCTTGATAGCCACTCTAGAATAGGAAAGGAAATTGTAATACATGGATTTTATTAGGTCCAACCAAGGCCTATAATAGTCACATATCAGTTTATCCCAATCTCTAACATCCCCAACCAGATTAGAGCTATGAATCCTCTCTACTCATTTCTACTACAATAGATATTGGTACTAGAACCTAGTGTATCAAGATGCTAGAAATTTGTGTATCTTCTATTCGTCACCATTCATATTCCACAAGAATGGTAGAACCCAACATCCCATAAACCATAGATGGAATCTAAATCCTACCTCCCATTAATGCTACACCGGGGATGAAAGATCTTCTCAAAAACCAAATGGGTGGAAATAATGAATGGAAGTGGAACCCTTTTCTCCATTAGTACAACACTATAACATAAAGGTATGTTCTTGCAATAATTCCAAATAACTAGGCATTCATTAGTGCACCCCCATTTATGCCAACTAAACCAAATAAGCATAGCGTAGATTTATTCTTGGCCACTTTATTTACTAGGGTATAAATTTGGTGTATTACGACATTCAAGACAAAGGAGATAGATTTGAGAGGCCTAGAAGGCCTTTTGGCTTGGATAATGCACATTCAACATTCATGCATTTTATAAGCATCCTCTAACTATTCACAAATAACTTTGAGGCAGCATACCTTAATGACATTGTTGTTTACATTTGCACCTCGATAGAATGCCTATAAAAATTTTGACAAGTTTTGCAAAGTTCAAACACCCAAAGGATAGATATATTTTTGTTCCTCTCCTCTCTATGACTCCTAGTTTTATATCCTTTTGTTTCCTTGAGGATAGATTTTACTCCTAGTTTTGTATCATTTTGTATCCTTTTTGTTTCATTTTGTTTACTCCTAGTTTTTGTAATTAGCTAGAGCACAAATGCTTGAGGATTTTTTCAGTTTTAGTTGCAGATCCCAAGGAGGGCATGCATGGATCAGCATATCCTAAATTTGAGTTGCTCTTCATTTCGAACTCCAATCCTTGCAAGGAGAGTGCAATAGGTGAGCATATTAGGATTAGGTTTTTTCATTGGTCTAAATTCATTGTATTTTCCCTCGACTTCCTATTCTATATAGGAGATGCAGGGTGCACCACTGTGTTGGTTGGCGAGTTTGAGTTTTAATCTATAACAGTGTAATTCTTTTGTCTTTTAGAAAATAGAATATAGATACATATCGAGAGTTCAACATTGTTTTTTTGTTGTTTGTAATTTCCAGCAATATCTATTTGTAGATTAATATATTCAAAGATTGTTATTTTGATTTAGTTTTTCAGTATTTAATCTACTCGGTTTTGAGTTAATTTATACGAGTGTAGAATCTACTTACCATGGTCTAAAAATTAACAGGAAGGATACTTCCTTGGCCTTTTTTGTGAATCTTGTCACACATTGCATGCCAACTTTATTTCTTCTTTGTATACATCATGAAATACACCTAAAGGAATATTAAACTCCACAACTAAAATAATAGATAAATCTTAGAGGCTCTTTGCCTAGAATTTACTAATTATGTTTGATCATTTCATCAAACGTTGTGTATGTACCCTTATACAACTTGTTCATCATTTGGCCATTCCACATTCTAACCTGCATTTGCATGTCCCATTCTGCATGTCACTAAAACTCATTCTTAAATACTACAGGGAACGTACATTTCAGAATCCATGTTCTTTTTATGATTATAGTGTTGGTTTGTTGCTTTGCTAGATAGGTATTAACAATGGAACATTGAACAACATTACAACAAAATCCAATACATGGTTTATGCTAACTATAGTATTGCCTTAAGTAGTAGATGATCTACAAAATGAACATGTTATGCATGTTGAATGTCATCTGTTTCAAGTTTTCAACCTTGTTATTTGCAGATTCACTTATCGAGACACTATCAAAACCTAGCCTTTGTGGTATGTTTTTTTATACTTATGTGTAGGGCGTCATTTCCAGTAGCATGGAAACGTGTCCAATGCTGCAATTTCCATCAGTGAGAAAGGTAGGACAATCTTTACCTTTCATCAAGGCTTCTAGTTATATCCATATTTTCGCTAGATCAGTTGGCCTATGCAGAATAAGTGCTAGAGAAAATCAACCTATGGTCTTAATGAATTTGTCCACTTCTTTGCTATGAGATTTTTACTTGGAAAGTAACTAATCTAGCAATCAAATCCCAATTATGGTGGATTCCAAAAACTAGCTGTCTTTAATTAAATGAGCAATAAAGGGCCGGAAAATATCCATTAATACTGCATATCCTCTCATGAAGGGCATCTGGTGGCTCAAATTTCTGTGAGAATCTTGGTTTCATACCACTTGAATGCCTTGGAATCTTATTGTTTAGGCCATGATGCCCTTCAATTTTAGTTGCATTGCAGTTGCTTTGTAGCTAAAGGTTTTTTGGTGCCATTTTTCCAGTTTGGCATCTATGATTGATATAAAATCTTGATCTATGAAGTACACTTTTACTATGGAATGCTCGGTTGGGATTTGTGTTGGGGCCCCTTCTCTCTTATAACGCTCTTGCTCATGTGATGATTTCATGATAGGTGATTACTTCTCTATGGGTTCCCTCTTCCACCCGATGTATGATGAAGATAGAAGTAATCCATCCTTTAGAAGGGTGTGAAAACTTGTAGCAGCAAACCAGTCCTTTAGGACACAACAAAAAGGTTACTAGATGGTTTTGAGCTAAAGAAATTTTCCATTATTTGCAGGCCTGAAGCAATCTCAACCAACATAAAAGGAAATTTTATTTATTCAGATCCCTATAGTGACTTGCACTTTACTAGGTTGTCATGGTTTTAGTCCATACTTTGGTGCTTGAGATTTGATGGACACCTTCCTGAGTGAAAGTGTTCCTCATCAGCAGTTAAAGGAGTTCCTTGTGTTCCATGATTAATAGAAGAATATAGGCTTGCAAATACCTTTTTCTATAGAATTATTTTCAAATGCATTTACAGCATGACTGCTGAATTTTGTTTCTCAATTCTTCTTACATATTTGGCAACATGAAGACCTGTGGCATCTTGGCAGTAAAGGAGGTTTAACTCCCCATTATTTACCTAAATCAGTCTACAGCAAAACAATATTCCAAAGTCATCAAAGGCCAACAATCCACATGGAGGAGGGTTTCTAACTTTGTACTCATGTCTAGGCTCATTTTGGCAAGGCGTTACTAGTTAGAGCTTCTAACCCTAGATCAAGGGTATGCAATTGCTATCTTGATGGAGCGATCACCTTCTTGACCCCATTTCTTGTCAAATTTATAGGATCACTCCATCATTTTAGGTTGTTGGTGCACTTGTTCATGATTTTGGCGAAGCCATCCCACTTGGAAGAGGTTTAACTTAATTATTAATGAAAGAATCTAGGCTTGCAAATACCCATGTCTATAGCATTATTTTCAAATGCACTTACAACATGACCCATGAATTTTGGTACTCAATTCTTCTTACATCTTTTGCAGCCCGTAGACCTACCCTTATAGAGGGGTCAAAATCACAACTTCCTTATATTTTCCAAAACCCTAAGAAAAAACTACCAAGTACGGGGTGTACTGGTGAAGATAAGGGTAAAAACCCCTAAAACTCAGTTGATGTACAAGAAATAGGATGTTGAGAACTATAATTTCAAATCTTAGAAAACTTAAAGAGATTTGGATATAGGAAGAAAAATCCACACTCTCTATAATACCATGTTATAAAGCATGAGATATAGGATCTATGAGACTCGCTCTGGTTTCATTTGCAACAACGAGGTTAATATCCAAGGATGGACTGATTCTAAGAAATTATGGGCACAAGTAGGACAAATCTAGGCATGTTTAGGTATTTAAACAACCCTAATTAACAAGTGTTCTTAATCCTGGGTCTGAAATGACAGCTTTTTCTTGAGGGAGGAACCATCCAAGCAAAGAAACAACTCATATTTTGGCAGCAAATCAAACAAAATGTTAAATTATTATGAACAAATCAGATTTTGTATGAAGATTATGATTAACTATGGGGGTTTTTAACTTGTTTTGTGATTGATTACACTTGTAAAGGATAAATAAGGTTCAACAATTTCATACTTTCATCTTATTTGTGCACATTACAAAGCATATATGTTGGCATCACTAAGGCCATTCATCCATACTTCTAACTTAGGCTCAAGCATTGGCCTAGCTTCTATTTGAGGGTTTAATATTTTGGTAAATTTTGGTTTATGTTGAAGAAGGCTTCTAAAGCCCCAACGCTTTCAATTTTTCTCCTTCTTCTAGCATTTGATCAGGGATAGTTCCCTTTAAGCTTTATTGGATCATGATTGAGTAAACATTCTAAAAACATTGTTTTTCACTCATATCAAGTTTTTATTTAGTGCTCCATATATGTAATCTAATAGGATTGTCATCCAAGCTTAAATATCAAAATTGATAAATGAAATAGTGGTAATAATATTGTATTTCGATGTCAACCTTTTGGGAACCCTACACTCAGCTTTACAATTTAGAAAAGTGATCATTAACTTCAAGTCCTTAAGCTACAGGTCCATGTTATTTTGGAATTCCTTGTAAAATATTAGAGATCACGCTATTTTGATATATACTTACTATAGATTAGACTCAAAGAACTCTTTTCTCCCTTAGTCATCTATAACCATCAATCAAACCTGAGTATTATTAAAGGTCAACCAATTTAGTCATTTGATTGAAGGAAATAGTACTATGTTTGGATTAATGAAGAGAGCATCCATGTATGCTTTTATCTTTTTAATTAATCCTATTCATTATATACATGTAACAAAGGTAAAAGCTAAAAGGTAAATTTGATCCTAATTACATGAAAATGATCTCTCATCTAATTGTCATGATAGGAAAACCTGGATTGATTATCTGGCATTGATAACAGTCACTAGTCCATCTTAAATGATACAATCATTATTGCATGTATCTACTTTGTATGCCCATAATTCCTATGCAATATATACATATGGTAAATGTCTGAGTTTTTCATTTTGATGATTGTTCTTAATGAATTGTTGAATTTTATGTTGTGGTAAATCCATTGCGTTACAACCTTGGTGTAATTAGTTGTGAGAACTCTATTGGCAAGAGATTTGATTTCATACAAACAAATTTACTCAACAAATTGTCACCCAAATTCATATAAAAAATTATAATGAGACATTTGTCAACCATTGCATTACAACCTTAGCGTAATTAGTAGTGAGCACTCTATTGGCAAGAGATTTGATTTCATACAAACAAATTTACTCAACAAATTGTCACCCAAATTCATATACAAAATTATAATGATCCATTTCTCAAACCGTTGTACCAAGCTTAGATTACTTTATTTGGTATCCATCTACTGAGTATACATTCATATTTTGAAACTTTGTGGTTCCATTAACATGTTGTATGAGTTATTTTATTTATTATTGGATCACTAAAGTAGCAAGTTTGGTTATAAGTACTATTATTCACCATGTATGGATTCTCATGTTTTACACTAATCATAATTTTGTAGGATTTTTCCATACTACTTTATTTGAGTGGAAAAGGGTTAATATGTTAGATGAAATTTTGCTCAAATCGTAGGAGTAATTAGGTGTGGGAAGCGATTATATTGATTGCAAGTATTCTGCTTATGAAGCTAAACCCTTATCTTGATAGCTCTGATAGCTTGATAGAATGGGAGCATTTATAACTCTAGAATTAGATTCAAGAATATGTTGAGAATAAAGTTGAATGATTGTGCTTGATTTGGTTATGTATTGTTGTTAACATTGGGTATTTACCTAGGTTATTCAGTTGTAAGAATTTGTACATTAATAAAAGGGATTCAAGCATGTGACGGTATTCATATCGATTATGGAGTCTATTAACTGAAATGTATTGCTCCTGTTGGAACCATTTGTCGCTTGTTGAGACTATAAAATCTTGTTAATGGAACAAGTTTTTGTGAAGTTGCTAAAAAAATTGGATATCTGCAACTGCACCAAGAGTATGGAGGTGTTCTACAACCCAGTAAGGGGAGATGTTGTAACGTAATGTGGGTACTATAAACCACATCACAAAGGAAAAACATGTCATCTCATAAAATTAAAATTTAAAACCAACATAAATCCATCTTAAACCCATATCTACCAAGCACCAAGAGAGGGATGCAATTTCTTGAGGTGTAAATTCTTTTATCTTGAATTTTTTACATACCGAGAAAACAACTAAATTGGATCCCTCTCGGATTGGATAGATCCATATTTAAGATGGATCTATGTTGATGGATATCCCATTTATTTAGGTGCATGCTTCTAATTTTTCTGTGAAATATTATTGTGCTCAGGGCTGATTGTTGTGTTTACTCTGTGATTTGTTGGATTCGTACACCACACCATCATTCACAAGCACCTCCTTTGTTAGATTGGGATAACAAAAACCATTTCATTATTTTGAGAGATAAATGATTTTGCTTAATTTTAAAAAATATGGAACTTTGGAAGTAAAATAACTTCTGAAATGAAAACATCTATGTGTGTATTTTCCTTAAGTTCCTAAAGAGGATTGTTCACAGATAAATGTTTTTCTCTGTCTACGTTAAGGATTTAAGAAGTTGATGAAAATTATAAATTTTCCAAATATATTAAAAATAATCTTCCCATTTCTACATAAATTTGAAATTTATTTTAAAGAATAAATTCTTCCTAAAACTTGTCTATATTTGTTAAATATAGGGCTCTATCTACCGTCTCTTGATAATAATTCAAATAGGAGACAAGAAAAAAATGGTGTACCTTTATCAAAATGAAAGAAGACCAAATATCCTCGCTACCTAGGAGCTTGGGTTTCCATGAGAGATTCTATTCTTCTGCTCATGAGAGGTTTCACAACTCCATTGATTTGTCACGGACTCCTTCATTTTGTTGTCATGTCTCAGTATTCCACGCCCTGCACAATTTTGGGTGTCTTTGTTTTTCCTATGATGTATAAGGTTGTGTCTATGTAACTTTTGTGCTCTGTGTTAGGGTTATTTAGACTCAACAAAGTGGGATCAACAAAGTGGGATCAAATATTTACAAAGTGAAATCGTTTAATTAAGATGAATTTAGATCCCCTTAACACTAAGATGATGTATATCTCTAAAACCATAAACCCTTTCCCTTTTAAAAGGTGTAAAAATTGTACTTACACAAATGTGTTCTTGAACCATATAAAAATAAAATGAAATGAATTTATAATAGTGTTATTTCATTTTTTATTTCATTATTTTATATATCGAATTTAGATTAATGTTATTTGTTTTTTAATATTATTATTTTATAGATAAGTTTAAAAGATTGAAAGGTGTGAGTATGAGAATAAAACCTTTAGGATTAGGTTTTGTTTTGATATAAATATTCTTAAGGAATACTATTTAAAGAGAAAAGTTTCTCAATTTATTGGAAGGATTGAAAAAAGACATGAGTATTAAGGTGGATTCATGTTAAGGTTCTTTAGGTTTGAATCATGGTAGTGGGGTGTGTAGTTACAGATTATTTTTTCAGCAATTTCATGATCTCTTTTTCCAAACATCTCGATTAGACTTGTAATATTAAGACTCCAAAATGAATTGACCTAGTAAAGATGGCTAGTTAAATGGATCATGCTTCTAATTAATAGTATGTTAGAGCATATATAATGGGTGCTTTGTATTGGTGCTTAACCATATATAAGAGAGACGGTTGTTTTGAGGATGTTGTGTTTGTCGTCAAGTGCCTTTACAATGAATATGATCTTTTGATTATTGGTAGGAGTGATCCTTCTAATTCTCTTTTGAAATACAAACCTTTTAGTGATGAGAGAAGTTGGCATTTTTTAAGGGAAATCGACCCTCTAAGACCTATTTTTGAATGTTGTGTTCGAAATGGGTAAATTCTCGAGTTGTTTATGTCCATAAATTAGAGAGTGAAATCCAAGTGTTTAACGACATACTTCCATGCAAATTGTTTCAATAAATGATTGCTTAACAAAAGTTTGTTAAACTCTTCATATAAAAACCTGAGTTCAAATTATGCTCAATATTAACTTGTATACCTTTATACAGTTCTTGATTAGCAACAACTATTAATGTGCTCTTCATTTAACTACTTAACATTAATGACTGACAATACAATTGCATAAGAAACCATAAATGCACAACAAAACAAAAAAATGCAACCACACAAAATAGACACAAGGATTTACCCTGGAAACCCCACCTAGGGAAAACCAACAAATGCCATTGTCTTCTTCTTATTGTTAAATTTGATGACTCAACACTACAATAATCCTTCAGATAAACCCTTTGGGATCTAGACCAAAACACACATGAAAATGACTCAAATCCTCTCTGCAAACTAGATAGACAAACCCTAGATCCATCTTGGATCCAATATATAGAAAAAAAATAAGTGGCTCTTCCCTAGAAAAACTTATAATCTGCAACTGAGATCTAGAATGCTCACTACAAGAGGAAAATCATCTCTTGCAATTGTGATCACTCACTCTCATCATATAATCACATGATCAACAATGTCATCATCGTCATCGTCATTGTAATCGTCATCATCATTGTTATCTCCATCTTCATCATCGTTGTCATCTCCATATTCAATTCTTTTATAGTTTGTTAATGGCCTTTTACAACCCACCATACTTACATTTATTGTAGTTGATTATAATTATATACATGTCAATAGTATGATTATCTTATCCCATTTTTTTCTACTTCGATTTGATTATATTTTTCAACCTTACCAATAATATCTAATTTTAATGCTAAGAATGTACTCGATAGAATTTTAAAAAAATGATTTCTCTACCTATAATATTGCAATGTGTTATCATGATGGTTATAAGTTATGCATGTTTAAATGTTAAACATATCCAACTTGTAGGTAATATTTTCCCTATATAGGGAATGTATGATAGCATGGGGCCTTATGCATGGCCCATCATCCCTAAAGAAAAAATTACTGCGTAAGGATCTAACTTTTACTCTAGAACATGGATTGGGGCATGGGAACCAACCCTAGTGTGAAAAGCCTCTAAATGGACACCACATCTTCCTCACATACCAAATATTCTATACATGGGCCATGTTTGGTAGCCTCATGCCCCAAACATGGTCTACAATCCCCATAAGTAGATAACATGGCATAAGACATTAGATACATTCCCCACATCATTCCCTAATTTTTAGTGTCATCATCATTGCCATCATCATCATCATTGTCATTTTCATCGTCATCACCATGGTCATCATAATCAGCATCATCGTTATCATATAATCACATGATAATTAATGTCATTAGAATCATCATCGTTGTCATCATCGTCATTGTCAGTGTAATTATCATCATCATCATCTTTATTTAATCATGTCACCATCATCCTCATTGACTTTGTCGTCATTTTCAATGTCATCATCTTCATCATTTCATCATCATCCTCATCCATGTCATTGGCATTATCATAATCGTCAATGACAATGTTGATGATGATGGTGATGATGGTGATCAACATAATCAAGGTCATGATGATGATCATCATCATCAACATAATCAAGTTCATGATGATGATGATTATCATCATCATCAACAACATAGTGATCATTGTCATCATCATTTCCATCATTATCAACACCATCATAATAGTCATTTTTGTCAGCATATTCATATAATCACATCATTGGCATTGTCATCATCATCATTATCATCGTTGTCGTTGTCGTCATCGTCGTCGTCATCATTAATGGAAATGTAGAGTTCATCATCATTCATGTCATTGGTGATGGTAATGACCTAGATGATAATGATTATGATGATGACCAAAATGATGATGACAAAAAAAATGATTATTATGAACAATGATGGAATTTTAATAATTGGAAAGATTCGTGAAGGTCATTGGCATTGTCATTTCCATCATAACCATCATTGTTGTTTTCATCATCATTGTCATTATCATAATAATCACCATTCATGGAATCATCATGGTCTTCTTCATTATCGTCATCATAATGATTATTGACATTGTCATTAGTTTCTCATAATTACCTTTAGCATAATAACTATCATCGACCCAAAAGATGTGATTAGTGGAAAAGGGTCATGGAGGACACATATGACCAACAATTAGCTATGATGCTTCTAGGTATCGATATGGTACTATCTATAGTACCTAATTAGTAATTGATGTATAAGGAACCTAATTTTCCTTTGGCACGTGCTTAACTAGGTTTGCCTCAATGGCGCAGCAGGGATAAAGATGGTCAAGAGAAAATTCACAAAACTGCTTTGTTGGATCTCTGGAGATCGTGGTGCATGGTACCAATATTACCAATAGAAGGTATACAATTTACAAAGTTCACACTTCATTTTCAAAATTTCAATTCTCCATGACACAATTAAAAATGACTAATTCATATTCTTCTAGCTAGTCATTTTTATGTCGTGACTAAATTAGTCGTCTATCTTAGTCATTTTAAACTCTGTCACTAATTATCTAGTCATATTTGTTAGCTGGTGACTAAATTAGTCATTAATTTTAGTCATTTATAGTTGGGTCAATCAAAATTACTCATATTTAGTAGTAAATCATTTGAAAAACATGTGGTGACTAGAATTTTTAGTCACGTAGTAGCTAATTCCTCATTTTGTACTAGTGATCTATGAGCTTGTCATCCTCTATAGGATTTTATCTTGAATCTTGAACTGTCATCACTTGTTCTTTGGAACAAGCCGCATCCTTCTTATCTTGTACGCGATTTTTCCTCCAAGTCAAATTCCCCAGTTGTATGGTTAGGAACATTTCATAAGGCATATTCATAATGAAAAATTCTTATGCTTAAAGATATAATCATACAACTATTTTATCCAATACAACATTCATCCATATCTCATAAACACAGAAACTTTATAGATGCCTTCCATCTCTACCATAACATTATTCAAATTGTGAGCTAATCCCAATATGTCAGCAAAGAGGTTTCATCCTAGATAAGTATCAATGGAGTGTTGTATATCACTATAGGCTACTTACCCATAACATGCATATTAGTAGCATATTTTTCATTAATGCAGACATTCTATCATGATAGTACATTTCACAACTAAAAAATGTCATATAAACAACTAGATATATAGGAAAATACAATTCAAATACTTATATTTATTTGTTTCGTGGGTATACTCCTTGAGCCTTCAGCTTCATCATCTTCTTCATTCATAAAATCATAATTTCTTATCCAAATGCTAATATGGATAAGAGGTTCTTCAAGAATTGAGTCCTTCATATTCCTCATCGCTTGAGGGATCTTCTTCGAATCGTGAGAGCTTGATCTTTAGTTTCTTCCATCTTCTCTTCTCTTATTATGAGTCGATCTTCTTCTTGTGTGCACTCTTCCCAGAGTTTGTTGAAGGTAATCACTTCCTTCTAGCACACATTCCTCGAATGAATGAATCCCATGATCTTGGGAGGCATTCAAGGTGGTTATAACAATGTCTTATTCTTAATTGATTTCTTTGTCATATCAACGAACACTTCCTTTTGGTGTCTTCAAGGATGACACATGAGGGATGAGATGATATTTAATACAATATGCAATGATTCTCTTGGCTCTAGCCTTTGCCTCATCTCCCTCTGGCTCTTAGAACTTCTTTACTGAAATACTGATATAAGTCAATTTCTTCAAGGATCATTGAGCTCCTATACTTACATACTTGGAAGTTGTCAGCTTCACCAAGCTTTTCATCAATCCGGTGTGATCAGTCATTTTGATATGAGAACCTCAAATGTAAATAGAAAAAATTTAGATCTAACTGATTTGAGGTGTCTGTCGTGGATCTAGAGCTGACTCATCTAGGGTTTGTTAGAGAAACCCTAATTTTCAAAACCTATAATTTCAAACTTCTAATTGGATATAAATATGGTACTCTTCAAGGTGAGTTGTCCAATGTACTCCTTTTTTGAAAAAAGTGGAGGGAAGCTCCTGGAACAGGAAGCCCTAGTTTTCCAATTTCTTCTGCATAAATGATTGATATTGCTTATGTTGTATCTCCAGCGTTTAGTATCCTTAAGGTCATCAAATTCTCATTGTGATAGCCTAATAGGTATTATTTCCAACCCCATATTTTAGAGAATAAATGGATTCTCCAAGTGGAACTTATGTTGATTTTCCCAAGGTGATTTTTTGGGGGATGGTTCATCATAGAGAACTTGTACGGACTCCCACATGTCATTGTTTCTTATTCTAGGTCTGAAAAACTTACCACATAAACTAAATTCCATGCCCTATCTATATAATCTTTCAAAATTTTGTTTGGACATTCATAGCCTGAGATATAGAAAATATCCCTAGGTCACCTATTTATGACTGTATTCTGGAGGAGGCTGGAAGCCTAATTTGGAGGAACCATATCTCCTGAAGTATAGAGAATATTAGAATGAAATTTTTATGCATTGTACAAAATGAAATTTTCTTCTTCCTGTAAAAATTTCAGCTTCTGATCCTTCCCCAATATTTCTTTCTAACGGAAGTCCTAGGATTACTAAATTTAGTCTTGTATGGTTTTTAGGCATGAAACCCTGATTTCCATCAGTTTCCATTGCTGCTGTATTTCAGCTACACAGTGAAACTTCTCTGATTCAGAAATTGATACCACTAAAAAATGCACCCTAGTGAGGTGAGTTATCATATCCCTCCTTGCTTGATGATTTGTGGAGAGAACACCTTCAACTAGGAAGCCCTAGTTCCTGCACCTGCATAGTGCCTTCTTTCATAGAGGCTCTGATACCATGTTAGATTGTTTATCATTTAATCAATATGATCTAGGATCTTATCTGAGAGAATAACATGCACATCAATAATCACAATATGCAAGAGACACAAAGAATTTTCCTCGGGGAAACCATAAAGGAGAAAACCCTACAACTTCCTCAGAGATAGAATTTGCACCAATAGCAAAAGTAAAACCCAAAAGTACAAAGATGATCTCTGACAATTGTTCTCTCTCTCACTTGTGAGAGCTACTTCTCACTCACTCATCTGCTCTTGTTGAGTGAGTGTGTGTGTCAAATATATATTCTCACTCTCTATTTAAACTTGTTTTTCACTTGATAATTACTCTGAAGTTACAAATACATCAAGATCGCATAGTTTTTCTCATGATATTTTAGTTTTTTGGATTCATAAGACACAACATAATTGTCTTGTAATAATACTCCACCTAACCCTTCATTGCAAGCATCGGTACATAGGATGAAATCCTTGAATGGATCAACAATATTTAAGATCGGGGTGGTGGTTAATAAGTGTTTCAGTTTGTTAAAACTTTCCTTGCATTTTTCAGTCTACTCGAACTTCTTACCTTTATTTTTTAATGAGGCTATGGGGTAGGAAATATTAGAGAAACCTTCAATGAAATTCTGGTAGTATCCGGTAATCCCCATAAATGATGTGATATTAGATATGTTCTTAGGAACCAACTATTCCATGATGGCCTTTACTTTGTCTGGATAGACTGAGATTCCATCCTTGGACACAACGTGTCTGAGGTACTAAATATTATCTTTAAAGAAGTCGCACTTACTAAATTTTGTGTAAAGTTGTTGTTCTCTTAATACTTGCAAAACTATTTTTAAATGTTCTTTCTGTTCTTGTTCATTCTTAGAGTAGATTAGTATGTCGTCAATGAAGACAACCAAAAATTTCTCTAGATAGTTACTTAATATGTTGTTCATTAAACACATGAACGCAACAGGTGTTTTTGTCAACCGAAATGTCATTACGAAAAAATCATAGTGACCGTAACGGGTCCTAAATGTTGTTTTAAATATATATTCATATTTTATTCACACTTGATGATAACCTGACCTTAATTCTATCTTTGAGAAGACAGTTTCTCCGTGGAATTGATCAAACAGATCATCTATCCAGGGAAGTGGGTATCGGTTCTTTATAGTCATCCTATTTAGTTTCCTATAATCTATACATAATCTTAGTGTTCTATCCTTCTTTTTCATGAACAAGATTGATGCTCCCTAGGGAGAGACACTTGGTAGAATGTACTTTTTGTCGATTGTTTCTTGTTGTTGTGATTTTAGTTATGTGATTTCTATTATATTCATTCGATAAGGAGCTTTTGATGCTATACCCCTCTATTTATTAGATCGATTGTAAAGTCTATATCTATTTTTGGAGGAAGTCTAGGGACTTCTTCCAAAAATACATCTTCAAACTCCTTTAAAATTGGTATGTCTTCCAGATTATGTTTAGTATTGTTTTCCCTATCATTTATTATATAAACTGTGAATGCTTTACACTCTTTTCTTACAGACCTTTTCATTTTCAAAGAAGATATTTCTCTGATCGTTCCCTTCCTAGGAATTCCTTTAACTTTTATATTATTCACATTATTGTCAATACATGTAAATGTCTTATCGAAACATTTTAGCACAACTTTATGCTCCTCACCAATCCATTCCTATTAATAAATCATAGGATCCTAAAGGAAATACATTTACATTAACATGAATGAGGAAATCATTCATTGTTAACTTATAATTTCTAATAAGACTAGTAACTTTTTTGTTTTGTACCTATGGCTAACTTTACTATCCATGACTTATCAAGCGATTCAAGTACTAATTTGTATAAATCAACTATTGTAGGTGAAATACAACTCAGACTTGCACCTAGATCAATTAAGATATAGATAGGTTGGTTGTTTATCATACCTTCAATTTCGACCATAGAGGTCTAGTGTTATGCTTGTCGATTTTCCAGTGCAGCGCAGATTCTAGGAATGCTCATTTCCATGTCTCCAACTATGACTTATTCTTGTAGAGAATGTACATTGAAATTATTTTTCCTTATTGGGAAATATTTAAAGTAGTACGATCCTCCACACTCCCAGCATTTTAAAGGTTCTTTCTATGTTGAATTTTTATTAGGAACATTTGAAGGTTCTTTTACAATAGAGTTTTGGGGTTTAAATTTTTTATAATTACTACCCCGGTATCCCCTGTAATTTATGTTGCTTATCTTTAGGATCATAATAATTTGGCCTTTTATTCTTCCAAGCTAGCATGTTTTCTCTTTTATTATTATTATGGTTGTAAGATAAATTTTCCCTCCTCATCGCTTCCTCTAGCATCTTTGGATTGTCATATTCAATCGTTTCTTTAAACATGAGGGGAAAACAACTGAGGAATCGTTGTGTCTTTCATTTCTCATCAATTATGTAGGGAACATAACGAAGTAAGCTTAAGAACTTACTACAAAATTCTTTCATCGTCATGGCCCCTAGCCTTAGTCGATAAAACTCTTTTTCTTTTTCTTCATAATATTGTTCAAGTAAGTACTTTCTTTTAAATATTTTCTTACAAAATTTCCAGGTTACATACCTCACTTTTATACCCTTAACTTTATTTTTCTCTTGCCACCATATATCTGCCTTTCTGGTCAGATTATAGATGGACATTTTATCCTTCAACTCATTTGAGTAATTATATATTTGGAATTAATTTTTCATTCCGGACATCCTGGCCTCTTCCTCTTCACCCTTCTCAATTTCCCCATTAAACATGGGTGGTTTATTTTTTTTGAACTCCCCATAGATTTCCTCATAGGGTCTATATTTTATTTTATTTTTATCATCGTTATTGCTTTCGCTTATTCTTGCGATTTTCTGTGGTGTTTAATTGACTCTTTACTTTAAGTGTCAGGTTTATGGATGGAAAATTCTAGCTTCCTACCCTTACGTTTTTTGTAAGGGGAATTTTTAGGCAGTTCTTGTTCAGACTCTTTAATTTTTATCTTTTTCTTCATTATGGATTTTTGCTAACAAAATAGTGTTCAGTTCTTCTTGAGCCCTTAGAATCCGCTCGTTATCTTCCTTAACCTTTCTCAATTCAGATCTTAGTTCATTAACAGTCCAATTTAAATTTTATTTATTGTCCTAACTGTCATTTAGATCTGCCCAGATTTCACCATCCCTTAGTTTACCCTCCTCATTATTTACAGGTTGTTATGGGAATCGTTCCTATTCTGCAGACATTCCTGCATCTGCTATATTTCCTACAAAATATATTTGTACTTCTCTTTGTTGTGTGTAAGATAATTTTCAAAAAATAAACAAGAGTTAGTTTGTTGTTTTCTATACCATTTTTGTGTTGAGCCTATTTAGGCTTAGTGTTGAAACCGTGTTATGATACAATTATGTAACACAACTAGAAACCGTACATAAAAAAATACCTATGTTAGTTTTACATTTACTTTAGCAGCATTCTATGTTTATTTTACTGTTGGTTCTAATATCTAATATCCTGTTGCTTACGACAGGATTTGTTGATGGGTATGATGGCTAGTTCCTTCTGGAACCTTCAACCATACTACTTCAGGTGATGTACCTTGTTTAAATTTGTTTATTTAATCTTTTTCTTTAAGCTAGGCTGGCCTATCCTATGGCGTGGGAGACTATAGTTGTCTTAACCCAGCCTACCATTTACTTTTATTATTTTTCTTACATGGCCTTGGCCTTACCATAGATGTAACGACCTGCCCCTAAGTATGATACTTAGGGTTTGTACAAGCATGTTTCTCCATGCATAGATTATATATGATTTAAATAAATATGACAAGGTTATTTACTCATGAAGGAACCATCTGGTTTTAAGTCAATAAATGAGGCCCTATACCTCTGTGGTGTAAATGTTTTCATGAATGTTTTCTAAGTTTATATGGTTTTCAAACCTCTTTAAAAACATGCGTAAACTAGTGTTTTGTGCTATAACAAGGTTCCATGCTATAATTAACAAAGGGTGGAGGATTTTTTTAAGCCTTGTACTAAGGTTATGGTTATAGTTATGCATAATATATATATTTAAAGCTTTTTATGTTTTGTCCCAACTCTTATGTTAAGACTCTCCCCGAACATCATGGGAGGGGTATGAGACTAGCCATGACCATGATGGAATTAGTCCCATAAACCACAGTATAAAGGTTTGCATCACATGTTATTGCATTACGGTTTTATACCAGAGTTAACTTGCATGTCCTATGGTTTTATTTGGCATATGATTAAAGGTTTCATCCCACGTTGATTTATGGTATAGTTTGTATTTAGCACATCATCCAAGAATTGGATTTGTAATTATTTGTTCTAATAAATCGGCCTGTGATATTAAATGGAACTTTTGGTTTGTAATGATAACATAGCGTGGTTGTGAGTTAACAGCGCAGCCAGGTCTATGAGGTAGTACAAGACTCAATCCTTCCCTACACATGGATGGTGATAATGACGAGTTTCCTAGGGTTTGTAAGGCCTTTAAATTGGTATCAGGGTTGCAATATTGTTGTTGTTTTTATCGAATGTCGGTCAAGGGTTGAGATCTACAACTCTATATGGTTTTTCCCTCAAGGTTTTCATAGTGTTTACTGGTTTTGGTTATTTCTAAGGAGGCGAGTACTCTAGATTTTTAACCTCATTGGTGGCTCATCCTGCCTGAGATCCATGAGAGCATTGAAATGTCCATCTGGTGCACGGTTTTCTTTAGCAGGTAACTGCAAATGAAAACTTTTGTTCCAATCGTAGTTTGGTAAGTTGTCATTAATTGTTTTCTTTTACTGATACTCATTTATTTTTGCAAAATTGGAGGGATAAGGGTGCTCAAAGGAGCCAACCATTGGCCACTAACGCCCAACATCATGGTAAGACTTTCAATCCTGTAAGTTTTAAATGGTTCTATTTTTATAATATTTAAAAGATTAAACCTAACTTCCACCAGTTCGTCTTGCAAGTTTTGGTGTTGGGAGGAAGGCGACAAGGTCACCTCCTCCCAGGACCACGTCTTAGAACGCCAATGTAAGTGTTTGTTTTATAATTGTTTTTATAACTTCTTTTGCTCTGTAAAAATGTTGACCCCCTTTTACTTGTTGGTTGCAGAACCGAGGGCAAGGTCATGAGGTTTCAAAGGTGGTTGCAACCTTTAATATTCATTTCCTATTCAAAGCTTTTCTTTGTGTTAATGTTAATTGTGGGTTCACAGCTTTCGTTCTGGAAAATCTTGAGGAACTTGGAAACTAGGGTTTCTCCTTGTATTATTTAGTTTAAAAAATGAAGCCACCATACTCGATGGTTATACTTCCTGTAACAAATGATGGTTAATAAGATAATATTATTTTAAGACTATGTTATGATTCTTTTCGCTTATATGAAGGAATATATATCTTGCGGAGAGATGCAAACCATTTTGAAATGGTATTACGACCATCTTAGAATACTTAAACTAATTTATAATGTTTATTTTTAAAGATTCATGTGGGGTTTATATGTAAACCCCCAACCTCCATCGTGGATGGTCTTATGCACGTAGATAGGGAACATGTGTCCTTTGTTTACAGCTTTTTTGTATTATATAACATATTAATACTATATGTTGTGATGGTGGACTCTCTAAAGAGTCTTAATCTAATATTATAAGTGGGTTGAATATATGATATAGTTATTGGGCTATAATTTTAATTATTTCATGTGTAAAACTTGATCCGTTGGTTTGTATGTGTGTGTATCTTTGACCTGCGAATCCATTTGTTTGATCTATTTAATACGGTTTATGTGAATTAATATTACAGTATTGATTACATTCTATTTACGTTCTTTCGATTCAACCTGCATAGGACTTGATCCCATGACCTTTGTGAGTATTCAGTCCCTACATAATAGCAACCGAGGCTCTGCCTCTAATCCCACTATTGTTATGGGAGTGAGTGGAAAATTATAACAAATTGTAGATTTAACTTAAAATATTTTGTTGAGTATATTAAAGGATCTAATCCCACGATTGTTATGGGAGTGGGTGGAAAATTATAACAAATTGTTTTGATTTACAACATGGACTTACCTATGATGATTAACCTCCATCATTTTAAAAGATATGATAATTAATTTATCATTCAGTTTTGTCAGTTGTTTGTTAGTTGTTTTATTATCTGCACCTGCTAAGGGAATTTAAAGGGTTCCCAAACCATTATTTATATTTTAAACTTTAAGGGATTTGATCCCATGACTAGTGATGCGATTGTGTATAATAGATAAAGGTTTTTAATATAAACAAACCCTCAGGTTTGTTATAGAGTAAACAATCTATACTTAAGGATCTTTGATCCATAAACTTGTTCTTCGCCAATATGTAAAATTAAAAGATATTCTAGGATACCTGTAGATAGAGGAGTTATTTTTGTAATCACAATTTGTTACATTGTTGTATAGATCATTAGTTTGACAAAGAAAATGAGATCTATATGATATTTCCATAGTATATCCTATGTAAATGCAATATTTCTTCCATGCTTTTTCGTATACAAATCTTTATTAGATACTTTAATAATTAATTATTTCCTATGTCATAATACTATGATATTATTTAGAGGAAGTCATGTCTAATATATAAGCTACCGATCTATATACTAATCTTATTTAATCTACATTAGAGGTTTATATAGTGAGTTTAGATAAACGTTACATAAATTGGATTCATTCGCTTACTTAGATGAATCCAGATCTATTATTGTAACCCGACATTATAAATCTAGTTGTTAATTTAACTTTAACGTACAGAGTAAGAAGATATTTGGAAAACGATGAATAGAGGGAATAAATAGTCAAATATAGCTACTTCTGTGCATATTTTAAAACTAAATGAATTTACTTCAGTATTTACAAGTATAACAGGCGAAAATTAATCGTAACACTTTTTATCAAACTTCAGATCTAGGAAAATATGTTCTACAGCATTAAAATGTAAAGTAGAAACCTGGCACCAACGCTAGGAAAACAAGAGTGGAGATGTTGTTCCTCCCAACCAACTTCTAGAGAAGCCAAGCTACTTGCTCCAGAACCTTCGAGCTTGTTCATCGAACCACAAGAGAAAAAAACTCAATGTGCAATCTCTTGCATTTCACAGATGTTTAATCCTCGTCCAATGCTAGCCTCCTGCTACTTATGGACATATTAATTTATAGTATTCTACCTAGGACTTGGTCATTTATAAGCCTCCTGCTCTTTAGCATTCAACTAGGAGTTGTGACCTTATTTTAGGGGATGTTTCCTCCTGCATCCTAATTTCTCACTCAGTGGTGTTTGACACTTGTCTTTTTCCTCTTGTGGTTCAGCAAACACTCTTCAATATCTATATCCACTCTTGTCCCTCTTTCAGCATATTTTATTAAATAAAATTGTTTTGATTACAAAATGTTTTATTCTTGACTTTTCTGTCAAAAATAATAAAATAATAATAAAGTATTTCCAGCAAAATTAATAATAATAATTAATTCTTGGGTGTTACACATTCCAACCAAATAACAAGAAACCATACTTCCCCCATTTGGATCGATCAAGTAACAATGGAGGAGATGAAGGAGATGATGAAATTAATGGCACGGTTTCAGTTATGTTCTCGTAGCAATAAAGAGAGGGAAAAGTCACTAACACTGGTAGCATTTGACCAAGAAAAGAAGATAATTTATTTTTGTTTTAAAATCATTAAAAAGATTGTATAAACTACATTGGTGGACTAGAAATTAACCACTACAATTAAGAATTCCAAGTATCAAATTTTCGAGAAACCATTTGATTTTACAAGATTGCATTGAGGATTAAGGTGAGTTAGTAATTTTTGTTATGGGGCGGGTTGTAGAATGCACCAATATCCTTGAGAGAAATGTCTTATTAGAGAGGAAAAGATTGAAATTGTACTATTTAGGTTTTAACAGTTTGTTGGACATGGTTTTATGTGATCAAAATAAGGACGTGGTTCTATATGCATTGTGAACATGTGAACACAATATCGTGGCTTGATATTTATTTCTTAGCTACATGCACCTCACTCACCCTCTTAGATGACTATGAAATGACAACTATTATTCCATATACATCAATTGATCCAGATCAGTATTCAACAAAATGGTCCATATTGCCATTCAAGTTACTACTATTATGTAGGATGGTAATAAAATCAAAGTTTCGTATGTATTTTTCTTCCATGGAATGGAATTATGAAAACTCATCATCTAATTGTTTTTCAAAACGGCTATTGAAAGTTGGATATTTCAAAACAAACAAACAATGTACTCACTAAAACATTAATTCAAGCTAAGAGAACCTTTGAGTCTAATATTACTTTTATGGTAGTGATTATTGGGAGACTTGTCTTCTCATAAAGCTCTGAAAACTTTGCATTGAAATTGAAATTGTATAGTTTTTTATTGTGAACTAAAATTGCTTTATCGGCACTTGACTTTAGGTCAAATGAATGGTAATTTGAGCCAGAGGCTTAGTGGGAGAATCTTTGGGGTAGAAGAATATGATGAAAGCAATAAATTGTTTTATTTTAGTTTACCCTCCACCCCTCTCAATTTATCACATATATGTATGTTAATAATTGGAACAAATATTAAACATAATAATTGGATCAAATATGAAGCAATTATTGTATGAGTTTGATTGAAGTTCCTTCCCAAGTGAATGTATGACTTATGAATACCTGAATCCATGCTCTTAATTTTTCCACGGAATATTACAGACAGAAAACAATAATAAATTAAAACAGGAAAAAAAACAATAATAATAAATAAAAACAAAAACAACTGATGAGAGGGTCTGAATTCAAGGAATTGTGTGCATACAACGAAAGTGAAAACACATTAAATAAAATATACATGTTATATTAAATTCACCTTCGGCAACAAATTTTAAGAAAAAAGTCATCCTCAACAACCAATTGAAATCCACATCAATATTTTTGCATCGAGAGGTTCTCTATAGCCCAATGTGACGGAGATCTTGTAATGTTTGTCGGAACATGTATGAAGGAGATATATTGTAACGTTTGTTAATAATAAAATAATAAAAAATAAAAGTTTAAATTATCCTCCAAAATAAATGTCAACAAAAAAAAACATAATATGAGGGAGATCTTGTAAATTTTGTCGAATAACAATGTTTGTTACTAACACCAGCCTAGATCCAAATCCTAGGCTCTATCAAGCGCAGAGAGGGATCAAATCTCACAAGGTGAAATTTAAATTTAAATTATATTTTAATTTTAATTTTAATGATATTTTTATTGTCCCATAATTTAAAAACTATATACAATATACTATAAAACCATGGGTTGTTTAGGAGGGCCTTGCACATAGTTTTAAGACCATGGGTTGTTTAGGATGGCCTTGGACATAGTTTTAAGACCATGGGTTGTTTAGGAGGCCTTGCACATGGTTTTAAAACCATGTGCAAGGCCAACATTTTTTGTGGATAATTATTTTTTTTATTTTTTATTATTTTGTTAGGTAGGAACATTACAACATATCCCACATATTGGGTTGTTTTTCTGGCCGACATTTTTTTGGCGGATAATTAATTTTTTGTTTTTTATTATTTTGTTAGGAACAAACGTTACAACATCTGCCCCGTATTAGGTTTTTTTTTGGGTGACATTTATTTTGGTGGATAATTAAAA
>LPNX010673621.1:2780-142015 GCA_001517045.1 Pseudotsuga menziesii | reverse complement strand
TATATATATACTATTTTTGTTAGTAACAATCCTTCATACAAGTTTTGACAAACATTAACAAAATAATAAAAAATACCATATGATTGTTGCAGCCTGAATCTAAGTACCATATGTCATGTGGACTTTCTTGGACAACATTGCATTCAATTGGAGGTGCATATTCCATTAACATTGCACTCGATGGAGTGTTGGTGTTGGTGTAACACCCTGGTTTGACCCCATGGCATTAAAATTGTACATGATGTGTATATAGTATTTAAATCGTGGCAAGGAGCTCATGGCCAAGGCCCTGCGATTGATTTGGTGTTTTATGTATCGGTGATCCAGGTTGATGCTAATGGTTCTCATGCTGGTCACACACAATATATTTTGAATATATTGTGTAAATATACAATTTAATAAAATACCACAAATAGCTATGCACTGCAACGAAAGAGATGGGGATATGATTTCACAAGGAATAGGGAGGGAAATTATCCAAACCCTTGAGCCAATAGGGTGAGATCAAATGTCGATGAGAGAAACAATAAGCTCTCATCTACCATTTTCGTCCTCTATACTTGATCATTCAATTATTCTAGAAGAGCAGTTGAGGGAGTTAATGCCTTTGGTAGAGCGAGGCATGGCAGTCGATTTCGTGACTAAGCCAGCCTGCAATCTGAGCAAACCTGCAGCCTGGGGGAAGACGCATTCTTGTTTCTGAAGCAAGTAATCATGGGAATACATGCCCGAGTCATTCAACCCTTATCCCTTAGTTTCTTGGTGTATTTTTTGTTCATGGTTCATTATTCGACTATCCTGAGTGGTGGAACGAGTTGTTGAGTGTGGTTCATTGTTTGTAGATGCAGGGAGAGATAGCAGAGTATTGCTACACATTCTATAGTGTTTCTCTATGTTACAGTGTGGTATGGAACCTTGGTCTCTTATGTAAAAGTGAAACCTTGTCTTCCTATGAACTACAATGTGGTATGGAACCTTGGTTGTCTATGTTCCAGATTGGATCCTTGTGTTGATGTGTCTCCTTGGAGTTTGTAGTTATGTGTGCCCTAGTTTGGGTCTGAAATGTATACAATACTTAGGGTAGAAGAGACACCGAATGGGCTTGATAAACCTGGTGAAGAGAGGAACCTAACAAAAATATAAGAGTGGCCGGTGATTCTTCTATGCACATCCTGAAGAGCACTAGAAGGCAAGGTATATCCTGAGGGATTGTGTAGCAAAGAAAGGGATACTTCCTTATGTTGGGTGTGTAAGTATTGCGCATGCCAATCCAGATAGATCTTATGGAGGTGTCCCTAGCTCTGGGAATGAGCCACTAGCTAAGCCATTATACCTTTCCACTGCCTTAGTAACTTGATAAACCCAAATGTAAATTGGCTTAGATGAAATCCTAATAAACCCAATGGTTTATTGGCTTGGATGGGAATCGTGATAAACCCAATCGTATATTGGCTTGGCTGAGTAGCCTGATAAACCCAAGGGTGTGTTGGCTTGGATGTGTCTTGTCGTGCATTTGGCCATGTGTGACCCTTGGCTAGACATCCTGATAAACTCAACTATTAGCTAGCTTGGTTGAGTAGCCTGATAAACCCAGCAATATGATGGGTAGGCTGAGTAGCCTGATAAACCCATATGTTAGTTGGCTTGGATGGTCTTCAATGTGAATGTTGGATTGAATGTGTGCAATCTGATAAACCCAACTGTTAGTTGGCTTGGCTGAGTAGTTTGATAAACCCAACAGAATATTGGCTTGTATGCCTACATCCTTATAAAACCAATTGTGTATTTGCTTGGCCGGACAGTCTGATAAACCCAACTATAGGTTGCCTTGACTATGTTTTATGTTTTATGTCTATGTGTGAGCCTGTTGTTCCCTAATTCCTTGTGGAAATCATTCCCATATTGGGGGTGGCAATTGTGTTGAGAGATTTATGAACACAACTGGCTTTTGGTTGGGTGGAACATTGCAGCAGCATAGCTAGTTGCAGGACAACTTCATCTTCAAGATAAGTATTCTCTATTGAATTATTTCTAGAATGTATTTGATTCTAAATGTATTGATTATGTTGAATACTTATAAAAGATCTAAGTAGAGTTTACTATTGTTAAATGTCCATGCATTTTACATATGCATCTACCTTTTCATATCCAATGCATTTTGCTTAAGTTCATGGAGGCTAGAAGCATGGTTATAGAGCCAGAATGCATCTAACTTAAGCGTTTCCACACCCTAGAATCTTCCTGCGGAAGGCAAAAAGAGGGGTTGACATAAGGAAGAATGATTGGTTTTTCGCACCCCAGAATTCTCCTATGGAAGGAAGAAGGTGGAAGTAGAAAAGAGCCAAAAACTCTAAGGTAAAAATGTGTTTTCTGCACCCTGGAATCCTCCTGTGGAAGGCGAGAGGTGGAAGTCATAAAGCAAAAAAAGAAGTATGGAAAAATGTTGGTTTTCCGCGATCTGAAGTCCACAGTAAAAAGAGGGATACAGAAGGAGGAATGTGCTTAAATGATTCTATTTCATTTTATGTTTCTAATCCCCGAAGTCCGCAGTAGAAGGTGGAAGGTGGAATGTGGCTAAATGATTCCATTGTATTTCAAGTTTCTGATTCTCGAGGTCCACAGTGAAAGGAAGAAAGTGGAATGAGGAAAGGCATGAAATCACAGTGGCATTTTGCAGAGCTCCAACTTCCATAATCCGCATTGCAGAAGGAGGAAGGTGGAAGGCCAGAAGTTGGAAGTTGAAAAGTCAGGTTTAGTGCGGAAATGACTTTCCTAGTTGCAGAGTGGATCTGTAAGCTGCGGAACGACTGTTATAGTGATGTTTTTGCTCAAGTATTGATGTTAAAGGATGAGCATGACCCATGACTGTGTTAAAAGAGAAAGAAGTAATAAGTTTTAAATTATTACACATATCAGTCAGGTGTATGGGCACCGGGTTCATGGACATCACGATATCAGAGCGACAAGTGAAGTCACGTTACTCCCTTATATGCTAACGTGGAGGGGAGGGGACGCTACAGTTGCCACAACTGATTTGGGATTTTCCCTCCTTGGTCATATTGTTTTTTTCTTACATTCATATGCATAATGACCAAATTTCTTACAATAATGACATTGAATTCTTTTATTTATCAAACATATGGATGCTTGGATGAATTGGATTTTGATTCTCTCCTCTACCAATGACACTTGCAGGACTTCTGTCACATCCTCCTCTGGAAGAACTTCTTCCTCTGCCTATAGAGTTGTTTCTCCCCCTGCCTCTACCACGTATTATGGATTAATGTGTTCTGAATGAACCTTCCAATGATGTATTTGTTCTGCTAATTATGTGTTCATGATTAATGAGTGAAGCTTGTAACTCATCAATGGTGAACACCGACATATCTTTGTTTTCTTCGAAGGTCACAACCAAGGATTAAAATCTTAGGGGAAGACTTCTGAGAATTTTTTCAACCACCCTTTGGTATTCTATTATTTTCTCCATGATACTTTAGTTGATTTATCCAACCAACAACTCTAGTGTAGAATGACTCTACCAACTCTGAATCTTTCATTAACAAGATTCAAAATCTCTTCTAATAATCTGCAACTTGAAAGTCTTTACCTTGTCCAAACCTTGATAGGATGTTTCTAATGTATCTTATTCCTACTTAGCATTAAGTGTTGTTGGTACTCTTAGTAGTATGCTTTCATCCATGGATTCATGTATGTAGAACAGAGATTTTCCATCTTTCTTACTTTGTTCCCTCAAGGTATCTTTCTCAACTTGTGTGAGATTGTTATATGCCATCTGATCTATTGGTTCGGTATAACCATTATGAACTATATCCCATACATCTTGACCTCTAAACAAAGATTTCATTGTTAGAGACCAATATTCATAATTATTTCCTGTAAAAATTGGGGTTTGCAAACTTGACATGTTTGAACCAGATGTGGAAGCCATTTTTAATTTTTAATTTTCCTTAGAAATTTACTTTTCCATTTTTAAGAAAAGGTTTCTTTCCTAAACCCACTCAGATACCAGTTAGAAAAAACCTATACGGCTAAACTTGAGTTACCACTCAGTTATAAAATTTTAATGTCGACTTCCTTTTTCTTTTACTTGTCAGGTAAAACTTGTCTAACTCCGACTAGACAAGACTACCAAAATATTTCGACAAGTTTTTTAAATACTAAATTTGGTTGGACTTTTCGACCTGATTCTTTTTACCTCGACAAGTTATTACTTGTCATTTTGATCGACTCACTTCACTTCGACCGAACTTAACTGACAGGTTTACTTCAATCGGTTTATGGACTTACTCGATAACTTTACTTCGACTATTTTACTTCGACCAGTTTACTTCAACTGGTTTACTTTGACTTAACCACTTTTAATTCGACTGGTTTACATTGAAAAGGAGTGAACTCTTCACTCTTTTTAGACTATCTGACAGAGAATGAATAGATACGGACTCTGATAGAGTCGGTTGAGATCTTATATGGATCTGTGATTAATTACTTTTTCCAATAAAATTATCCATAATAATTACGTCGATAGGCATATATATTTCATATTTTGGAGTTGGGGTTGAAGGAGCAGAACAACAAGATTCATGAGTGGGTGAAAACTGTATAGCGTAGATCGTTTATATCTTCATATGATTTGTTTAGGATAATTAATAGTTTTTAACAAATATTATGTTATAGTTCTTAACAAAATAATGACAATGACCATAGCACGTGGAAGTAATTGAACATTGTGTGACGGTGTTGTCTAGTGGAATGAATCAATTACTTATCTCCCACACCGATCAGAAGATAGTTATCTCCTTATGCACGCGACCTTATATCACACAATAATGGATTCCTTTATGCATTCTTTAAAGGAGGACAAGAATGAGTATAAGCTCTTTCTATGTTTTTTTTTTTGTTCTGAACTTTTGTCTTTCGGTAATGGCAATATGTGTTGAATATTATGCGTTATGAAATTTCTTAGCTTACAGGGAAGATTTGTGAGAGAGCACCCAGATCATATTATGGATTTGGGTTGGGAATTTGATCAATAGGAAATTATATGGTCTTTTATGCCATTTATCACCCAAAACATCCTTCGATTCAGTTTATTCGACATGAACATCATTCTTTAGAATTGTTTAACTTCTTAGGTTGGATGTTTTGGGTTATTACAACTTATTCATGATGCCTGGTAGATAAAATTCATTCTGAGAATGTGGATGAATTTGATGTATAACACTGAAGTCAATGTTATACTCGACTTCTCCATTAAATTCATTGTTATAAGTAGTGCCTCCATCACACAGTATACATGCAAATATCACCAGTGTTTATTTTCGAGTCCTCCAACTAGGTATGAAGGAAATGTTTTCTTTCTATTACTTGTCATATTCTGGGAGAGTTTAAAGTTGTAGAATTGTGTTTTCAAATTATCGGGTTCTTGTAAAGAGTTAAAGGTACACTGTGTTACACCGAAAGCTACGACGCATGAGTTTGTTTCGCATATGAGTAAAGATGTCGAGAGGACAGAATAGTTTATTGATAAAACTGTCACAGTGGATAAACTGCTTTCTTTGGATGCGAAGAACAATGATGTTTTCAACCTAAGTGGCAGTTCTGACACAAATTCAAGGGATGTAAGGAACTCTCCCTTTAACGATCTCAATGACAGAGATCATTTCGAGATGGAAAACAAGTTTATTAAATTTGTTTTAAAGGATGATAGCCTGCGATTTGTCTCATTGTCTCATTTGTCCAATCTGCCTAAAACATTGTTTTGTAGGTCCATAATTTCTGCCTCGGCTACTTCCAAGACAAACTGAAGACATGATCAGGTAGAGAAAACACAAGTATACAAGACCCCTATGTGCTACGGGAATTTACTCTAACCCATGATTTAGGGAGTCATTCTCTTAGACCCACTTAGGCCAATTTTAGACCCTCTTAGACCAGGTATTCTATGTCATCATATTTGTCATTTCATTATCAATTCCATGTCATCATTACCTTTGTCTTTCCTTTGACTTATACTGAGTTTATCTTTTGTCTTTCCTTTGTCTTTCACTGAGTTCACTCTGCTATCATGACATTGGTTATTCCTTTGACATTACTGAACTTATTTTGACATCAATGACAACTATAATCCATATTCCAAACAAATTGCATCTTTCAAATATTTTAGTAATGATTAAAAACGATTGACATTTTGTTTAAATTTATTTTATATTGTTTAAATTACATGTTTCAAATGTTTAATTTTAATGATTGACATCTCAAATTTTAATCTATTTTAATTTTAATTTTATTCTTATAAAATGCCATTCATCAACAGTTCCAACGTTTCACAACTTTGTAAGCTTCCAGGTATCAATCTTATCTTGTCCACTTGTTAATCCATGAGAATCATGCCCGTGTAACTAGTTTTAACCTAAAAAATGTTTAAGTTCATATTTATGGACAAACTCGATTTATGCATGTTGAATTATGATTCTCTACCTAAAATTTAGAACAAGGTAACAATAAGGGTAATGAGGCAAGCGATCTAGGAAAGTGAGTAGACGACCGATTTATATCTTATTAAATGCCCATGATATTGATACACAGTTGAAACCCCTTCCTTTCCTTATGCAGGGGGGTCGGTAACCTAAACAAGAAGTGCTTTTTTCCTTCAATTTTGAGTTCCAAGTATAGAATTCCCTGTTGGCTACTGTTGCATAGATGATTCAGTGAAAGTGTTGATGTTGTTGGTTGTGGAGATTGTTTTTTTTACTTCTTATTATGATTCATAAATTCTTACCTACTACTCACTAGGTTAGTATTCCATTCACATATTCTAATTTATGTCAAATCCCAGACCTACCAACCACTAAAAGAGCAATAAGAAGCATAGTTTATTTTTTTAAAGAATGAATTGTCAAATCCCAGACCTACCAACCACTAAAAGAGCAATAAGAGCATAGTTTATTTTTTTAAAGAATGAATTTTGAGCATTTTAACAATCATTCTTTTTAAGAAAATGGTTGATTGATTAGTTTGGAAGTTGTTGGAATTATTGTGCATTTTAAATATATCTAATAATTTAAACGAAAAATCTTATGTCAATGGAATATTTGAAATTGTAGACATTAATGGACGGTATCATGTCTAGATGACATTCTATTAGACATGATACTAAATCAACAAACCCTATAGCCTTTTCCTTAGTTTAAAACTGGGTAATTCAAATTTTTATCATAACGTTATAACATTACATATTATAGAATATTATACAATGTAATGTTACATGCACATCATTACTTTGGATTCCATCACTACAAGTTTACTAATCATTAAAAAAATAGAATATTAGTGATTTATTCATTTAAAAAAAATAAAGGAGAAACTGGAAGATTGTTTTTATAGCAAATAAATAATGATAAATGTGTATAGTTTTCCATTGATATATTTATAAAACACAATTTTTTACTTCATTCTGTAATCTTTTCATTTTAGGATTTTGTTTACTTCATTCTCATATCTCAGTTTTAAACCTTTTTTCAATCAATATTCTACACCATCCCAACCACATGAATAGGGGCATGGTAGGGGACTCTGGACATTTATAGCATGTTTTTTCATGGTTGTCTTATCATATTTATTTATATGCACATTTTTCATCTATGAATTTGTAATTTGATTTGTACATCATGCATGATACTTTTGAGTAGCTTGTTGGAGACCATAACAAAGCTGGTGTTATTCGCTTAGAGATTATCTCAATGTTGGTATTCTTTTGAAGTTGTTAAATCATAGCTTGATTTCCATATCTTTTGCAATTAAAGAGTTATATTTTTCAACCTCTGTTATAGAATTACTTAGCTAAGACTGTATATTTCATTTTTTTATTTTTCTTCTTTGCCTTTTTATGTTATTACTATTTTTTGCAATTCTATTTATGTTTTGTAAGTGGAAAATTGGATATATTGTTATTCACAATGTTTTGTTTTTGTATACTTTAATAAATCCTAAAATATTTTTATGTAAATCATATATCCCTTGAAAGTGGAATATTGAAGCTACTTTTATATCTATTTTGGTTTTTTTTTCTTTTCTAGTCCAATGTTGAGGATATCATTGGATAGAAGCTTCAATTAAGTAAATGGTTTCATTTGAAAATGATGCATGAAGATTTCCTTCTTATGGGTGGAATGAGCCCTTCTCCTGTATTGCAGGTGTTTTTTCTTTAAAAGTAGGTGAACTTGTCATTCTAACTATTTGAAGGAGAAATATCTTAGCCAACCTAGATATGGTGCATATCAATGTTAAGTGTCGTCTTCGCGATGTTGGGTTATGTCACATGTATTATTTCCATATATGTACCCAATGCAGTCATGGTAATGGGATCTTCTGTCAATGGCAATTGCTTCCTTTTCATCTAGTGGAATACATGTATAGATACGTCTAAATTGATTAGAAGAAACCATATTTAAGGTTGGGTATTATAAACAAATCACCATGATTGGTCATAGTTTTAGGATTAATTAATAATCCTTCGTTGAACACCATAGTATAATTGTCATTTACTAGCTTAGGAGTAAGATTCCACCTCACTGGTGCCATGGGGAACTAATCTAGGGCCCACCTAACACTTGATGTGCCAGCTTGGATGAGTTTAGGAGCTCCATAGGCCAATCCTTATAATTTAGGAACCAACACTAAGTCATGGGAGTTCGACCATCAGTTCACCCTAATCTATGTTAAGTTATCCTAAGATGGGAATTAGTTAGTTCATGTCCAGTTAGCCTAGTGCCACATTTTATCCAACCAGAAGTTGGCATGTTTCATTATTCATTGTTAATCAGCTGTGTTTTCATAAAAGAAGGAAATATGCAGTGGTGATTTTTTTTCTCGAGAGTTTCAAACCTCGAAGCAGGTCTATCATCAAGAGAGGCTTCCTTGGAAGTCTTCACGAAGGTAAGCTTACTCTTTTAATTTTTATTAATATTTGTTTATTAAGTAGTTAGGGTTTCGATGTTGTCAGTTTTTCAATTAGTAAAATTTATTTTCCTAAGTTTTATAATTTTAAATTATTATTATTAAAATTGTATTTTTTAAGGTTCTTTAATTATTTTGTTTATTTTAATGTTAAATAATTTCCCTTGATTACTTATGATCCTAAGTTTTGATTTATCAGTGTTTAAAGTTTGAATTTAATTTTTCATAGTTTGTTAATTTACTATAATTTTAATTCATAAAGTTATTATTGTTTAAATTTTTAGATATAATTAGTTAGGTTAATAATTAACACTCTAGTGAATCGGGCCATCAGAATTGCGGATAAAGACCACTTAAAACATGAGCTAAACCACCTCGAGAAAGCATTTATAAATAATGGATATAGGGATTGAACAAATCAAAGAAACCATCAAAAGAGGCAACAAAAAAGAAAGAAACAACATTAAGAAAAACGAGAAAGAAAACAACAACAGAGACACACCCTTATCAATCCTCCCCTACATCCATGGCACCACCAACAAGATTTATAGGATTCTTAGACAGAGAGACATTAGGGTAACCTTATCTCCTCCCAATTCCCTTAGGAACATGCTAGACTCTCCAAAATATCCTATTGAAAAAAAACTACTCCAAGGAGTCTACACCATACCCTGCTCCTGTGATAAAGTCTACATCGGCGAGTCTGGTCGCTCCATCAAGAAAAGATTAAAGGAGCATGGTGTTGATATACACCATTGCAGGATCAAGAACTCTTCTGTCTCACAACACTCGTGTGACACCAAGCACCATATTATATGTCTTTAAAAAGTGAAAGTACTTCAAACTGTACTCCACCACTTCAAATGAAAGATCACGGAGGCTCCTGAAATTGAAAAATACCCTAACAACCTAAACCAATACGATGGCCTAAAACTTAATGACTCTTGGAAACCAGTCATTGAAATCCTTAAAAACAATAACTAGAAAACTTAAAAAGACCTGAGACAAAATCTAGCCCATTAACTTTAATCTAAACATTTAAGACAAAAAAAATTCAAATAAATTCTAAACTTATAATTAGGAAAAAAATTTCATAAACTCATTTAATAAACCATTTAAACATTAACTTTATTACAAATTAAAATAATTTAAACTACCTACTTAATTTATTTATCAAAAACATTAACCCTAACAATATTTAAAACATTAGATCTATGACTAAACTAAAAAAATCCTAAAACGCTACTTTAAACCTAAACACCTCAAAACCTTTAAAAAACCTCTTTAATATACCAAATAAATAAGAACTTTTTTACTAAGCACGATAATTTTAAACTGCCTAACTAATTAATATATTCAAAATATTAATATAAATAATTACATCTAAAAACTACCTTACTAATTAATATATTAAAAATATTAACCTAAACAATTATATTTAAAACTTTAAACAATAATAAATTATGGATTAAAATTATAGTAAATTAGCAAACTATGAAAAATTAAATTGAAACTTTAACCAATGATAAATCAAAACTTAGGATCATAAGTAATCAAGGGAAAATATTTAACATTAAAATAAATAAAATAATTAAAGAACCTTAAAAAAATACAATGTTAATAATAATAAATTAAAATTAAAAAACTTTGGAAAATGAATTTTACTAATTGAAAAATCGACAACATCAAAACCTTAATTTACTTAATAAATAAATATTAATAAAATTTAACAAAGTAAGTTGGCATGTTTTCGAACTTTGACAAAGTCTAGCACTTTGACTACTTCAGCACGTTCAACATCGGCTTCGACAAGTTCGAACCTCGACACAACTGACCTCGACAAACCTTGATTGGTTTCACGCTCGACATACATCGACAGAATGTCTCTGTCTTCTAGTCATCTGCGACGGTTGAAATTATTAACAGTTATAACTTCTTGTAACTGAACGTAATGGGTAGTCACCCAAGTGTCTCAGCATCCTATATAAACATGTAAATTATTGTAACAATCAATCAACCTTCACAGAGAAGAAATAATAATAGAAATTCGTTTGAATTCTTGCATATTGTATGTGTGCATGCTTTCTGTCGATATAGTGTGTTCCCTTCTTTACTTGTTCTTTTTCTATGCTTCTGCCATAATAGTAATCAACTCATTCATTCGACTAGTGTCCCCATCATGCACCTGGGCATGAACTGGATCATTGGTATCAGAGCTTGATTGTGAAGAACCTCCTGCAATAAACAACGAGAATACACGATATAATAGAAATAATGGAGCACAAAAGAGATTTTATTGATCGTAGGCCACTTCAAGAGGGAAACCTCCTTTGAGCAAGCTCAATACAAAATAACTTATGAATTCCTTCATTAGCATCAACACGTACTTATATACTAAGTCTAATCTAAAAACTATTACTCCTCGTGAATGTGGGATATTGCAACATATTCATGGACGACTTAACAACTATTACTTACTCCCCATGAATGTGGGATAATACAACATACTAATGGTATGAATTACAACGCATATGTATCTGACAAAATATACTAACAAAATAAAGAGGACGGTTGACACAAGTTCTTAACATCCCCTCCCTCTTAGAAAATATTTTTCCTCAAAACTTTGGATGTGGAAACTATTGCCGAATATGGAGTGGTTCCCATGTACCATCCTCTAGTTGCATGTCATGCCATTGAATTAAGACCTTTGTGATGGGCCAAGAGAGAAGCTTACAAGTGCGCTTATTGAAGATGTCCTCCAGTTCCAAAATGATGGATCCTTCCTTATCCAATTTTGGTAAAATAGTTTGTCCTCTGATGTTGGTGTCAATCACTTTCCTGAGAAAAGAGACATGAAATAATGGGTGAATGTGAGAAGAAGGAGGAAGTTCCAATTTATAAGCAATAGACCCAATCTTTTGAAGAACCTTATATGGCCCATATAACTTTGGAGACAATTTCTGATTCCCTTTGAGTTTCAGGGAGGAATGCTTGTAAGGCTACAGACTAAGAAAAACCATATCACTGACCTGGAAGGTGCGCTCAGAATGGTGTTGATCAGAATGTTGTTTCAAGTGATTTCTTGCCATGTGAAGAATGTCTTGTAGAATATGAAGAATATAATCTCAGTTTTGAAAAACCATGTCAACTTCTTGAACTTGTGAACTGTTGGGGGTGTAGGGAAGGAACACTAGCAGTTCCTAACCATAAACTGCTTCATATGGAGTCATTTTAGATGCAGTATGGTAGGAAGTATTCTACCACCATTCATCGAGAGGGAGCTATTTTTGCCACTGATGTTTTTGTTCATAGGTGAAGCAACAAAGATAAGTTTCCAAACATTTGTTGATGACTTCAGTCAGACCATTTATATGCGGGTGATATCTTGAACTCATATTCAGTTTGGTGCCAGTGAGGCGAAAGAGTTTGATCCAAAAATGACTTGTAAAAGTTGTGTCGAGGTCTGATACAATGGAAGAAGGGATTCCATGAAAATGAAATATTTGATCCATGAAAATTTGTGCAACTAAGGAGGTAGTATATGAGAGCAAAAAAATGGCTATATTTGCAAAGTCGATCAACCACAACCAATATTACGGTATTCCCTCCAAATTTAGGGAGCCTTTCAATGAATTTCATGGAAATATCTATCCAAATGCTTGTAGGGATGGGAAAGGGTTCAAGCAAGCTAGGGAGGAGTGCAATTTCACCCTTGTGGAGCTTCCAGGTATCACATTCGGAAACCATCTGTTGAATACCCCATTTTATTCCCTTCCAAAATAAGTTACGTCGTGCCCGATCATACGTTTTGAGGAACCTAGAGTGCCCTACCGATGGAGAAGCATGGAGTTCATAGAAGACATCCTGGTGAAGATCTATGCTTTGGGGAAGCATCAGACGAACCTTTTATCTCAGAGAAGAACCATCCTAAGAGTAATGTAGTATAGCAGAAGAATTACTTGCCAACTATTGGATGATTCCAGATAAGGAAGATTCATTGCCATAGCCTTGCTGAATAGATTGTAACTAATTTTGAATAGGCATAGAAATAGATGAAAGAGAAGCATGGTCATCAAATGTGCGGGAAAGAGAATCCCCCACAATATTTTCCCTACCTTTCTTGTAAGTGATCTCATAGTCATAACCCATGATTTTTCTAACCCATTTCTGTTGTGTTAGGGATGAGACCCATTGTTCCAGGAAATATTTCAGACTCTAGTGATCAATCTTGATGCAGAAATGATTCCCTAAGAGGTATGGACGCCACTTATGTATTGCATGAAAAATAGTCATCATTTCCTTCTCATATGTAGAGGCATCTAAATTCTTACCGGAAAGGGATTTTCTGGTAAAAACAATGGGATTTTCATCTTGAAGTAGGACAAGAGCAAGTTCATTGTCGCAAGAATCACTATCAATAGTGAAGGGTTTGGAAAAATCAGGCATAACTAGAAAAGGTGTGGTACACATAGCTTTTTTAATTTTTTCAAATGCACACTGAGCAGCAGGTGTCCATGTAAAAGCATCCTTTTTCAATAGAGTTGTTAATGGATCTACAATATTCCCATAATCCTTGACAACCTTGCGGTAGTATCCAGTTGGTCCCAAAAACCCACGAAGGCTCTTCAAGGTCTAAGGATGCGGCCAATTTTTCATGGCATCTATTTTGGTAGGATCGACATGAACCCCTTATGTTGAAACAATATGCCTGAGATACTCTACTTCCTTCTGCCCAAAAACACATTTAGACTATTTGGCACAGAGATGATGATCACAGAAAAGTGGAAGTACAAGATACAGATGTTGGAGATGCTCAGCCCATGTTTTACTATAGATGAGGATATCATCAAAGAAGACCAGAATGAAGTTTCACAAGTATGTCCCGAATCTTTTATTCATCAATTCCAGGAATGTAAAAGGAGCATTTGTGAGGCCAAATGGAATGACCAAAAATTCATAGTGGCCATCATGTGTGCGGAAAGATGATTTAGGGATATCATCCTCATGAACCCAAATTTGGTGATACCCATGGTGATACCCAGGACAAAGATCCAACTTGGAGAAAAAATGAGCACCATAGAGCTCATCCAGAAGCTCATCAACAATAGAAATTGGAAACTTATCCTTGATTGTGATGTGATTAAGTGCTCGAAATTCGATACAAAGGATCCATGACCCATTTTTTTTTGGACAAGAATATCTAGCGAAGAGAAGGAACCGATACTAGGGAGAGTAACACCTTGCTTCAATAAGTCCCGAACAAGCATCTCAATCTATGTCTTATGGTTGAATGGGTAGTGATATGACCTGATTTTGGGAGGGGCGCTTCCAGGAAGGAGAGTAATACAATGGTCCTCTGGTATTGAAGGTGGAAATCCCATTGGCTCAACAAACACACATGCATATCGATCCAAAAAAATTTGTAGATCCAAGGGAGTAGTTGAGTTCGTTGAAGGTTGCATCTGAATGAAATGGAACTGAGCAATGACACCATGTGAACTCTTCTTAAAGAGATTTTCCATGCAATGTGAACTGATGATGTTGAGAGACCCTAGTTTTAAGCCCCTTGATGTGTTTGTTTTCCCATTAACTGAAAACTACATCCAAAGTTCAGCAAAATCCCATAAAATGGGTCCAAGTATGTGTAACCATTGAGCACCCAAAACCACATCAAATTCACCTAAGGGAAAGGAAAACATATCAGAGTGCAAGTTATAATCCCCAATAGATATTTCAACATTACAACACTTCCCTTTGCAAGGTAAGGTTCCCCCATTGGAAATCCTGACTTCAAAGCTAGAGCAAGGATGAACAAAACAATCAGCATGTTTGGTGATCCTGGGGTCAATCAAGTTATGAGTGCTTCCAGAATCAATGAGTATTGTAAGATGGAGTTTTTTGAAAAGCCTTTGACGAACATGGTTTGTGGGGTGGTGACTCCGAATAATGCATGGTGAGAGATATATGGTTGGTCATCTTGAGAAGGAAGGTCATTTGGCAGTTGCTGAATGTCACCCTCAGCATCTACTAGATACTGAGTACCATAAAAAAATTCAGGTGTAGGAGGATAATCCACATCCAAGAGATAGAGATTTTTCTCAGCACATCGATGTCCCTCGGTGAATTTATCATCACAATTATAACAAATCCATTTTTCCCTACGTTCCTGCACCTTAGCTTCAGAAAAATGCCTGATAGGAGTGGTTCTAGGAGCTCGCGGAATTGGAGGCCTTTGGGGAACCATATTTCTGAATGAAACAAAAGTAGATTTGGATCCTTGTTGAGCCATGATCTTGTCCTCCACCAACTTATCCAACCCGATGGATTCCATCATTGTGTTTGGATTGAACATTTTAACCTCAGATCAGATTGCATCCATCAGACCACTGATAAAACAACTCATGTAGAATGCATCAGGAAATCCTTCTATGTGATTGGTCAATTTCTCAAATTTTATCTGATACTCCCTCATCGTTCCAGTTTGGCGAAGTTTGGTGAGTGCTCCTGTGAAGTCATAAAAATCACTAGGGCCAAATCATTACAAAAGGAGTTGGAAAAAATATTTCTATCTTGGCTCTATTTGAGCCTTGATGTACCAATGAAACCATTGAAGGGCTTCATGTTCCAAATGAAAAAGGATGCAAGTGGGACTTTATTTACATCAAAAGTGTTATGCATACTGAAATATTGTTCTTGCTTGTAAATCCATCCATTCAGATCATCACCATTGAAGCAAGGAAAATCAAGCTTAGGCCCACGAAAGTTGCTAGAAGAAGAGAACCAAGTGTCTACAGAAGACTCAAGCTATCGTCGGTTTCTCGTGCTTGAACATTGAAGATGGAGACCGAGAAATTTTTTATCTAGATATTCAAATTTGGTCTTGAGGGAGGCAAGTTCTTATTCCATTTGTCTATTTTCTCCTTCGCGGGTGAAAACCATAAGTGAGATTATTTTTTGTGGAAATGGGTAGAAAAACAAAAACATAGAGGGTTTTAGAAAAGGAAAATTTTGAGTTGGGAAAAACTTGGGTGGGTAATTGAGCTTTAACTAGGTTTTGGACACTTTTTGAGGGACAAGGAAACAAAGAATGTAGGTTTCAGAAGTGGGTGAAAGAATGGGAAAAGTTGTCAGAAAGGGACAATGAAGCAGAATTGGAAAACGAACATTGCGGCAAAATTTGAAGGTGATTGGGTTAGAATCAAAGAAGTTATGGAACACCAAACCCTAAAAATAGACAGATGTGGAATTTCAGCCTTCGGGAAGTGGAATTTGGGATAGGGTCCTCAAGGAATGAAATATACATAATTGAATAATGGGGGTTATAGTGAATTTTTAAGGGAGATGGAGCCAAAACAAAGAAGATATGGCCAAAAATTTACAAATGTATACTTTTGTTTTCATGGTGGAGATTATCTATGGAGGCTCTGGAAAAATGTGCTTTATCAACTAGAAATAGATATAGACCCCGTGTATGTTTGTCTTCCTAAAAGTTCAGGGGATTCACTCAACCACCAATGTTGTCTGACAGCTTGTGTATTGAGGTAGTATCCCTCACTCCACGTCTCAGGTAAAACTGATAACCGATTTTTCAAAAACTAAATCTATTAGTTTACCTCATGGGTGGAAAATATTCAATCATGTAGGGGTCATTTCTATTTTCGCTTGGCAAGTCCTCTCAATGGCCAACTACTTTGGGGTTCCTATGTTACTCCTCACAATGAATTTTAGGGATATGACCAATTACTTCCCATAGTTAAGCAGATGGGGTTTAGTCCCTAATCCAAATGAATAATACCGATGCAAAGAAGAATCACTACTGCAATAATCACAACTCCAGAAATCATGACAAAAGAAAAAACAATTGGAAGAAAATTCACCCAGCGAGCCTAAGAAAGTGCTTTGATCCTAGATGTGAAGAACTTCCTGCAATAAAAAAATGACAATACACAATATAACATAAATAATGGAGCACAGAAGAGATTTTATTGATCACGAGACACTTCGAGGGGGAAACCTCCTTTGAGCAAGATCAATACAAAAAACCTCTTGGATGCCTTAATTAGCCTCAACACATACTTATATAATAAGTCTAATCTAAACAACTATTGCTCCCCATGAATGTGGGATAATGTAACATATTAATTGGATGACTTAACAACTATTACTTACTCCCCATGAATGTGGGATAATACAGCATACTCATGGGACTTTTTACAAAGCATATGCGTCGGACAAAATATTCTAACAAAATAAAGAGGAGGGTTGACATGGGTTCTTAAGATTGATCTTGATCAGAAGCTTAAGTTACATCAACACTTCCATCAGATTTTTTTAACTTATGCATGTTCAAACGCACTTGTAAACTCAGTAACATAAGCAGACACTTCCTTCGACTTCAGAAAAGATGGATGAAGAAGCAGATGATAGGAATGCAACTAACGAGACAAAACAACTCATAGAAAAATCATTGGCTTGCCAACAGACTGAAATGTTCACCTAGTTCAGTGAAATTATCATGGAATTCACTTCAAAATTCAGGTAATCCTTGACATGACCTTAATCTAATAAAACAATCACCTTCAAAGTACAGATGACTCTGGCCATACCTAATATTGAAGGAAATATTTATGTGGAATTCGTCGATAATTGGGTACAACAACTAGAATCATACTACTCCGTGAATCAAATCTCTGAAGCAGAAAAGATCAACATTGCATCCTTGAAGATGTCAACCTCTATACACTGTTAGTGGGAAAATTTATCGGCAAAGATGGAAAAATAAGGAGAGCCCAGACACATGGGTAAAACATTTCAAATATGTCCAAAAGGAGTTCTACCCACCCAAATATCTTGAACAATAGTATAAGAAGCAGCAGCAGCTAAGGCACTGGAAAGACCAGTCCGTGCAGAGTTACACCGACAATTTCTATCGACTCATGGATAGACTTGGCATTTAAGAAGAAGAGAAATTGCTTGTCCTAAATCATGTCAGTGGTTTATATCCATACATTCAGCAAGAGATGGATTTTCTTACTATCATTACACTTGAAGATGTATTTCATTACACTGGCAAGCTTGAAGCTACACAAAAAGGAAAAGCACATTTCACGAACAAGCACATAGGTCGAACATCCAACATGAAGTCACCAGCCGACTTCAGCAATTCTAAGGAACCTTCTCAAAAAAATCCACCAAAGCCCCATCATCACAAGAAGAAATTTCAGAAATAAAATCAGGATCGTAAAAAGCAAGCTCCTACTAGTAAATGGTGTGATTATCACAATTCACAATTCCATGATACTTCATAATCAAAAGCTCAGAAGTCACTTTTGGAAAATTTGTCGACATACAACTTGTCTGACAGAACCTTGGTAGATTCTGATCTATATGCATCAACCCTCTTGGATTTGACTTCGACCACTCTGAGAGCCTCGACTATCATCGATGAGGAGGAATGAGAATTCCTATTCCATACACGGATATCGGTTCAGAAAAATCCATTACATCTGATTATGGATAATGGTAGCTAGAAGAACTTCATTTCTGAAGATCTTGTGAATAAATTAGTTCTTTTAACCACTCCACATCCTTAGCCTTACAATATCGGTTGGATGAAGGATGGGCAGGAACTAAGAATCACACGCCAATATAGAATCACTTACTTTATCAATCCTTTTGAAGATGAAGTACTATGTGATGCGGCACCACTTTTCGTCGCTGACACCTTGTTTGGGAAACCTTATGTATCGGATCAATATAATACATATCAGTCACGACCTCATAAGGTGATTGTCAAAATTTGAAATCAATGGTACGGCATACCAGAGCGACAACCCACATCAACGATTGATATGATATCTTCCAAACAAACAAAGAAGCTTATAAACCATGCTCAAAAGTTCACATTAATTATGATAAAGCCTCAGCATTATAGGAAGACTGCAGCAACAAGTTGACTCACCGACCAACACAACTCCTGAAACAGCAACAGATAGACCACATTCTTGAGTAATATCGGAATGTATTTCAAGACCCGAACGGAATACCTCTACATTGTCAAGTAAAACACTCCATTGAATTTTTTCTTGGTTCTTCTTTACCTAACACATATGTTTACAAAAGATCCATTCTCGAGAACGAAGAGATTCGGAGGAAATCCTAGGATTTGATAGACAAAGGTCATATATTCCCCAACTCCTCTCCTTGTGGAAGTCCAGTCATACTAGTTCCAAAGAAATATGGGATTTGGTGCATGTGCATCGACTATAAGGATCTCAAGAAAATTTAAGTAAAGAACATATACCCTCTTCCAAGGATATACGAACTCATCAACTATGTGAAAGGTGTTAGGCTCTTTACGAAGCTCGACCTTAAGTTGGGATACCACCAAATTTGATCAAGTCCAATGATGTATGGAAAATGACTTTCAAAACCAAGGAAGGATTGCTTGAATGGTTAGTCATGGATTTCGTCTTAACCAATGCACCCGCAACCTTCTACTGCCCTTCATCGGTAAGTGTGTCATTATCTATCTCAACGATATCTTGATTTTCAGTCGATCATGGGAAGAACATGTCAAACAGATTCAACACTCTACAGCAACATCGACTATATTTGAAAATGGACAAATTATCATTTGTGATGACCATCATCAAATATGGTATGTAATTGAATTTGCAGGCATTCATGTTGACCCAGACAAAGTATAGATCCTCAAAGATTGGCCCATTCCTCAAAACATTCATGAACTAAGAAGTTTTCTTGGTTTGGTGAATTTCTATCGACGGTTCATACTTGGATTCAGTCACATCGCATGGCCTTTGAATCAATTGACTAAAGGAAATGGGAAAATTGTCTTTAAATGGACACCGACACAACTATTAGAATAATCAGCCCATAGTTACCTACCTTAGACATTAATTTAATTATGTTTATCTTATTGCCTAGTTTCCTAGATTCCATTCTATGCTAGTTGCCTTCTACAAGTCCTAGAAGTCAACACATGCTAAAAATGAGTCATGGAGTGCTTGGGAAACATCCTGGAAACCCAATTTAGCATGTCTGATGGAAACATCTAGATCCTCCAAACTACATATCTGCTTTTTCTGAATTTAGCTACCTTGTTTTATTCTGATTTATGGCATAAGGAAAAGCTAGACTAGGTGTAGTTGACTTGTTTTTTTTTCCCACATCATCCTCCCTCCTTTTCTCCAAATAAAATCATTTATGAGTTGTCTTTCCATCCCTCTTTAGTTTTCCCACTTAACTTATCAAATTCGTGAGCATCTTCATAGATTTGGAAACTGCTTTATGCACCTATGGGGGATTTGACTAGATTTAGTAAGCCTACTTTTTTACTATTTCGAATGGCATATTTATGCATTCTAATATATCATGTAATGATATATTTCAGAAGCCTATTACTTCATAAGTCTGGATATTATACATTTATTGAATACAGATTAGTGTTATGCTCCAATTTCAGTCTCCTTTGGTGTGAATTTTGCATGTTTGATTAGCAACTTTGTGAGTGTAATTGTTCTATCTCTTGGGTTCCATTTCCACATGGTATCAGAGCCTTTGTAGATCGATTTATATCCTTCATTATTGTTATTTTAGGTTCAACATATTGACTAGGAGCGCATTCTGTTGACTGGAGGGCACAGTTTCTAAGCTATGGACCAATCTCAGAAGATCATCTTGAATCCATTCAATTTCTTTGAGTGGAAAGCTAAGATGGAGATATTTTTTAGTGTGAAAGGTCTCTACAAGGTGACTATGGCAACTAAGGCAAAGCCCAATGCAGCTACAAAGAAAATCAAATGGCACAACAAGAGGGATGAGGTCTATGGCCTTTTGTGTCTGAGCATTTCAAGAGACCTCCTCTTCCATATTGACAGATTGACATCACCTAATGACATGTGGGAGAAGCTAGAAGAGATTTTTGGAAAGACAGATGAGATGAGAGGACATAAAATCGAGAATGAGATGATCTCCTTGAGTCCCAGTAGCTTCGAATCATTGCAACTCTACTTTTCTAAGTTTGAGGCCCTTGTTTTGCAGTCGAAACAGTGTGGGATTGAAAATAAGGAAGAGAAACTAGTTTTGTCCATAATCTCTAAGCTTGGTCCTAACTATTCAGTGTTTGTTTCAACCTTCCATGCCACCAAGTTGACATCTCGAGCCTGGAAGATGCCTAAGCTTGTAAAGTTCACGGAATACCTCACACAGGAGCAAGATAAGTTGGTGATGATGGGCACCATCAAAACTTCCAAAGACCAAGATTTGGTTGCTGGAGATTCAAGGGTGGATTCAAAAAGAAATAAAAGAGCTAAAAATCCACCTGAGCAAAAGAGAGACAAGAACAAGTCTCAAGAGGAGCCCCAATGTTCCAAGAAGAACTCCCATAAGAAGAAGAACAAAGGAGAAATAAGCAAGTGCGCATACTGCAGTAAGGGCTATCATCCTAAGAGCTCTTGTATGAAGAAGCAAATTGACATGTTGACCCAACTCTTGGAGAATAATAACATCTCCCTTCCTGATTGCTCAAAGAAGAGGGAAGGAGGATCAAATTCAGAGGACAAAGAGAAAGTACATGCCTTGGTTGTTGGCACATCAACCTCACCTAGATTCATCATAGACTCTAGAGCTTATAGACATATGGTGTCAACAAAAGAGACATTCTCCTCTCTTGACATGTCGAATGGTCCACCAATAGTTTTGGGAGATGACTCTCTCACTAACAGTTTGGGGAAGGGAAGGATTGATCTCCATGGTAACTTCAATAATGTGTTGTATGTTCCAAGGCTTACCTTTAATATCTTGTCAGTGTATCAAATGAATCATACTCGGTCTCCAAAGAAGGTCACCCTCTCCCCTGATGATGTTGAAATCAATGAGATTTCAAATGCTAAATTCATAGCAAAAGGTGTTGTAGATCACACTTCAAAGGTATACAAGTTTTCCCATTTTATACCCTACTCAAACCCCTCTGCTCTTATGATTCATGCTAATGAAGCAAGCAAGCTTTGGCATGAAATATTTGGCCATATTAACTAAAAGTATCTTTCTGATTTGAGTGAAAAATATATGGTCATAGGGTTGCCAAAGATCAAGTTTTCTAAGGGAGTCTGTCAAGGTTGTATCCTACGAAAACACCCAGAGCACAAGTATGAGAAAGCTAGTCATGAGAGAACCTTTGCACCTCTTGAGCTGATCCATAGTGACATTGATGGTCCATTACCTCATATCTCCATGAGTTAAGACAAATATGTACTAACCTTCATAGATGAATTTTTCAAGTATTGCTAGGTTCACTTCCTAAAGCATAAGTCTGAAGTTTTTAAACTCTTCAAATTCTTTGGAGCCTTGGTTGAAAACCAGTCTGGGAGGAAACTCAAGATCCTCAAATATTATAATGGTGGTGAGTATTTCAAGTCTAAGTTCATTCAGTATTGTAAAGATGCAGGTATTCAGATGCATCATTCAATCCCTTACACACCACAGCAAAATGGTGTTACTGAGAGAAAGGACAGATCACTGAAGGAGATGGAAACCTGCATGATGGAGGCTAAGACTTTGCCACCAAATTTTTGGGCCGAGGCTATAAAATTTGCATCCTACATCCAAAATAGGGTGCCTCATAAGAAGCTTTATGGTATGACTCCTTTTGAAGCTTGGAGTGGGCACAAGCCAGATGTGACCCATTTCATGATTCTCGGCTCAAAGGCTTTGGCTAGAATTCCAACTGAAAAGAGGAAGGCTTTGCAGCCCCAAAGCCAAGAGTGCCTATTTGTTGGGTATTCTGAAGATTCAAAAGGGTACAAGCTGATCAACTTGATCACTAACAAATCTTTCATTGAAATAAGTGTTCAGTTCCAAGAAGAGCCTTTAGTAGCAATTGAAGATGGAGAGTCTTCTTCACCACCAGATCCATTGATTGTAAGTGAAGAGACTAATGAGTTTGCTGATTCTGATATGTATAATAATGATGATTTTATTTCAGATCATAACAGTCCTATAAGACCAAAATGGGCAGAAAATACCATTCATGCAGCTGGGGAACTAGCTGGAAATCCTAGTGACACTAGGAGGACTAGATCTCAATTTGAGAGTGCCTTTTGTGTGAAAGATCCATTATTTGGTAAGAAGTGCTATCTGATGGTTGAATCAGATCCATAGACATATGAATATGCAGGACATGATCCAAGATGTAAAACAACCATGAAAGAAGAATTCAACTCACTCCAAAAGAACAACACTTGGGAACTAGTTGATCTTCCCCTAGGGAGGAAGCTAGTTCAATGTAAGTGGGTTTTCAAGATTAAGTTTGCTGCTGATGGTTCACCTTTGAAATATAAGGAAATATTGGTAGCAAAGGGATACTCGCAAGTACATGGTATTGACTATAATGAAACCTTTGCACCAGTGGCAAAGATGGACAGCATAAGGCTAGCTCTAGACACTGCAACTTCGAAGCAGTGGGAGGTACATCACATGGAGGTGAAGTGTGCTTTCCTAAATGGAGATATCACTGAAGAGATTTACATGCAGCAATCTAGAGGTTTTTTTTCTAATCCATTTTTAGTGTGCAGGTTAAAGAAATCATTGTATGGTCTCAAGCAAGCCCCCAGGACTTGGTATGCCAAGATTGATGGCTTTTTTTTATCACTGATTTTTATTTGATGCAAGTATGATCCTAATGTCTATTTGAAGCTGATTCATGGTTCTTTGATGATTATTGTCTTATATGTGGATGACATTTTGATTACAGGAAGTCAAAAGAAAGATATTGCCTCCTTGAAGGATGCAATGAACCATGCATTTTCTATGACAGACTTGGGATTGTTGAGCCAATTATTGGGTCTCAAAATTGCTCAATCCTAACATGGAATCGAAGTACATCAGTCCAAGTATGCTTTGGATTTGTTGAACAATTTCAACATGAAATATTGCAAGCCAAGGAAGACTCCCTTCCTTTCAGGAGTTAAGCTTGAAGAAGCATGTTCTTCTCCTATGGTAAATAATACACTGTATAGGCAATTGATTGGGTGTTTGTTTTATCTTACACACACTTGACCTGATCTATCTTATGCAGTTAGTGTGGATTCGAGATACATGTATCAGCCTCATGAGATCCACTGGAGAGTAGCCAAAAGAATCCTAAACTTTGTTCAAGGAAGGAGAACTCATGGGATCTTCTACAAAGCAAAATCTGATCTTGATTTGATTGGGTTTACTAACAGTGATTGGGCAGGTGACAACATAGATCGAAAGTCTACATCAAGATATGTATTCATGCTTGCAAAAGAACCAATCAGCTGGTCAAGCAATAAGCAGAGTGCCATAGCACTCTCATCTACAAAAGCAGAGTATAGAGGAGTTGTAAATGCAGCAACTCAATGTTTGTGGTTGTAGGGGATACTTGGAGAATATGGTTTTGAATCAGAGTTTTCAACTATTGTCTACTATGATAATCAAAGCACCATTCGAATCTGCAATGATCCAGTTTAGAGATAGTGAACCAAGAACATTGAGATCCATATGCACTACATCAGACAGCTTGTGCATGATGGATTGATCTACTATTTTGTGCGTCTTTAGAACAAGTAGCAGATATCTTCACCAAAGTTTTTTGTCAGAAGACCTTCAGCAATCTCAAATCACTGTTAGGGATTGTTGATCATGCTTCACCAAGATTTCCAAAATTTTGTTTTTCCTATCCATGTTTAAGGGAGGATTTTCCCACTGGGATTTGGCCTCTTTCCCTAGTTGTATGGACAAGCAGTATGTAAAGGGTGACTAAGCCTTGTTTCTAGGCCCTATAGTTTTCTGATATTTAGTCATAAAGTTAGGATTAATGGGGGGTGTTATAATAATCAACCTATAGTTACCTACCTTAGACATTAATTTAATTATTTTTGTCTTATTACCTAGTTTCCTAGATTCCATTCTATGCTAGTTGCCTTCTACAAGTCCTAGAAGTCAACACATGCTAAAAATGATTCATGGAGCGCTTGGGAAACATCCTGGAAACCCAATCTAGCATGTCTAATTTATTCCATATCCTCCAAAGCACATGTTTTCCTTTTCTGAAAAACTGCCTTGTTTTATTCTGATTTAAGGAAAAAGGAAAAGCTAGACTAGGTGTAGTTGACTTATTTTTTTCCCACATCATCCTCCCTCCTTTTCTCCAAATAAAAGCATGTATAAGTTTCCTTTCGATCCCTCTTTAGCTTTCCCACTTAACTTAGTAAATTTGTGAGCATCTTCATAGAGTTGGAAACATATTTATGCACCTGTGGGGGATTTGACTAGATTTAGTAAGCCTACTTTTTGACTATTTCGAATGGCATGTTTATGCATTCAATTCTCTCATGTAATGATATATTTCAGCAGCCTATTACTTCATAAGGTTGGATATTGTACTCTTATTGAATACAGATTAGTGTTATGCTCCAATTTCAATCTCCTTTGGTGTGAATTTTGCATGTTTGATTAGAAATTTTGTGAGTGTAATTGTTCTATCTCTTGGGTTCAATTTCCACAACAACAACAAGATTTTGAAAAACTCAAAAACAATCTTTTTACTGCACCATTACTTGTGTTACTTGATTTGCATCAGCCCTTTGATATTGATACAGAAGCATCGGGCTATGCTCTCGACACAGTGATCACTCAGTCAGGACACCTAGTCGTGTTTCATTCCAAGACTTTCAATGAAACTGTTAGAAGATATTCAATGTATGAAAAAGAACTGTATGCCATTGTGCAAGATCTTAGGTAATGGAGACAGTATATTCTTGGCAAGAAAACGGTCATCCTCACTAACTATAAACCTTTGCAGTTTGCTCTGTTCCAATCAAAACTATAGACATATCGAAAACTCAAGTGGATTAATCACCTGCAATAATTTTAGTTGGTAATTAAGTATCGAAAAGGAAAATCCAATGTCGTAGTATATTTTCTCAGCCAACCACCCATTACTCTACTATCTACAGTGATGAGTATGCAGGGTCACGACACCTCTACTTGGCCATAATTGTATTTGATAGACTGCGAGTTCTACGCAAGTTATTGGCAACTTCAGATCGACACAATGTCTACTATCGACTACTTCCTGAAGGACACCTTGCTATACAAGCTTGGACAGCTTTGTGTACCGACCAATGAGCATCGATAGAAGCTCATTTGGGATGTGCACTACTGCAAGACTGCGGAACATTTTGGAGTCACAAAAACCCTTATTGTCCTCCAAAATTATTTTTACTGGACTTCACTTAAATCTAATTTCAATAAGTACATTCAATCGTGCGTGGTTTGTGCCATTTCTAAATCGTCGAATTGATGACAAGGACTGTACACACCCCTACCAATTTCTAGTCGACCATGGGAATCTATTTCTATGGACTACTTGATAGGATATCCTACTACCAAAAATCAACATGACGCAATCTTAGTAGTAGTCGACAGATTTTCCAAGATGGATATACTCATACCATGCAAGAAGACTGCAACAACACAGTAGACTGCTCAGCTCTTCTTTGAACATGTTTGGAAACATTATGGCTTCCCAACGACCATTATTTTCAACATATATGCTATATTTATCAGCACCTTTTGGAAAACTCTCTACCAATAGCTCAACACGGTACTTCCTTTCTCGACAACCTTTCATCCGCAAACAGACGGGAAGATTGAAGTTGCAAAGAAGAAGCAACACTACAATAATCACAGCTCCATGAAGCACTATAAAAGAAAAAAAAGTAGAAATTCCACCCAACGAACCCAATAAAGTGAGATCTTATACCAGATGTGAGGAACCTCCTGCAATAAACAATGAAAATGCATGATATAACCAAAATAGCAAAGCACAAAAGATATGTTTATGATCGTAGGCCACTTCGAGGGGAAAACCTCCTTTTAGCAAGCTCAATACAAAATAACTCATGGATGTCTTCATTGGAATCAATACGTACTTATATTCTCAGTATAATCTAAACAACTAATACTCCTCATGAATGTGGGAATATACGATATACTAATGAGATGACTTACAAAGTATGTGCGTCCAACAAAAATATACTAACGAAATAAAGAGGAGGGTGACACGGGTTCTTAACATCTTAGTCAAATGCTTGCCAAGTCCAATATCGTTACTCTACAAGAAAGACAAGAAGGATTGAACACCTCATTGAAACTATGAACAAACTAAAACATTAGAAAAAGATACATCAAGTACTATTGGAGTTGAATTTATAGAAGGTACCCTTCCAAGTTCTTAACAACATCCAGGAGGCATACCCCAATTCTTGTACTGGATGGTAGAATGGTCATCGATGACTCATCACTACATTACCCACTAAGCCAGAGAACAAAAATAATTTAATTCAAAATATATCAGTAATGGGATAATTTATAATTGATATTACTCGCTGAATTTATAATTCTTTGTCATTTTTCATAAACATTAAGCATGCTAAAATTATTTTTAATAAACTATAGCAATCATTGTCGTGAGATTTTATTTTAGTCGGTTTCCTACCTAAAATCCTAGAAATGAATTTAGATTCATAAATCAATAATAAGGGTTCCCACGCTCATCATGGCTTAGTTGGATACTCTACCAAAATAGATTTAACAAGTTAGATCACAATGGCTTTTGATCTAGCATGTTGAGATCACAACAAAATAGATCTAAGAAGACAGGCCACAACAAATATTGAATGAATGAGTTGTGAGCACAATGACTTTTGATCTAATGAGTTAGATCACAACTAATTCAATCTAACACCTTATATAACAAGGAGTTTTAATCTAATGATTTATGATCACAACAAATAGACATAATAAGATAAATCACAAACAAATTATGATCTAACGAGTTGTGATCACATTGAATTTTGATCTAATAGATTATTTAATAAAAAGTTGTGATCGCATTGAATTTGAACCTAACATGTTAGGTCTCAACAAGTTGTGATAACAATGAATTTTGATTTGTCTTGTGATCACAAGTTGTTATCACAATGATTTTGATTTGTCTTGTGATCACAACGTCACATCCAAGATTGTTCTGATGACTCTAAATTAACAATTTGTGGGTGGCTTTGTAAAACTACTCAAGCAATCCTTGAGAAAAATTATTAGCACGAAAAAAAATTAAAATTGCAGCTAGAGGGATATCAAATTTATTCTTTAGCAATAATGACTCTAATAAAGAATTATTAGTAAAAGAAAGACGTGTTTGACTCTTGTCTTGTTGGACATGCACATAATGATTTTTTACATATTTTAAGTGATCAATAGAAGTTATGTCATCTCTTCTATCTAAATGAATGAATTTTCCATTTGGCTATAATCTCAGAAATTTTGAAAATTTCAAAACCACTTTTTTTACATATATTTAGTTTTTCGATTTCACAATTTTAGCACATTTTCAAAATAGCAATTTTTTAGTGCATCAATTATTTCTTTTATATCAATCACTTGCAAAATATGTATTTTTTTTAATGGAGATGGTATGTTTATGTTTTTCATGTGTTATTTGTGAAAATGAGAGAATATTCCTTTACATTCTCTTGAAAACATGTCATTTTTCATGTGTTTTTAAGGAATTTAGGAAATATTTCCTTGAATTCCCTATGTTTTTCATTTTACTCACAAATTTTTCATCAGTGTGTTTGTGTGTGTGTGTGTGTTTTCCAAGGAAAAACCTCATGGAAAACTCTTTGATTACTTCCCCATGAATCATGGATGGTAAACAAGGTAAATCGTCATCCCTGATTATGGATCCTAACACATGTTGTTGGATGTAAGGAGAGAGATTCTTTCGGGTGTTGATTGGTCTTCTTGTTGAGTTCCCTAAGAATATTTTTATATAAGGTCCACCAGAAGCTTCGTATATTCTCATGTATTTCTTAAAGAAGATGCACTACTCGAAGGCTCTCCATAACTACCTTGTTGAGATCCCATTCAAGGAAACTTTAGAGTCACCCGTTATTTGCAGCTTAGAGACATGTTGTAGCTTAGTTATTATAAAGGTATTCCAAAGACTTGCAATTTCAACCTTGGTATCGGATCCCCTTCCAATCACATATCTCACATGGTAGAAATGATAATTGGATAGAAACAATACGACTCCAATTCCATAGTTGTGTCGATGTGTGTGTCTAGGTGCTTGACAAGGACAACAGTTTGATTGAATGAATCGAGTATTGTTATGGAAGAAGCATAATAATAATAAGCAAAGCAAGAAGTACACTACACATAGAAACATATACATACACAGAATATATGCAAGATTTGGAACCAATCTCTATTGTTCCCTTGTTGTTCTATTACTCCCTTAATAATCTTCCTTAAATTACAATAATGTACAATGTGTTAAAATATAGTGTTGAGAATGTTTGGGTTGTCTTCATGTTATCTTCAGTTACAGAGAAGTTGGAATGGCTTAGAATTTCAACTATTATTAAAAACTAGAATATAGAGAGACAATATGTTGTAGTCGTGTCGATCGCTAATGCCGACGATACTTGTCGAAGTGTTGAATCTGTTGATATCAACATTGAACCTGTTAAGGTCATGTCGAGGTGCGGACTTTTCAGAGTCAATGTTGAACCTGTCGAAGTTGAAAAACAATTCCAAATTTTGGGTAGATCATACATCCTTCCTTAAGAAACAATGGTCCCAATTGTTTGCTCGTACATATGAGGAAACTTGTTGGTTATTTCATTAGAAAAGTACCATTTTCCATGTGCAAGGAGTTGTCCATATTTAGCCACCTGAAACAAGGGAATAGTATTCATCCTTGTATGACATATGTGTTATCCCACAATGGTGTCACAAGGAAGAGGCTCTTGAACATTTCGATGGTGTCTTCGGGTTATGTTATCTCCAAGAAGTTATGTTCCAACAGTGGTGCATGGTATGGGAGAAGTATATCCACATTAAATACTGGATGCAAACCCAAGAATGAAGGAATGTTAAGATGGAAAGCATTTTGATCCAATATATTTAAGGATATTGTATGAACCATATCACAAAGGCTTTAGTTTTCGGTATGGACCAGCGAAGTGTTCCTTCTTTAGATGCAACCAGACTTGATGCCCAATTTGAAATGAATGAGGAGTATGATGCTTATCGTATAAGGCCTTAGCTTTCACATTAGCTCGTTGAAACATTTCATGTGCTTGTTTCTATAATGTTGTAGATTTGATCTCTAAAATTCAATCTTTTTTAACTTCTCGTCAGTTAGAGTCGGTGTCGTTCGACTGTTTCAATGAACTAATCAATTCAATGGGAACTAAGGGTTGAAATCCATAAAAAATATCAAATCGAATCTAGCTCATAGAATTGTATTGAGCACGATTGTAATTGTGTTGTATATATGGGATACTTTCATCCCATGTCTAATGATGCATGTGGTTGTCCATGTGGAGCAGTTGTACTACCAAGAGATTCATAACTTATGTATGTCCTTCTATATAAGGATGGAAAGTTGTCGATAAGGAGAGTCTCATGTCGAGTTGTTTCCAGAGAGTCTTTAAAAATATGCTGACAAATCTGGTATCTCTATCGGAAATGATGGTCGTCAGTAATATATAATGTTTTTGTAAATGTTCGAAGAAGATTTGGGAAATTTGTTGCGTTGTCATAGTCTTCTTGCATGGAATGAGAATAGCCACCTTGGAAAATATGTCGACTACTACTAAGATCACATCATGTTGATGTTTGGTAGCAAGATATTCTGTCAAGTAGTCCATATAAATAGATTCACATGGTTAACTAGGAATCGAAAAAGGCGTATACAATCCTTGTCATCGATTTGACAGTTTAGCAATGGCACAAACCATGCATTATCAAATGTACCTGTTGACGTAAGACTTAAGTGAAGTCCAATAGAAATACTTTTGGAGGATGGCAAGGGTATTTTCTACTCCAAAGTGTCATGTAGTCTTGTTGAAGTGTGCATCCCAAATGAGCTTATGTCAGTACACAAAGTTGTCCAAGCTTGTATAGCAAGGTATCTTTCAGAAAATAGTCGGTAGTGGATGGAAGGTCAATTTTAAGTTGTCGATAAATTGTAGAAAAGTTGCATTCTACCAGATACGATTGAGGCCAAGTAGTGGTGTTGTATCCCTACATACTCATCACTGTAAAAAGTAGATTAATGTGTGGTCAACTCAGACAATCGGTTGCGGCATTGGATTGACCTTTCTGATACTTAATTACCAACTGAAATTGTTGCAAGTAATTAATCCACTTGATTTTTTGAGTCATTTGTAACTTCGACTAGGATGGGGTGAACTGTAAATGATCATGGTCAGTAGGAATGATCGTCTCCTTTCCAAGAATGTAATGTCTCCATTGCTTAAGGGCTTTCACAATGGAATACAATTCCTTTCATACGTCAAATACCTTTTGATGGTGTCCTTGAAAGTTTCAGAATGAAAAATGACTAGGTGACCAAGCTGAGTGATCATTGCACCTAAAGCATAGTCCGATGTGTCTATATCAATCTCAAAAGTATGACACAAATCATGTAACACAAGTACTGGTGCAGTACAAATCTTGTGCTTGATCTTCTCAACATATTGTTATTGTGTCAGAACGGTGTCCATTTGAAGACATTTTTCCCATTTCCATTAGTCAATTGATTCGAAGGCCAGGCTATGTGACTGAAGTCGAGTATGAATCATCTATAAAAATTCTCCAAACCAAGAAAACTTCTTATTATATGAATATTTTGAAGAATGGGCCAATATTTAAGGATGTGTACTTTGTTTGGGTCGATGTGAATGCATGTAGAGTCGATTACATACCCCATATATTTGATGTTGTTAATCACAAATGAGAATTTGTCCATGTTCAAATAGAGTTGATGTTGTCGAAGAGTGTTGAGGACATGTCGAAACTGTCGGACATGTTCTTCCCATGATAGACTGAAAATAAAGATAGTGTCTAAATAGACAATGACACACTTTCTAATGAAAGGTCGAAGAATGTCATCCATATATCGCATGAAGGTCGTGGGTGCATTGGTTAAGCCGAAAGGCATAACTAACCATTTAAACAATCCTTTCTTGGTTTTGAAATTAGTTTTCCATACATCGGTGGGATTGATCGGAATTTGATAATATCCTAACTTAGTTCGAGCTTAGTAAGGAATTTAAAACCTTTCAGACAATCAATGAGTTTCTCTATCCTTGGAAGAGGGTATATATTCTTAACAAAAATATTGTTGAGAGCCCGATAGTCGATGTAGATGCACCATGTCCCATATTTCTTTGGAATGAGGACAACTAGAATTCAACAAGGAGAGGAGTTGGTTCAGATGTGACCTTCACTGATCAAATATTGAATCTATATGTGAATCTCTTCATTCTTAATAATGGATCTTCTATAAATAGATGTGTTAGGTAATGAAGAACTAGGAACAATTTCAGTGGAGTATTTTACTTGGAAACGTAGAGGTATTTTGTCTAGCTCTTGAAATACGTTCTGGTATTCCTTAATAATATTTTTGATCTATTGTTGTTGTCTATAGTTGCACTTGTCAGTGCTTCGACTAGTTGTTGCAGTATTCCTAGGATGCTAAGGCTTAATCATGATCAATGTGAATCTTTGAGCATGGTTGATAAGATTCTGTCGGTTTGGAAGATATCATTGCAACCATTGGTATAGGTATTCCTTCTGGTATACCATACCATTGGTTCCATATTTTGACAATCACCTTCTGAGGTCGTGACTCATAACTCCATGTTGATCCCATAAGTAAGGTTTCCCTTACAGGTCATCGATGACGAAAAGTAGTGCCACATCATAGAGTACTTCATCTTCAAAAGGAATAATGAAGTAGGTGAGTTTTCAATGTCGGGTGATCCTTAATTCATGTCCATCCTTCATCCAATCGATATTATAAGGCTGAGCATGTTGAGTGGTGACAGGACCTAGTTTCTTCACGACATATTTAGAAACAAAGTTCTTCTGGCTACCATTATCCAAAATTAGATGCAATGGATTGTTTTGAAAACATATCTGTGTATGGAATAGGTGCTCTCCTTCCTCCTCATCGAGGGTAGCTGAGCCAGTCAGAGTGGTCGATGTGAATGTCAAAAGGGTCGATGCTTCTAGGTCAAATTCTACCAGAATTTTATTGGACAAGTCAGATGTAGAAAAGTTTTCCAAAAATGTTTTTCAAGCCTTGCATTGAAATGTATCATGCCATGATGAATTGTGGTAATCACACCATTTCTTGGTAGGAGTTATTTTTCTATGTTCCCTTTTGTCTTTTTGAGAGTTTTTTTTTCCATGATCTTGCTTTGGCAAGTTCGTCTAAGAAGGGTGTCGTGGCTTGTCGGAGTCGAATGGTGACTTCTTATTGGATATTTGACCTGTCGGCTTAGTCACAAAGTGTTAGTTACCTTTTTTCTTAGCTTCAAGCTTGCTAGCGTAGTGGAATGCATCCAAAACCATACTAACATTCAAAAATTCCATCTATTTCTAAATGTACGAGGAGAATCGACCGACATACTTTAAAACAAGAAATTTATCTTCTTCTTAAACGTTAGGTCTCTCCATGAGTCAATAGAACTCATCAGTGTAACTCTGTATGGATTGGTATTTCCATTGCCTTAGTTGTTGCGACTTCTTATATTGTTGTTCAAGGTACTTGGGTGGGTAGAAATCCTTTTGAATGTACTCAACAAATTTCTCCCACGTGTCTATGGGGTCTCCATCTTTCTCCATCTTTGTCGATAGGTTCTCCCACCTGCAATGCACAGAGGTCAACATCTTTAAGGATGCAATAGTGATAGTTTCATCTTCTAAGAGTTGGTTCATAGAGTAAGAGGATTCTAATTGTTGCACCCAATTGTATATGGATTTCGCATCAATCTTTCCTTCAAGATTCGGTATGTCCAAGTTCATTTTCACTTTGAATGGAGTGACTTTGTTGGAGTTATATTTTTTTGAAGATACTCCTGGTGTCAAGTTGAATCACGTGAGAATCTCATTAAACTGGGAGATCATTTCAGCTCGTTCTTGAGCCAATGCCTTGTCTATGAGTTTCTCTATCTCGTCAGTTACATGTCTATTGTGTTTTTCTCTGGCCATATTTAATCTAGTGGTGCAAGTGGATAGATACTTTGAATTCAAAGGTAGTGTCTTCTTGGATTAATAATTTTGCGAGTGTGTTTGAACAGGCATAAGTCAAGTAACCTCGATAGAATTGTATACACAATACTTAAGCACGAACAAGCTCCTTCAGTTGAAATTTTTTAAGTCCTTGAAGGTGTCGAAATTCCTTGTTGATACTGGAAATGGTTTCCAAACGTTTTAAATACGTGTCCGAAAACCATGATTGAAAGTCCCTCTCTAAGGTTTTTGTCCATCCTAATGGATATTTGAAAAAAAAAATTCTCACTTCCAAAATTTGACTACATAAGGACATGAAACGAATAAGTGAGGGATCAATTCTTCATTAGAACCACATAAAAAACATCTATTTGGACTGCATCATCCACATTTTATGTTGTTTTCCCATGTCAAAAGTTTGTTGCTCAAATCCATACAAAGAACCAATTTTCATTTTAAAGCACCAAGAATATTCCATAGGATGTCCACCACCATAATTGGAATCCATTATGGTTAGATTCCATTAAATGTGTATAGACCAATTCAGCTATGAAAACGCCTATTGCTAGAATTTTGGACTAAACTAACTCATCGGGTGATTCCTCATGGAATCTGAAATTTAGACTCAATAGGTCCACATAGGACTGCCACTCTGTCGCTAGATCACTATCTAAATATAGAAATTGAGGGGATTTCCATAAGAGGATCCCCCACTCCTACGGAATAGTGTGTGTGTGTGTACACACACATGCGCACACACACACACATTTAAGGTGCATTCTACTAGATTAGGAAAGCACTAGTAGAAAAATGGAAGATAAATGACTAGGTGACCAAAAACGCTCGTCTTCAAGTGAAATAAATTACTAAACCACCAAAAACACTGGTCATTGTAGTGTTTGTAAGTGAAATATGACCAAATTTGAGGAATTTTAAGTGATCACAACTAAAGCGGGCTAAAATAAATAACTAATTTAGTCATGGGATAAAAAATATGACTAAATTAGTCATGGGATACAAAATATGACTATTCAATCTAAGTTAATAAATATATAAGATGTCCATTGTTAAAATTTATGACATTGTAACAATTTTATTACAATTTCATAAATTTTAACATTACAAATGGATTTAGGGTCTCCCTTAAAAGGTTTCTTTGAATCCATCTGCAACGTTAAAATTTATCAAATTTAAAAAATTTATTGCCAAAATTATAAATTTTCATTGTTCGAACAATGGATAATTCCCTCTTCTTCAATAGCATTTTTCAAATATTGTTTTTATTTTCTAAGTTTAATCCCTAATTACAATTTGTTTGAGGAGCATTGTTAATTACTTGTATGAAAATGGGTAGCCAAATGAGAACCTATTAAACTTTATCTCAAGTCCATTCTATATGTACTTTTGTATCTAGGGAGATGTTCTTGTCATGTCCATACCTTGTTTCATGTTTGCTTCTGTATACCCGCTTTGGCACATTTGACAAGTTTCATCTTATATGCAATCATGTGTCATATTGAATCGTGCCATGGAGTTAATTGTTTCTCGCTATAAGCATCCTCATGTCATGATTATTATACCATTGGGTTTGGCTCATCATTCTAGTTGCATCCATGTTTCATTTGATGAAAATCGTCACCATTTGACCCTTTCGAGAGTCTATCAAAGTTTTGGAAAGTGTATGCATTTTCAGTTATGATCACTAAAAATAATAATTTCTTGTCCACCATTAATTTACAAGAAGCAACCGTCTGCCATGATTGACACTTCGTGTAAGCTTGGAAAATTGAAAATTCCCCCATTGGTTATCTCCCTAAATTTGAAAGCACCAATGACCCTTATTTCAAGAAAAAAATATCCCCCCTCCTTAGACATAGTGTAGTTCGGTCGAGTCTTGTATTAAATAAGGAAAATAATTACTGCATTCAAAATAACTATTGTCAAAAACTAATATTAATATAATATGTTTTTAATACATTTTAATATTAATATTTTTTTAGTAATAATATGTTTTAATATTAATATAAATACTAATATTATATTAATGTTAATGTTAAAGTTAATATTCATATTAGTATAAGTATTAATATGTTTTTAAATGTTGATATTAATATTAATAAAAATATTAATATATAATATGTTTTAAAAATGATATTATATATAGTAATAATATTAATTTATTTAAAAATTTTAAATTTACAAATACAAGAATTGGAGAAAATAAATGGATGTTTTTGTGGGGATTTGTCATTTAACGTTTTTTATTTCTTATTATCCAAGTTTATGATTCCTAGTATTTGGTTATCATCCAAACAAACTCATATTTAAAGGGAATAGAGTTGTTTGTTGTTGGGCTAGGAAAGAGCATAAGGAAGAAATAGAAGCGCAGGGCAGGAAAAACGGGCATGCGACGAAGTAAAGGAAGGTAAAGGAAGGAAAGGAAGTGCAGAGGAAAGAGATATGCGATGAGGAGCAGTGTGATGAAGGAAAAGAGAATTTGCGGGTAGGCATAAGAGTAAATGATAGAAAGCGTCAAGTCAGGAAGACCGTAGGTGATCGAGACGACAAAAGAATGAAGGACGGTTTTTGCAGCTAGTTATGGCATATGATAAATGAATGAAGGACGTTTCTGCAGCTAGTTATGACCTATAAAAATGGAATGAAAGATAATTTTGTGGATGTTTATGACTGTAATAAATGTGTTGTACCCAGATGACCCTGTGCGATCTTGTAGAATCTATAAATAGGAGGAACCTGTTTTGTATAAGGGTTCGCTTCGTTAGGTTATTGAAGCTAGGAAATAATTGAAGAAATCATAAAGGAGTCTGATAGTAGAGTTATAGAAGGTTGTTGAGCCACGAATCTGCAGCTGTGTGCGCAGACCGTTTTGTGAGAGTCAGTGTGCAGCTGAGTGCACAGATAGTAGAGTAGAAGAGTCGATCCAAGATGTGTGTGGATCAGTAGGAGTATAAGAAAGCATAATAAGAACAGAGAGCATGAGAGCAAGAAATAGACTGAGCTGAAAAGACATATCCCAAAACATTCTGCAGTTAATTCGCAAACTGCAAGGTTCCATATATTTCTCATGCCAAATGAAGAGCACCTTGGTGGTTTTTCCCGGTTGGGTTTCCACATTACATCCTGTGTCGAATGAATGTGCTTATTGAATGGTTGTGATTAGTTCTTGGTTATATTACATTATTTATACTTATTGTTTAAATGAATGTCACAATATTGATAAAAGCATTTGAATGAATGAATGACTAAAGCATTGTATACTATTTCATGTTCATTTACTGTTGAGTTGGAATACAGTCGTGCCACTCTGCTTTATTGTTAAGGAAGCGCCTACATCGCACAATTGTGCTAGTTGTTAAGTTGTTAAGGTAAATATTATGTCGCACGTTGGATATGTCTGACTCGCGATGATTTGTGAGTTCAAAAAACCTAAATCTGAGTCGCAATGTATCACTGAGATCAAGGAGATAAAGCAGTTATCGATGAAATCTGTATGGGATTTTGATTGGCGACTTAAAACTTGGATGGCCAAACTTAGTTTCCAAATGTCTAATGTACAGAATAAAGAGTGGTTTATTGTTGCACTATTACCACACATCTGAGGGCCATTGATGCAACAAAATATTGTGTCACAAACGGAAGCACTAGAAATAACGATGAAGTTGGAATCCTTGTCAATCAGAGATGGCGGCATAGGAATGATGTAGATTCAGTCGTAGATAGATAATCTTGTGGTACAGCTTTAGGACATTAAGAAGGGAAAATAATCCCAAGAATACTTGTGGTGCACAATATCTAGAACGGATGGACACACTAAGGATAATTGTATGTTGTACATGAACTATATCTTATCGGGTGCGCCTAATCCATTGAGTACTCAATGACTACCCTGGTGTTGAATATGCCAGACTAGAGGGAATCGCGATGAGGAATGTTTATACTTAAAGAAGATTGTAAGTACCCCAGCTATATTTTTCTATAAATTTTGTAAATCAGCAGGACACGACGAGAAATATTACAGAGCATATAACCTCTTGAAGGAGAAGATAGTAGACACCTACTTAATGAAGAATGATGGGTAGGTTCAGGATGAACAGGCACAAGCACACTACCATCCTATGCATTTCCCACAAAATCAGTATCAGAATTAGTATTAGCCTCAATACCCACCGAATCAGTATCCACCACAGCAACCACACCCTTAGGGAAGGGGGGTAGAAATTTCAAAGGTGGAGGAGGAGGAGGATTTGGAAGAGGAAGAGGTCAAGTTGTATGTTATAATTGTGGGAAGTCGGGACATTATTCTAGATATTTCCATGATCCTACAAAGACTTGTTCATATTGCAAAGCACAAGACCATAACGTGGAACAATGTCTCTGGTTGATTGCAAAGTGGCAATCTTGGGCGGCCGAAGTTCCTAACCCTGCATAGAATCCAAATCCAAATCCTAACCTAAATTTCAAACGATTGTTGTTGAGCCAAGAGAACCAAGTGTTGTTGTAGTAACACGAGGACATGTTGTGACGCGAGCTGATCAGAATATACCATAGGAAAAGCAGCAGGTGCGACCCGCGATGCAAAAGAAAGTACAATTCGATGTTCAAAAATAGAAGCAAGCATTTTTGGACGTGCGACCAGCATTTGTAGATCCAGAACAACCATTGACCTCCGTTGAAGTCAAAGATATTCCTGAACATTTCCAACAGATATTCTCGAAGCAGGCTCATAACAAGGTTTGTAAGCTCAAGTCATTACTGTCAAGTTTCTTAACGTTGATCCATGATAAAGATGTTGTCACGAAATTACAAGCGCTTATAGAAGAAACCCTGTTGCAACCTGAAAAAAGAGTTAACCATGTTAAAAATAAATTCAAAACTAGGCGTGAGTTGAGAATGACTGCGCGGATAGGAAACTACAATATGGATTATATTATCCTAGATCTAGGGTCATATGTCAATATATTGACGCAACAAACTTGGGAGAGCATGGGAAATTCGCACTTGGACTAGTCCCCTGTCCAGTTGAGGCTTGCAAATCAGGCGAAGGTCCTACTGATTGGTAGATTGAATCAAGTTTCGGTCAACATTCAGGGGATGTGTACAATTGCAAATTTTGAATTTATCAACATTTTCAATGAAACAAACCCATATCCCATGCTTCTGGGGATAGATTGGGCAATAGAAAATCAGATGATCATAAATTTTAAGAAAAGAATCCTCTCATTCAAGGATGACGAGATGAGGGTAGTGTCACCCATTGATCCATTAGAAGGACAACAATATGTCAAACTAGTCTATAGTGAATGACAGGGTGATTATCTTGACCATATCTATAATGTCAGTGCCTTAAAAGATGATTACATCAATCCTACAGTGTATGGGAACTTGAGCTGGAGAAGTACTAGCTCATGCACATCGGATTCAGGAGATGCATTAAAGAATTGGAAAAACAAACTACATGAGATCTCTATGAGGAGATGCACCAGGATTACTAGGTCTGTGTGATGAGTGGAGAATCGGTCGATGGAGTTACCCACATATGAGGGTTTTCCTAAACTTGTGACCTTTCTAAGTGATTTTGAAGGATTGGTAACAAAATCACGGTGCTTTCCCACGTTAGACTATGTGTTGAAAGCTACGCCTGCTAGATGGTGGGGTACGCATAAGAAATCCATATCAGAATGGCCACAATGCAAAACATTATTGGAAGTAAAATTCGACGAAGAAGTCACAATCTTGAGTCAGAAGTACACAGGGTTGTCGAAACCTATTGAACATCTCAATCAGTGTTGCATGGAATTTGCAGAATACCCGCATCAGGAATGCATCCATCATTTCATACACACATTGGAAATGACACCCAGGAGATGGTATACATCTGTGGAGTTGTGACAAGGAACTCAAGATTGGGACAAGGTGGTTTAAAAATTTGTGCACACCTTTGCATTTGTTGATGAGCAGCCGAAATTTGATGTTGCACTTCAAACAATCAAGGAGAAGATATTCGTTGAAATCCCTGTCGAAGTGGAAAATTCCCCCAGTGCAGCGCCACCATCCAACAATGTATGGCATATTACAATCTGACTGGAGAACCAAATGATGATCCTACCAAAATTAACATACCAAAATCAGAGGGTGCACGCAAGGTGGATGAAAGTGGTATTTCGAGCGAACAATTCCTCAAGCCGCTAGATGTCCTAGTATTATGTAGTGCGCGAAATATCAGAACCTGTGGAAGACAAGGAATACAAGATCTGGCAGAAGGACAATAACATGGATTTATTTCTACATGCGGATGCATTAAGAGACATTGTGCGACATCAACACAGACCGGAAGTTGCAACAGTCCAAAGGTATGCACCTTTCATAAACTTTCAGGCTCATGTCCACAATATCATCTTGCAACCACGGCAGAATCCAGAGAAACAAGCGCAGTTGATTAAGGACCAAGATATGGAAGCAGTCATCTAGGACTAGCCAAAACAATTGCACATCCCAGTTGATGAGGAGATGGACCAAGGGAATGGCCAAGGTAATGTCCAAGATAATGAAAAAGGTAATGATGGGGGAAATGTGCAAGGAAACCAGTCGTCGAGTTCAGATGATGATGATGATAGTGATCAGGGATTTGATCAGGATGATTTAGAAGACACGCCCACTGATGAGGATGTGCAGACTCAGAAGAAGGCCCAGGAAGAGGTGCAATACAAATACCAACCTCAGCCATAGCACAGGAAGCTCAAAACTGATAAAACGTCTAATACAGTCATCTTAGGTGAGGAAGACATGAGCCTTCTTGCAGACGCAGTTGCAGAGGTCGTGAAGACCAGCTTTAAAGGTATAGGTAAACAGCAGATGAAATTAACCAACAAACTCACTCAGCATGTCAATAAGCTCATGAAGGATTTTAATGAAATAAAGAGCACAGTCGAAGCTAAGACATACGATGTTGATATCGGTGATACATTAGCCACGCCAATGTGGTTGTCGTCACTCAAGTTATAATTCCAAGCACAAGCAGTGGAAATAGGAACATAGGTATTCGATTATGTTATCCAGGCAATGGGGACACTATCGCTATATTTTTCCAAACTAGAATTGGCCGAAGTATATGTTTTTCAGCATGCGGCCACGACTAAAATAAGAATCCGTGAAAAGGCTCTTGCATATCAGGCTCAAGAATAGACATGGAAGGAAAAAGAGCACAAGGTCCTTCTTAGGTAGAAGGATCAAGAGATTCAAGCGCAAGAAGAAAGAAAGCTTGCACTGGTTGAAGCAATAAGCAGCTCAGTCGCAGAGTTCCTCGCAGAAGGAGAACAAGAAGAAGAATATGCAGTCTCCAAGCTAGCATGGCTATCCAAGATTGCAGTAGACATATGGAAACAGTTCAAAGATCTTAAAGCATAGCAACAACCAAGTACACCTCTTGAGGTGATCAAAGAGCACAGGAAAGCAGCATCTAATTCTGTCGAACTTATTAAGCAAGGAGAAAAAATATGCAAGGAAGCAATCAACGTAGTATATGAGGCTTGGGAAAATCAAAGAGGATGAGCGCCAAACTAACTTAAAGATAACCACAGTTAAGGAAGACATGAAGAAGTTTTCGATCAAAGAGAATATTGCAAAGGTAGCCGAGTTGAAGCAACTGCAAAAGAAAGTCAAAAATATTTGCTTCCAAGAGAAGAAAATAAATGAAGAGTTTGTGGCACAACAGACAAAATCTAAATGGGTTATGGTGCTCCTTCAACCTATACAGTAGAAGCTCTAGCATATAACTCAGTCGCTGGAATATGTACCGTCGGAACATATCAGTTCTGACCGTGTCAAACAATTGGAGAAGCAAGCAGAGGAAGTAGGGAAAAAGGTTGCCCAGGTAGAAGGCATTCTAAAATAATTTCGGGACAAGGTTGGTCCTATGGTGCAGCCATCGATAGAACCATGAAATATTCTTAGTGGATCGGGATGAGCCACATGTGAGTGTTGGGGGCCTATTGGGCCAGGAAAGAGCACAAGGAAGAAACAGAAGCACAAGGCAGGTAAAATAGGTGCATGACAAAGTAAAGGAAGGTAAAGGAAGGAAAGGGAGCACAGAGGAAATAGAGTTGCGACGAGGAGGAGTGCGAAGAAGGAAAAGAGAATATGCAGGAAGGTAGAAGAGTACAGGCTGGAAAGCGATAGGTCAGGAAGACCGTAGGTTCTCGAGTCAGCAGAATACTTAAGGACAATTTTTGCGCCTAGTTATGGCATGTGATAAATGTAATGAAGGACGTTTATACGGCTATTTATGGTCTATACAAATGGAATGAAAGTCATTTGTGTGGATTTTTATGACTGTAATAAATGTGTTGTACCCATTCGACCCTGCGCAATCTTGTAGAATCTATAAACATGGGGAACATGTTTTGTATAATGGTTCGCTTCGTTAGGTTGTTGAAGCTAGGACATAATTGAAGAAATCAAAGAGGAGTCTTATAGTAGAGTTATAGAAGGTTGTTGAGCCACAGATCTGTAGTTGTGTGCGCAGACCATTTTGTGAGAGTCAGTGTGCAGCTGAGTGCAGAGATAGTAGGGTAGAAGATTCGATCCAGGGTGTGTGTGGATCACTAGGAGTAGAAGAAAGCATAATAATAACAAATAGGGTGAGAGAAAGAAAGATTCCGATCTGAAAAGACATATCTCAAAATAGTCTACAGTCAATTCGTAGATTGCAAGGTGTCATATATTTCTCATGACAAATGAAGAGCACCTTGGTGGTTTTTCTTGGTTTGGTTTCCACATTACATCATGTGTCGAATGAATGTGCTTATTGAATGGTTTTGATTAGTTCTTGGTTATGTTGCATTATGTATACTTCTTGTTTAAATGAATGTCGCAATATTGATAAAATAAATTGAATGAATGAATGATTAAAGAATTGTTGAAGCGTTGTATACTATTTCATGTTCATTTATTGTTGAGTTGGAATATAGTCATGTCATTGTCCATTATTGTTAAGGAATCATCTGCATCATACAATTGCGCCAGTTGTTAAGTTTTTAAGGGAAAGCCTGTGTCGCACTATTGCGTTGTTGTCGAGTTAGTAAAAGACTCCAGCCTTTCAACCCTATCGAGCTCCTTGGCTACGCGCTAGGGGAATGTAATCCCTCACTGACTATGGAAACATGGTTCTAGCAGACACATTAAGATATCTCGGGTGAGACTACGCCTTCCTCGCAGGTGTTGCCGACTGGGCTTGCTCCGTCGGGCCAATGTATTTGGGTGTTTTGTTGGTATTGTGTGTTTGTTAAAACTAGGTCATGAGAGTGGGGAAAATTTATCCAACATTTGTGTTTTTGGGTCAAAACTTGTGTCGAAAGTCCAAACTCCATTGATAGCACTGAAAGGAACTTTATATTGGAAACCAGATAGAGAGAAACATAAAAAAATAAACAAAATCCCTCTGATAAGTAAATGCTAGGGTGACGTTTACATCATCTATGGTTATAAATCATCGACCTCATTTGAATCTGACCCGATCTATGGCTATGGATCATTGCATTCCTAACGATTCCATTGCAAGTGATGGTGCCTTTACTCACTCATTGATTTCATATAGATCTAGATTAGATCTTACTTTCATCACCTTATCAACACATACAGGAATCAAATTACAACTAAGTAAATTTACATTTGTTGAATTGAGGTATATGCATTCTACAAGTAATTCAGATATCCCCTTATTAAATAGAATTTGATTCATAAATTTCAACATCTGTAGACATATACTTACATTACAACAAAGTAGAATTGATGTAAGACCATCTTGAATGAAAATAAACTATTTGAATGTATACTTTGTTTTCTTTATTCCAACAACAACCACGACCTCAACTACAAGTTACAATTTATATTCAAATATTATGATCTATATAAATCCATAAAATCAAGACCTATCAACAAACTAGAAAATTCCTTGTTCTAAAATTAGATAAATCCCTCATTCTAGCTCTTGAGAGATTCAAGAGATTATTTTGGCAACAATAGACATTATTGCATACACACTCATCACTATTTCTAAGGAACCTAATTCCTATTGCAAACAAACTCAATTAACCAAGTCCCTCTTTCAATAAATGACTTTGACCTCTCAGTCAAATTAAGGAAATTCCTTGGGCAAATTCTCTTACATAAGTAGGTGGATGTGAATGGGATTGTCATTTTTTTCATCATTACTAGCATACTTTATTGCTGAATCATCAACAGTCTCTATGTGAGAGGACCTACAGAAGTGATTCAACATGAAGTACATAAATCCAGCATTGTACTAAATATTTGAAACTATTTGAGTGCAAAGAAGATCTCAATTGTAAAAATTGAGTTGTTGTGTCAATGAATTAAATCCACCTTCTCAAATTTTTGAAGAAGTCATTTCCATCTCAAATATTTGAAGCGTCATGGTCTGAGAAATTCGGATACCCTTTGTAAATTCCCACTATGTGATCCTTGGCAATATTCTTAAGGTTTTTCCCAAGAGAAATACCTTGTGTTGCATGAGAGATATATTTCAAAAACAAATTGAAGTTTCCCTTTGAGGAGATATCCTAAAAATTTCCTTTTATTGAGATCTTGGTTAGCTATCCTAGAAAGTTCCTAGGTGTAGATACCAAACACTACACTAATGCCATTCTCAAACGGTACTTTCTACATTTTTTTCTTTAGTGGGTTTCATACACTCAACCTAAACATCAATTCGGTGTATGCAACTCATGTAACTGGTTTACCAAGGTATATGTATATTACCTTTTGGTGTATGAAACCCTCTTTAAGAAGCCATATAACTGCTAAAATATACAAAGGTATGCATAACATAACTCCATTCATGTATGAACCTATGATCTCCCAGAAGAAAACACATATTCTTAATCATTAGGCACTTCACCTACAAAAAAAATAATAATACTCAAAAAATTAAAGCAATCCAGGCCCTAACACACATATCATATAAATGTGTTTTCTAAATTCTCACCTCTCAAGTATTTTATTGTATCTAGCCACTACTTAACCCTTTAGTTGGGGCTCTACCTCCCTTGATGGTGATAATATTTATATGCTACCTCCACACAATATATCTATTGTACATGATCAACTCTCCTTAGGATACATAGATATCCCCCTGATCTTATAAAATACCATTCATCAACAATTTGAACCTTTCACAACTCTTAGATATTTTAGGCATCAATCTTACCTTACCCACCTATTAATCCATCATAATCATGCCCACGTGACTAGTTTTAATCTCAAAAATGTTTGAGTTCATATTTATGGATAAAGTTGATTTATGCATATTGAATTAGGATTCTCTACCTAAAAATTAGAAGAAGGTAACAATAAGGGTCATGAGGCAAGCGATTTGGGAAAGGGAGTAGACAACTTATCTATATCTTATTAACTGCCCATGAGATCGAGACACAGTTGAATCCCCTTCCTTTCCTTATAATTATGCAGGGGGTTGGTAACCTGAACAAGAAGTGCTTTTGTGCTTCGGTTTAATTTGAATTCCAAGTATAGAATTCAGTGCTGACTACTCATGCGTAGGTGATTAAGTGCAAGTGTTGATGTTGTTAGTTGTGGAGATTTTTTTTTAACTTCTTATTGTGATTCATAAATTCTTCCCTCTTGCTCACTAAGTGAGTATTCCATTCACATATTCTAATTTATGTCAAATCCCAGACCTACCAACCACTAAAAGAGCAATAAGAAGCATAGTTTATTTTTTTAAAGAATGAATTTTGAGCATTTTGCCAATCATAAAAAAAAATGGTTGATTGATTGGTTTGGAAGTTGGTGGAGTTATTGTGCATTTTAAAGATATCTAATAATTTAAACGAAAATCTTATGTCAATTGAAAATTTTTAATTGTAGACATTAATGGACGGTATCATGTCTGGATGACATTGCATTAGACATGATACTAAATCAGCAAACCCTATAACCTTTTCCTTAGTTTAAAATTGGGCAATTCAAATTTTTATGATAACGTTTTACAGAACATATTATAGAACATAAATGTTACATATTATACAATGTAATGTTACATGCACATCATTACTTGTATTCCATCACTACAAGTTTACTAATCCTTAAATAAAATAGAACATAAATGTTATATAACATATTATAGAACATAAATGTTATATAACATATTATATAACATAAAATAGAACATAAATTTTTATCATAACATATTATAGAACATAAATGTTACATATTATACAATGTAATGTTACATGCACATCATTACTTGTATTCCATCACTACAAGTTTACTAATCCTTAAATAAAATAGAATATTGGTGATTTATTCGTTTAAAAAAATAAAGGAGAAACCGGAAGATTGTGTTTATAGAAAATAAACTATGATAAATGTGTACAGTTTGCCAATGAGATATTTATAAAACACAATTGTTTACTTCATTTTTTAAGCCTTTCATTTTATGATTTTGTTTACTTCATTCCCATATCTTAGTTTTAAAATATTTTTCAATCAGTATTGTACACCATCCCAACCACAAGAATAGGGGTATGGTAAGGGACTCTCAAAACTTATAGGATGTTTTCTTGATGGTTGTCTTATTGGATTTATTTATATGTACATTTTTCATTTATGAATTTGTAATTTCATCTGTACATCATGCATGATACTTTTGAGTGCCTTGGTGGAGACAATAATGAAGTTGGTGCTATTCACTTAGAGATTATCTTGATGTTGGTATTCTTTTGAAGTTGTTAAATCATAACTTGATTTTCTTTTCTTTTGAAATTAAAGCGTTATTTTATGTTAATCTTTGTTATAGAATTACTTAGCTAAGACTATATGTTTCAATTTTTATTTTTTCTTCTTTCGTTTTTTATGTTATTACTATTTTTTTTCAATTTTATTTCTATTTTGTAACCGGAAAATTAGATCTATTGTTCTTCACAATGTTTTGTTTTTGTATACTTTAATAAATCCTAAATTATTTTTTTCTAGATCATATCTCCCTTTAAAGTGGAATATTGAAGCTACTTTTATCTCTATTTTGGTTTTTTTTCTTTTCTAGTCCAACATTGAGGATATCTTGTGATAGAGGCTTCAATTAAGTAAATGGTTTCGTTTGAAAATGAAGCATGAAGATTTCCTTCTTATGGGAGGAATGAGCCCTTCTCCTATATTACAGGTGTTTTTTCTTCAAAAGTAGGTGAACCTATTGTTTGAACTATTTTAAGGAGCAATAGCTTAGCCAAATTAGATATGGTGCATATCAATGTTGAGTGTCGTCTTCGCAATGTTGGGTTATATCACATGTATTATTTCCATATATGCACCCAATGGAGTCATGGTAATGGGATCTTCTATCAATGGAAATTGCTTCCTTTTCAGCTAGTGGAATCCATATACAAACACATATAAATTGATTAGAAGCAACCAAATTTAAGGTTGGGTATTATAAACAAATCACCACGAATGGTCATAGTGTTAGGATTAATTAATAATCCTCCTTTGAACACCATAGTATAATTGTCATTTCCTAGCTTAGGAGTAAGGTTCCACCTCACTAGTGTCATGGGGAACTCATTTGGGGCCCACCTAACAATTGATGTGCCAGTTTGGATGAGTTTAGGAGCTCCATAGGACAATCCATATAATTTAGGAAACCACACTGATTCATGGGAGTTCGACCATCAATTCGCCCTAATCTATGTTAAGTTATCCTCAGATGGGCATCAGTTAGTTCATGTCCAGTTATCCTAGCACCACATTTGATCCAACCAGCAGTTGGCATGTTGTAAAAATTTGACAAAGTCTAGCACTTCAACTACTTCGATTAATTGTATAGGTTCAACATTGGCTTCGACAATTCTGAACCTTGACACAACTGACCTCGAAAAACCTCAACAGGTTTCGCACTCGATATACATTGACAAAATTCCTCCATCTTCAAGTCATATACGACAATTGTTCTTCTGAATAGTTATAACTTCTTGTAACTGAACGTAATAGGTAGTCACCCAAGCATCTTAGTGGCCTATATAAACCTATACATTATTGTAACAATCAACCAATCTTCACAGAAAAGAAATAATAATAGAAATTGGTTCGAATTCTTGCATATTGTCTGTGCGCATTCTTTTTGTCGATATAGTGTGTTCACTGCTTTACTTGTTATTTTTCTTTGCTTCTGCCATAACAGTACTCAACTCATTTAGTTGGATATTGTCCTTAGCGTGCACCTAATCACGACCTGGATCATTGGTATCGAAGATTTGTTGTGAAGAACCTCTTGCAATAAACAACGAGAATACACAATATAACATAAATAATGGAGCACATAAGAGATTTTATTGATCAAAGACCACTTCAAGGGGGAAGCCTCCTTTGAGAAAGATCAATAGAAAATAACTCTTGGATTCCTTCATTAGCCTCAACATGTACTTATATACTAAGTCTAATATAAAAAACTATTACTCCCCATGAATGTGGGATAATGCAACATATTAACTGGACGACTTAACAACTATTACTTACTCCCCATGAATGTGGGATAATGCAACATATTAACTGGACGACTTAACAACTATTACTTACTCCCCATGAATGTGGGATAATACAACATACTAATGGGACAAATTACAAAGAATATGTGTCTGACAAAATATACCAACAAAATAAAGAGGAGGGTTGACACGGATTATTAACATCCCCTCCCTCTTAGAAAATTTTTTTCCTCAAAGCTTTAGATGTGGAAATTGTTGTTGAATCTGAAGGAGTGGTTCCCATGTAGCATCCTCTAGTGGCATGTCGTGCCACTGAATTAAAACCTATGTTATGGACCGAGAGTGAAGCTGAAGAATGTGCTTATTGAGGATGGACTCCAGTTCCAAAATGATGGATCCTTCCTTATCTAGTTCTGGTAAAACAGTTTGTGCTCTCATGTTATTGCCAATCACTTTGTTGAGAAAAGAGACATGAAATATTTGGTGAATGAGAGAAGGAGTAAGTTCCAATTTATAAGCAACAAACCCAATATAGTGAAGAACCTTATATGGCTTTTAGAACTTTGGAGCTAGCTTCTTATGCCCTTGTATTTTCAAGGAGGATTGCTTGTAAGGCTGCAGACAAAGAAAAACCATATCACCGAATTGAAAGGTGCTCAGTATGTTGTTGATTGGCCTGTTGTTTCATGTGATTTCTTTCCATGTGAATATTTTCCTGCAGAATGTGAAGAATATGATCTTGGTTTCAAAGAACCATGTAACCTTCTTGAACTGGTGAACTTTTGGGGGTGTAAGGAAGGAGCACTGGTGGTGCTTGGCCATAAACTGCTTCATATGGAGTCATTTTAGATGCAGTATGGTAGGAAGTATTGTACCACCATTTAGCGAGAGGGAGCCATTTTTCCCACTAATGTTGTTGTTCAGAGGTGAACCAACGAAGATAATTTTCCAAACATTTGTTGATGACTTTATTCTGGATATCTGTTTATGGGTGATATCCTAAACTCATATTCAATTTGGTGCCAATGAGGCAAAAGAGTTCAGTCCAAAAATGACTTGTAAAATTTGTGTCGTTGTCTGAGAAAATGGAAGAAGGGATACCATGAAGACAGAATATCTGGTCCACGAAACTTTGTGCAACTGAGGAGGCAGTATATGGATGCCTGAGAGAAAAAAAATGACTATATTTGGAGATTCGATCAACCACAACCAAGATTGCGGTATTCCCTCTAGATTTAGGGATACTTTCAATGAAATCCACTGAAATATCGGTCCAAATACTTGTAGGGACGGGAAAGGGTGAGAGCAAGATGGAGAGGAGTGTAGTTTCACCCTTGTGGAGCTGGCATGTATCAAATTCGAAAACCATCTGTTGAATTTATTGTTTCATTCCCTTCCAAAAGAAGTTACATCGTTCCCGCTCATACATTTTGAGGAACCCAGAGTGCCCTATCAATGGAGAAGCATGGAGTTCGTAGAAAACATCCTAGTGAATATATGTGCTTTGGGGAAGCACCAGATGACCCTTGCATCTCAGAGAAGAACCATCCCAAGAGTAATGCGGTACAACAGAATGATTATTGGACAATTGTTGGACAATTTCAGATAAGGAAGAGTCATTGACATAGCCTTGTTGAACAGATTGTAACCAATTTGGAATAGGCATAGAAATAGCTGAAAGAGAAACATGGTCATCAAATGTGCGGTAAAGAAAATCCCCCACAAGATTGTCCTTACCCTTCTTGTAAGTGTTCTCATAGTAATAACCCATGAGTTTGCTAACCCATTTTTGTTGTGTTGGGGATGAGACCCATTGTTCTAGGAAATATTTCAGACTCTGGTGATCAGTCTTGATGCAAAACTAATTCCCAAAGAGGTATGGATGCCACTTTTGTACTGCATGCAAAATAGCCATAATTTCCTTCTCATATGTAGTGGTGGGTAAATTATTACCAAAAATGGATTTGTTGGTGAATGCAATGGGATGTTCATCTTGAAGGAGGACAGCACCAAGTCCATTGTCGCAAGCATCACTCCCAATAGTGAATGGCTTGGAAAAATCAGGCATAGCTAGAACAGGTGTGGTACACATAGCTTGTTTCACTTTGTCAAATGCACACTCAGCAATAGGTGTCCATGTAAAAGCATAATTTTTTAGTAGAGTTTCTAATGGAGCTGCAAACTTCCCATAAACCTTGACAACCTTGTGGTAGTAGTGAGTCGGTCCCAAAAACCCACGAAGACTCTTCAGGGTCTGAGGATGTGGCCAATTTTTCATGGCATCTATTTTGGCAGGATCGACATGAACCCCTTGTGCTGAAACAATATGCCTGAGATACTCTACTTCCTTCTACCCAAAAACACTTTTAGACTTTTTGGCACAGAGAGGATGATCACAGAAAATTTGCAGTACAAGATCCATATGTTGGAGATGCTCATCCCTTGTTTTACTATAGATGAGGGTATCATCAAAAAAGACCAAAATGAAGTTTTGCAAGTAGGGGCGGAATATTTTATTCATCAATGCCTAGAATGTGGAAGGAGCATTTGAGAGGAGAAATGGCATGACCAAAAATTCATAGAGGCCATCATGTGTGTGGAAATATATTTTATGGATATCATCCTCATGAACCCGAATTTGGTGATACCCAGAATGAAGATCCAACTTAGAGAAAAAATGAGCACCATGGAACTCATCCAGAAGCTCATCAACAACAAGAATTGGAAACTTATCCTTGATTTTGATGTGATTAACTACTTGAAAGTTGATGCATAGGCGCCATGAACCATATTTGTTTTGGACAAGAAGAACTAGTGAAGAGAAGGAACTAGTACTAGGGTGAATAGTGCCTTTCTTTAGTAAGTCTCGAATAAGCATCTCAATCTCTGTCTTATGGTGAAACGGGTAGAGATAGGGCCTGATGTTGGGAGGTACGCTTCCAGGAAGGAGCGAAATATGATGGTCCTCTGGTCTTGAAGGTGGAAATCCCACTGGCTCAGTAAACACACATGCATATTGATCCAAAATATGTTGTAGATCCAAGGGAGGAGTTGAGACCGCTTAAGGATGCATCTGAATGAAATGGATTTGGGCGATGACACCATGTGAACTCTTATTAAGGATATTTTCCACGCGATGCGAATTGATGATGCTGAGAGAGCCTGGTTGTAATCCCCTCAATGTGTTTTTTTTGCCATTGACTGAAAACTGCATCCAAAGTTCAGCAAAATCCCATAAAATGGGTCCAAGTGTGTGTAACCATTGAGCACCCAAAACCACATCACATCTGCCAAAGGGCAAGGAAAACATGTTAGAGCACAATCTATAATCCCCATTAGATATTTGCACATTATGACACTTCCCTTTGCAAGGTAGGGTGCCCCCATTGCCAATCATGACTTCCAAGATGGAGCAAGGATGAAGAAAACAATCAACATGTTTGGTGATCCTAGGGTTAATGAAGTTATGAGTGCTACCATAATCAATGAGTATTGTAAGAGGGATCTTTTTTAAGAAACCTATGACCCACATGGTTTTTAGGGTGGTGACTCCAACTAATTCATGGAGAGATATATCTAGCTGGTTGTCTTGAGTAGGAAGGTCAATAGGCAATAGTTGAATCTCACCCTCAGCATCTACTGGATCCTGAGCCTCCTAAAGAATTTCAAGTGCAAGCGGAGAATCCACATCCAAGAGATAGAGATTTTTCTCAGCACATCGATGTCCTGGGGTGAATTTCTTGTCACAATTATAAAAAATCCCTTTTTCCCTATGTGCTTGCATATTAGCTTCAAACAAATGCTTTATAGGAGTGGTTCTAAGAGTTGGAAAAATTGGAGGTCTTCGGGAAACCATATTTAGGAATGGAACAAAAGTGGATTTGTAGCATTTTTGAGCCATGATATTGTCCTCCGCCAACTTAGCCAACCCTAGGGATTCCATAATTGTGTTGGAATTGAACACTTTAACCTCATATTGGATTGCATACTTCATCCCACTGATAAAACAACTCCTGTAGAATGCATCAGGCAATCCTTCTGTGTGATTGGCTAGTTTCTCAAATTTTGTCTGATACTCCCTCACCATGCCAGTTTGGCGAAGTTGTATGAGTGCTCCTATGAAATCATCAAAAGCACTAGGGCCAAATCCTAGCAAAAGGCGTTGGAATAAATCTGTCCAGTTTGGCTCTGTGTAAGCCTTGATGTACCAATGAAACCAATGAAGGGATTCATGTTTCAAATAAAAGGATGCAAGTGGGACTTTAATGACATCAAAAGTGTTATGCGGACTAAAATATTGTTCTTCCTTGTAAATCCATCCAGTCGAATCATTACGATTGAAGCAAGGAAAATCAAGCTTTGTCCCAGAAAGTTACTAGAAGAAGAGAACCTATTATCTACAGAAGACCCGAGCTATCTTCGATTGCTCATGTTCGAATTTTAAATATGGAGACCAAAAAAAATTTTATCCAGATCTTCAAATTTGGTCTTAAGGGCAGCAAGTTCTTCTTCCATTTGTCTATTTGATCCTGCACGGGTGACAACCATAAGCAGGAATCATTATTTTTTTTTGGAATTGGGTAGAAAAACAAAAACAGAGAGGGTTTTAGAAAAGGAAAATTTTTAGTTGGGAAAAACTCAGGTGTGTAATTGATGTTTGACTAGGTTTTGGACACTTTATGAGGGACAAGAAAACAGAAAATGTGAATTTCAGAAGCGGGGTGAAAGAATGGAAAACATTTTCAGAGAGGGACATGAAGAAGAATTGGAAAACGAACACTGTGGAGAAATTTGAAGGCTATTGGGTGAGAATTGAAGAAGTTATGGCAAACCAAACCCTAAAAATAGAAAAATGTGGAATTTCGAGCTTTGGGAAGTGGAATTTGAGATAGGATCCTCAAGGAATGAAATATGCATAATGGAATTACAGGGGTTACAGTGCATTTTCAAGGGAAATGGAGCTAAAACAAAGAATATATGGCCAAAAATAAGAAATTTATATTTTTGTTTCTTGGTGGAGATGATCTGTGGCGGCTCTGGAAAAATGTGCTTTATCAACTGGAAATAGATATGGACCCCAGGTATGTTTGGCTTCCTAAACATTCATGGGATTCACTCGACCACCAATGATGTCTAATGTCTTGCGTATTGGGGCAGTACCCCTCACTCCACGGCTCAGGTAAAACCAATAATCGCTTTGTCACAAACGATAACTCTTGATTTACCTCATGGATGGAAACTAGTGAATCAGGTAGGGGTCATTGCCCTTTTCTCTTTCCAGGTCCTCTTAATGGCTAGCTACTTCGGGGTTCCTATGGTAATCCTCACAATGAGTTTTAAGGCTATTCCCAAGTACTTCCCATAGTTAAACAGATAGGGTTTAGTCCCTGATCCAAATGAATTATACTGATGTAAAGAAGATGCACTACTTCAATAATGACAGCTCCAGAAAGCACGACAAAAGAAATAAATATTGGCAGAAATTCCACCCAGTGAACGCAAGAAATTGCTTTGATACCATATGTGAAGAACCTCCTACAATAAACAATGAGAATACACGATATAACAGAAATAATGGAGCACATAAGATATTTTATTAATCGCAGGTCACATCGAAGGGGAAACCTCCTTTGAGCAAGCTCAATACAAAATAACTCTTGGATGCCTTCATTAGCCTCAACACATAATTATATACTAAGTCTAATCTAAACAACTACTACTCCCCATGAACGTGGGATAACGCAACATATTAACTAGATGACTTAACAACTATTACTTACTCCCCATGAATGTGGGATAATACAACATACTAATGGGATGACTTACAAAGCATATGCGTCCAAAAAAATATATTAACAAAATAAAGAGGAGGATTGAAACGATTTCTTAACATTGATCTTGTTCAGAAGCTTAAGTTACATCAGCACTTCCATCGGAGTTATTTAAATTATGCATGTTCAAACACGCTCACAAAATCAGCAACAGAAGTAGACACTTTCTTCGAATTCAGAAAATATGGCTAAAGAAGCAGACAATATGCATGCAACTAACAAGATAGAACAACTCATAGAAAAAGCACTGGGTCACCAGCGAACCAAAATGCTTACTTAGTTCAGCAATATTATCATGCGATTCTCTTCGAACTCTAGGGAATCCTCGATGTGACCTCACTCCGATAAAATCATCCCGTTCAGAGTACAAATGAATTTGGACATACTGAATCTTGAAGGCAAGATTGATGCGGAATTCACTGATAATTGGGTACAACAACTAGAATCATACTACTCTGTGAAGCAACTCTCCGAAGCGAAAAATATCACCATTGCATCCTTGAATATGTCGAGCTATGTAAACAGTTGGTGGGAAAATTTATCGACAAATATGGAAAAAGAAGGTGACCCCATAGACAGACAGGTAAAAATTGTCAAATATGTCCGAAAGGAATTCTACCCACCCAAATATATTGAACAACAGTATAATAAGTGGCAGCAGCTAAGGAAATGGAAAGACCAGTTCGTGCAAAGTTACACTGATGGGTTCTATCGACTCATGGCTAGACCTGGCATCCAAGAAGAAGAGAAATTTCTTGTCCTAAAGTATGTCAGCGAATTATCCCCGTACATTCAGAAACAGATGGAGTTTCATACTTTCAGTACACTTGCAGATGTATTTCATTGGACCATCAAGATTGAAGCTTAACAAAATGGAAAAGCATGTTTTGCAAACAAGTCAACAAGTCAAACATCCAACAAGAAGTTATCAGCTGATTCCAGCAAGTTTAAGCACCCTTCTCAGTAGTTTCCACCAAATCCTGATCATCACAAGAAGAACTTTCAAAATTACAAGAAGGATCGCAACAAACAAGATCCTCCCAGTAAAAGGTGTCATTATAACAATTCTGCATGGTATGATACGTCAGAATGCAAAGCACAAAAGAAAATTTCAGAAAAATTGTCAACATATGACTCGTCCGACAGATTCTTAGTAGAATCTGGTCTAGATGCATCAACCCTCTTGGATTCGACTTCGACCACTCCGATAGCCTCGACTATCGTCGATGAGGAGGAATGAGAATGCATGTACACGGATATGGGTTTAGAAAAATCCATTACATATGATTGTGGATAATGGTGGCAAAAAGAACTTCGTTTCTGAAGAAATTAGGAATTCTAACTGCTCCACATCCTCATCCTTACAATATCGATTGGATGAAGGATGGACAATAACTAAGAATCACACGCCAAAGCAGACTCACTTAATTTATCAAGCCTTTTGAAGATGAAGTACTATGTGATGTGGCACCAATTTCCTTAGCCGACACCTTGTTTGTGAAACCTTATCTATGGGATTGACACGGTACATATCGGTCATGGCCTCAAAAGGTGATTGTCAAAATTTGGAATCAATGGTATCGCATACCATAGCGACAACCCACATCAATGGTTTCTATGATATCTACCAAAAAAACAAAGAAGAATATAAATCATGCTCAGAAGTTTTCATTAATTACAATAAAGTCTCAACATTCCAGGAATACTGCAGCAACAAGTCGACTCACTGACCAGCGCGGCTCCTGACAAAAACCACAAATCAACCACATTCTTGAGTAATACCGGAACCTATTTCAAGATTCGAACGGAGTACCTCTGCATTATCAGGTAAAACACTCCATTGAACTTGTTCTTTGTTCTTCTTTACCTTAGGCATATGTTTACAGAATATCCATTCTCGAGAACGAAGAGATTTGCAAGAAAATTCAAGATTTGATCGACAAAGGTCATATCTTCCCCAGCTCCTCTCCTTGTGGAAGTCCAGTCATCCCAGTTCCAAAGAAATATGGGACTTGGCGCATGTGCATCAACTATTGGGCTCTCAACAAAGTTCAATAAAGAACATATACCCTCTTCCAAGGATAGACGAACTCATCGACTGTCTGAAAGGTGTTAGGTTCTTTACGAATCTCAACCTTAAGTCGGGATACCACCAAATTTCGATCGAGTCCAATGATGTATGGAAGATTAATTTCAAAAGCAAGGAAGGATTATTTGAATGGTTAGTCATGCCTTTTAGTTTAACCAATCCACCTGAAACCTTCATGATATATATGGACAACCTTCTAAGACCCTTCATCGGTAAGTTTGTCAGTATCTATCTCAACGATATCTTGATTTTAGTAAATCATGGGAAGAACATGTCATACAGCTTCGACAAGTATTCGACACTCTCCAGCAACATCGATTATATCTAAACATGGATAAATGCTCATTTGTGATGACCAGCATCAAATATTTGGGGTATGTAATTGACTCTACAAGAATTCATGTCGACCAAGACAAAGTACAAATCCTCAAAGATTGGCTCATTCCTCAAAACATTCATGAACTAAGAATTTTTCTTGGTTTGGTGAATTTCTATGAATGTTTCTTGCTTCGCTTCAGTCAGATCGCATGGCATTTAAATCAATTGACTAAAGGAAATGGGAAAACTATCTTTAAATGGACACCGACACAACAACAAGCTTTTGAATGACTCAAAAACAAGATTTGTATCGCACCAGTACTTATGTTACCTAATTTGCATCAACCCTTTGAGATTGAGATGGACACACCGGACTATGCTCTCGGTGCAGTGATCACTCAGCCGGGTCACCTAGTCGCATTTCATTTTGATACTTTCAACAAAACTATTAGAAGGTATTTGACGTATGAAAAATAATTGTACGCCATTGTGAAAGATCTTAAGTAATGGAGACACTATATTCTTGGCAAGGAAATGGTCATCCTCACTGACTATAAACCTTTGCAGTTCACTCTGTCCTAGTCGAAAATACAGACAAATCAACAACTCAAGCGGATTAATTATCTACAATAATTTCAGCTGGTACTTAAGTGTTGGAAAGGAAAATCCAATGTTGGAGCCAATTTTCTTAGCCGACCACCCATTACTCTACTATCTACAATGATTAGTATGCAGGATTACGACACCACTACTTGGCCATAATTGTATTCTATAGACTACGAGTTCTTCACAATTTATCGGAAGCTTTAGACTGACACGTTGTCTACTACCGACTATTTCCTGAAGGACACCTTGCTATACAAGCTTGGACAACTTTGTGTACCGACTGCTGAGCACCGACATAAGCTCATTTGTGATAGGCACTACTGTAATACTGTGAAACATTTTGGAGTTGCAAAAACACTTGTTATCCTCCAAAATTATTTTTACTGGCCTTCACTTAAATCTACCATCAATAAGTACATTCGATCATGCGTGGTATGTGCCATTTTTAAATCATCGAATCAACAACAAGGACTGTACACACCCCTACCAAATCCTATTCGACCATGGGAATCTATTTCTATAGACTACTTGACAGGATATCCTACTATCAAACATCAACATGACGCGATCTTAGTAGTAGTCGACATATTTTCCAAGATGGTTATACTCATACCATGCAAGAATATTGCGACAACAAATCATACTGCTCAGCTCTTCTTTGAACATGTTTGGGAACATTATGGCATCCCAAAGATGATTATTTTCAACAGAGATTCTATATTTGTCAGTAACTTTTGGAAAACTCTCTGGCAACAGCTCGACACAAGACTTTCTTTGTCGATAACCTTCCATCCACAAATAGATGGATATATGGAAGTTGTAAATCACTTGGTAATACAACTAATTCGCATGTACAACCACAAGCATCATCGAACATGGGATGGCAACCTTCCATACATACAGCACAGCTACAATCGTGCTCAACACAGTTCTACAGGTAATATTCCATTTGAGATCTGTTATGGATTTCAACCCTCGACACCTATCGACTTGATCAATTCGTCGACACAATCAAATGACACCAAATTCGAAGGACAAGAAGTGGAGAAAGCATTAAAGTTTAGAGATCAAATATACAAAATCTAGAAGCAAGCACAGGAAATTTCACAACGAGCTAATGCAAAAGCTAAGGCCTGACACGACAAGCATTGCATTCCTCATTCATTCACAATTGGCCATCAGGTATGGTTACATATAAAGAAGCAGTGCTTCACTGGTCCATACGGAAAGATGAAACCTTTGCGATATGGTCCATACAATATCCTTAAGAAAATTAGAGAAAATGCTTTTTAGTTCAACATTCCTGCATGCCTTGGCCTTCATCCAATCTTTAATGTAGATCTACTTTGACCATACCATGCATCATTTTTGGAACATAATGAATTGTAGACAGTAGAACTCGAAGACATTTATCCAGATGTTTAGGAACCTCTTCTTTTCGACACCATTATGGGACGATGCATATGCCATACAAGGAAAAACTCCATTCCCTTGTTTCAAGTGTCTAAATATGGATAGATCCCCATGCAAGGAAAATGGTACTCTGCTACTGAAATAGCCAACAAGTTTCCTCACCTGAACGAATACACAATGGAGACCATTGTTTCTTAAGGAAGGAGGAATGATCCAACTAGCAGTTGACATGTTGTAAAACTTCACAAAGTTCAGTACTTCGAATTCTTTGACAAATTCCTCTTATTAAGTTCCGACGATAATCTGACTCTTCAAAATGACAAGTAAGCACAGGAAATTTCACAACGAGCTAATGCAAAATCTAAGGCCCGACACGACAAGCATTGCATTCCTCATTCATTCACAATTGGCCATCAGGTATGGTTACATATAAAGAAGCAGTGCTTCACTGGTCCATACGGAAAGATGAAACCTTTGCGATAGGTCCATACAATATCCTTAAGCAAATTGGAGAAAACGTTTTTTAGCTCAACATTCCTGCATGCCTTGGCCTACATCCAATCTTTAATGTAGATCTACTTTGACCATACCATGCATCATTTTTGGAACATAACGAATTGTAGACAGTAGAACCCGAAGACATCCACCCAGATGTTTAGGAACCTCTTCTTTTCAACACCATTATGGGATGATGCATATGCCATACAAGGACAAAGTCCATTCCCTTGTTTCAAGTGTCTAAATATGGACAGCTCCCCGTGCAAGGAAAATGGTACTCTGCTACTGAAATAGCCAACAAGTTTCCTCACCTGAACGAATACACAATGGAGACCATTGTTTCTTAAGGAAGGAGGAAAGATCCAACTAGCAGTTGACATGTTGTAAAACTTCACAAAGTCCAGTACTTCGACTTCTTTGACAAGTCTGAACCTCAACACAACCGACCTCGAGAAGCCTCGACAGGTTTCATGCTCAACATACATCAACAGAATGTCTCTGTCTTCTAGTCATCTGCAAGAGTTGAAATTTTCGAAGCATGATGAATTGTTGTAACTTAATGTAACAGGTAGTCACCCAAGTGTATCAGCATCCTAAATAAACATGTACATTATTGTAACAATAAACCAACCTTCACAGAGAATAAATAATAATATAAATTGGTTCGAATTCTTGCATATTGTCTGTGCGCATGCTTTCAGTCGATATAGTGTGTTCCATGCTTTACTTGTTATTTTTTTATGCTTCTTCCATAAAAGTAATCGACTCATTCAAACGACTGTTGTCCTCAACGTGCACCTGGGAACGACCTGGATCAATATTTTCCTTATTTAAGGAGGTTATGCACCTTTTCCTACCTACCTTATTCAGTTAACTATCTGTGAAATGATTTACTTATCCTGAGTTATATTAGTGAGCTCTCAGTGGTGATTTTCTCACATTGAGTTAGCATTGGAGTCAGTCCAAGTTAGTGAATTTGAATCATACCTAGTGTATTTGAATTATTCCTATTATATCATCATTGTATTACACAGATTAATGATAATGGATGTAATGTTATGTTGACCAATTTTTGTCTCTTGGGTGTTCAATTTCACCATGAATGTTTGAACACTATACATTGAATTGATTCTTTCTCCTTCAACCTTGTTTCACGGTGAGTTCATTGCATCCTAAGGATCCTAAGATTTGCTAAATTAAATATGGTATTGTTGCAAGTAATCAAGCCAACTTCAATCCTCATAAACTTCCATTGATGCACCAAAAGAAGTTGGTTTCCACATAATTACTAGTATATTTTCCTTGCTCCCTCTGGATTTTGTACAGAGAAGTCTAGCCAGGTGTGATGCACCCAGAGAATGTACACATGTAGAAGTAGAGAGTGATTGAATTGGTTTGAATTCAAATTGAAGTTTTTCTGCATGTAAAATTAAGGATTCAGAAGAATTGTGCTGCTCATTGAAGCTGCAAGATAGATATTTCACTAGCCTTAACACCCAGGATCCTCACACCCTTCAACTATATTGATTGGAGGGATGATATGTAGATAGTGTTGGAAAACAAAGGTATGTAAAGGGTTACCATAGGAAAGTAGGTTGAACCCTAGCAGTGTCTTGAGAAATTGAAGTATCTGAACAAGATGGATGAAGTATTTGTCTTCATGTGCACTCATATCCCCAGGGAGTCACTCTACCATCTTGATGGATTAAAAAATCCAGGAGAAGTATGGAAGAAGCTCGAATCATTGTTTGGAAAGCAATGTGATCTGAAAGGACATATTCTGGATACTGAATTGATTCTTTTTATGCCCAACAAATTCGAAACCATCTAGTAATTCTTCTCAAAATTCGAATCCCTTTTCATGCATTGTAAGCGGTGTGGGATTGACAAGAATGATGAGAAATTGGTGCTCTCAATTCTTATCAAAATTGACCCATAATTCTTAGTTTTTGTATCTACCTTTCACTTTGGGAGACTGACAACTCCTCATTGGTGAATGCCATCACTTGATTCCTTCACAAACTCTCTTATTTAGGAATAAGATAAGCTAATACAAATGGGAGCTCTCAAAGCCTCCAAGAATCAAGCTCTCTTGGGTGGGGAGACTAAGAATGCACGAGCAAATGGAAAGAAAAAAGGAAAAGAAAAGAATAACACTGATTTCAATCCTAAGGATAATCATAATCCTTCAGAAGGAGCCTCAAGTTCCAAGATGGAAAAGCACAAGAAGTTTGACAAGGCCAAGTGTTCTTACTGCAAGAGATGGAATCATCTAGACAACCTATGTATAAATAAAACCATAGACCATATTTCTAGATTCCTTGAATAGAGAAATATTTATCTTCCTGAAGGTTAAAAGAAGCCTGATGTTGGAAACAAGACTGAAGATCATGAGATATTCCATGCTCTGAAAGGCAGGATTTTCTTTGTCACAAGATTTTCTCATTGATTCTAGAGCATACAACCACATGGTTTCCTCTAAATATTCATTCTCTTCTATGGATATCACCGATGGACTAAGCATCCACATGGGAGATGAATCACAAATCCCAATTGTCGAGAAAGGTTCAATCAAATTTGAGCATGGAGTATTCAAGAATCTTCTCTATGTGCCCTACCTAACAGAAACATATGTTGTATGTATACCAGATGACTCATACTGGCTCACCCAAACGCTTCATATTTGATCCTGACACAGTCGATATCTAAGAAATATCTACTGGGAATATTATAGTGAAAGTATTTTCTAATCATTCCTTCAAGGCATATGAGTTTTCTCACTTTCTTCCTGATTCATATCCTAGTGCCCTATTGAATCGTGCCAATGACACAAGGAGGTTGTGGCATGAAATATTTTTCCACATGAGCTTCAAGTATCTCCAGCGGCTGCACAATGAAGGAATGGTTGCGGGATCGCCTCTCATCAAATCCTCTTAAGGTGTATGGAATGGTTTCTTGGTGGGTAAGCATACAGAGTGAAGGTATGAGGTTGGGAAGGAAAGAAGAGCTACCTCCACACTAGATTAGATTCACAGTGATGTCTTCGGACCAATTCCTACAACATCTATGAATGGATCCATATACGTTATGGCCATCATTGTTGATTATTCAAGGTGTTGTTGGATCTAAAATCTAAAGAAGAAGTATGAGGTGTTTGAAGCCTTTAAGATTTTCAAAGCCTTAGCTGAGAACACTCTTGGGAAGAATATAAAAGCTATTAGATCGGATAATGGAGGAGAGTATGTCAAAAGAGAATTCCAGTAGCTATGTTGTTTAGAAGGTATTCAAGTGCAACACTCGGTCCCATACACACAACAACAAAATGGTGTAGATGAGAGGAAGAACAGATCTTTGAAAGAGATGGATACATGCCTTCTTGAAGCAAGAAATATTCCACCATATATGTGGGCTAAAGTAGTAAATTGTGATTCGTACATGCATAATAGACTGCCTCAAAAGTCAATGATTGGAGCCAGTCCATTTGAATCATTGATGGGACATAAGCCCAATGTCTCACATTTGAGATTTTTTTGCTCCAAAGCATGGGCCAAATTTTTACTGACAAGAGGAAATCCTTCCAATATCAAAGTAACGAATGCATACTATTGGGATATGCATATGATGCAAAGGCTTACAAACTAATGGAGATTGCAACCAAAAGGTGCTTCATAGATCATAGTGTTCAATTCAATGAAGATCAACTACATGATCCACATCCAACTAAAGAACAAGAAGGTATAATTACTCAATCAATTCCATTTGTAGATGATGATGTCGTAACTAATATTTCAGATTCAAAGTATGAAGATGAGGATAAACATGACCAAGATCTTGATATTGAGAGTAAATCTCAATCATATCCATCACTTGCTCCCAACCCAAGGCCTAAATGGGCCCAAATTCTCATTGAAGTTGTTGAGAATAGTGTTAAGGATCTAGATGACAAAAGAAGAAGAACATCTCAATATCAAGATGAAAACATTGCACTCTTCCTTACAGATCCACCTTCTCCCAAAGAGGTGCTTCATGATGATGGGGTCATATCCACAGTCCTACAAGGAGGCTTGCCATGATCTAATATGGAATAAATACATGGATGATGAGTTTGATTCGCTACAAGACAACAAGACTTTCAATTTTGTCTCCTTACCTCCTAGAAGAAAGCTAGTTCAGTGCAAATGGATATATAAGACCAAGCTAGCAACTGATGGAGCCAATACCAAGTACAAGGATCGTCTAGTTGCAAAGGGGTACTCACATGTTCATGGCCTAGGCTACAATGATACATTTTTCCTTGTTGAAAGAATGGATTCCATGAGGCTATTTTTGGCCATTGCAGCTTCGAATAAGTGGGAGTTAAGTCACATGGATGTGAAGAGTTCCTTCCTACATGGCGAAATTGAAGAATAGATCTACATGAGATAGCCTAAGGGGTGCATTGAATATTCCTCCTTGGTTTGCAAAATGAGGAAGTCTCTCTATGGACTCAAGCAAGCCCCAAGGGAATGCTAAGCCAAGATGGATTCCTTCCTATTATCACAAAAATTTGAGAGGCACAAGTCTAACCGCAATGTCTACATGCAGCAGCAAGGAGGCTTCTTAATGATTGAATGTTCTATATGTGGATGACTTGCTCATTACTAGTGGCTTAGTTGTTTGATTGATAGATATACATTGTGCTTTATGAAAGGAATTCTCCGTGACTAATATAGGGATGCTAAGGTAGTTTTGGCCTTGAGGTGAATAAAATCTTTGGGGGTCATGATTACACAATCTAGATACATAGGATATTTGCTCAAAAGATTCCAATGATTGATTGTAAAGCAACACCCTTCCCATTCTTATGTGGCATTAGGTTGGAAGAAGGCGGTTCCACACCGTTGTTTGATAGTACACTCTATATATAGTTGATTGGTATCCTATTGTACCTTACCCATTCAAGTCCAGATTTATCTTATGTTGTGAGTGATATTTCCATATTCATGAAGGAGGCACATGAACTTCATTGGAAAGAATCAAAGCAAATATTGTGTTATATGCAAGGTGTGAGGGAGTTTGGGATCCACTATTTTGCTGGTGCACAGCAGCTATATATGATTGGTTTTAATAATTCAAATTGGGTTGGCGATAGTGCTTTCAAGAAATCTACATCAGGGTTTGTGTTCATGTTAGGATCCGTACCAATATGTTGGTCAAGCAAGAAGCAAGAAACTCTTTCTCTCTATTCAGTTGAAGCAAAGTATCGGGGGGTTGTGAATGAAACTATTCAAACAATTTCTCTATATGGGATTCTGACAGAGTTTGGCTCTCACACTTCTCCTTCAATAGACATATGTTTTTTATAATCAAAGTGCAATCAAGATATCCAGTGATCCATTATAGAAGCAGCAGACCAAGCACATTGAAGTCAACATGCACTGCATCCGGGAACTATTGCATAGTAAGGCTATCATTATATATGACTACCCTACCGAGGAGTAGATTGCAGACATATTCACCAAATCTCTCACTTAAAAGAGATTTGTCTATCTCGTATCTCTTCTTGGTGTAAGGGTTTTCCTCACTTTATTGAGCAGATACTTTTTGCATTAGATTGCATGGGTGACCCTTGGTCTTAGTTTCTAGGTCCCATGTTTTCCAAGTTAGGATTAAGGGGGGTGTTAAGATTAATTAATAATCCTCCTTTGACTAGGAACAAGTGCAATGCAGTGTTTTACCTGGAAATGTAGAGGTACTTTGTCTGGCTCTCGAAATACATTTTTGTATTCCTCAAGAATATTTTTGATTTGTTGTTGTTGTCGAGAGTTGCACTTGTTGGTGATTCGAGTAATTGTTAAAGTCTTCCTGGGATGTTAAGGATTAATCATGATATATGTAAATCTATGAGCATGGTTGATGAGCTTTTTTGTATGCAAGGGGGATTCACCTTGTTGAGAAATATCTTATCACATTCATTCATAAAGGGCAGTTTTTAATTGTAAAAAATAAGGCCAATATATTGTAGGTATTGGGGGCGAGGAGTAGTGTATAAGAGGTTTATAGGTATTGGGGGTATAAAAAATGGGTTTCTTGTAAAAATAAGGAATATATTATAAAACTGGGGTTTTTTAAAATTAGAAATATGTATTTGGAAGGGGGATCAACAATAGGATTTTTACACCGAAGGTGTTATTTAAGGGGATGTTCCTCTATAAGTTTCGTTTTCTGTCGACGACCTGTGAGAAACCTCTCCATGTCCACAGACTTCATAAAGTATTCACTCCATGACAAACTCAGTAAAACAACCTTTTTTCAGTAAAACATCTTGTTCCATATATTTAAATTCATGCGTAACCTAATATCCTACCCTCTGTATTTGTCTTCATTCATTTGCCCCACTTTCTTCAATATTCTAGCACGTAACTTGCAATCGATTTGGAAACATTCCATTACTGCAAATATGCTAATCAGAGTCAATGTATAATGGATCCAGAAACTGTAAACACAGCGAGGGAAGTAGTCCCTCGGACGATTTATATGCTTCAAATGATCATTCCATTACTGATCTTAATAAATTAGAAAACCCATCTGAAACAATGAGGCTCCGTAAATTCTACGATTCTCTCGATAAAAATGGCGATGGGAAGATCACAATCGAGGAGCTCCCTGGATTCTTAAACAAGCTCGGAATGCAGATGTCAGATGGAGATGTGGAATCTATTGTTGGCTTGCTATCTACCAGCGAAGATGGCAATCTCAAATTCGACCAATTTATTTCATTGTACGAATCGTTGTGCAATGACATTGGATTAAATACTGATCATGACGAGGTGGGCAAATCGCCTAATCATTTGATGCAAGCGTTCAGAGTGTTTGATAAGAACAGAGATGGTTACATCTCTTCTGAGGAACTGCAACAATTTCTTCACAATCTCGAAATGGGTGAGGGCAGAGATTTTGGCGACTGCGAAAAATAGATTGACAAATTTGATTTGGACTTCAATGGGCTTCTCAAATTCGATGAGTTCAAGGCTATGATGAAGCATAAGGATTAATTTTTTTATAAATACCAAACTAAGAGAGGACGTCATCAACAATTAGCAGAGCAGGGTCCCAGGACAAATGCCATTGTATGTAGGACCTTACGCTAAATAGATTTCATTGTTGTTGGAATGACATTTTGTATTAGTGTTCTTTATGCCTTTTTTAATTTTGGTATGTTTTTAATTCACGCACTTCAAACCGGTGGCAAGAAAATAATACATTAGTATCTTTTCTGGTAAACGGAAAAGTTCCTTGAAAATTGGAAAAAATCTATGGCAATATTTTATTTAATTGTTTTTAATCATTGATAAATTTTATGACACCGAAGGTATTAGTTAAGGGGTTGTTCCTTTACAGGTTTCATCTATTGACGACCTGTAAAGAACCTCCTCGTTTCCACAGAATTCATAACGACCTTTGAGGAATCTCCTCGTGTCCAGTGACTTTATAACGTATTCATTCCACGACAAAGTCAGTAAAACTCTTTGACGTATCCATGACGACAGACTCCGTAAAATTGTATCCGTGACGACAGACTCCATAAAATTGCAATGCTCATTATGCAGATCCAGGAACATACGATATTTTCATCTCTCGAGTCCCCCTACTTCTAATATTATACTCATGGAATTAAGCCTAACATACTCGTTAAAACCGTCAATTTCCAAATCTAAGCCTGTGTGTTGCAGCCATGTATCCCCACACTCTTGAAAATCTAGACATTTCATGTGTTCTGCACTATTTCTAGCTCCAGTGACACTTGATTCTTCTGATCCAAAACTATCGTTCACAACCCCAGCCATCCCATGTTCTAGACTAGGACGTATTCGGGACGACATGGCAGGGACAAAGGGGTTTTCTAAATACATAATATTGGCTCTACATAAAAGGACAATTCACATGTGACCTTAGCCAAACATCAATGCAATTAATATGGAATGCATTGCTGCGTTTGAGAAGAAGCCTAAGAGCCTTGATCTCCTGAAACTCAACCAGACAAACTGCACACTCCATTCTATCTACGAGCTTCTCTGCTTTAGTGAATCTGCACAAAGGAATGGATATGATCACAACTTCATCTTGGCCATATGAATGAGTAATTATCTGCCATCCTTCTGGGCCTTGGAAACCTTCCAGTGAATAAGCATTAACTTGTATGTTCTCTTCAGAGTCCAAACTCCTACGTCTCCTCCTGAAAAAAGGTCTCTATCAAGAAGCTTTGCAATACTTGGAAAAAATATTGTAGTAACTTACCACCAGTAAAGTGTTGCCTAGAACTACAACAATGGTGAATGATGGTGTTGGTGGGTTAGTTGTGCCATGTGGGTCCTTTACTTATGGATGCATCTGGTGAGGCTCTCCATCCAAATTCATATCTACCTACTGAAATTTCTCTTGGATGGGATTGCTCGGGAGACAAACAAATGGCGAATTTCTTTAACAGATCTACTTCAAACCTATAAATTTGTTGAAAGTACATAGATGTAATTAGTTACTATGTTCGTGGAAAATGAAGGATAATAAACCCATTGCAAAATCATAAATAACGCCACTACAAATTCAGAGTGAATTGATGTAACTACACAAAATTGATGAGAAAACTGCAAATCACCTTAGAGAAAGTATATTCATGGTGTGATAAAGTATGCAAAATGATGGAATAGCCTACCCATTAGGAAAATAGACTTCATGGGTACAATTTTCATGAGTTTTTGAGATGGTTAACGTAAAACCAACACATTTAAACTTCAAAATCGAACTGATCTTGAATCACAGACGCCAAGCCCTGAGACTTCCAAATGTTATGGATTTCTTCTTTCAGGATTTTGATTATAAAGTCCCTAGATTAGAAAGAAACTTGAAACCTGACCCAGTAATTTCCAAATTGTAGAGACAAGAAAGATTTTCCATAAGTTATTTTGTGCTTGTTTGAATACTTTGGCTATCAAGATATAATAAAAGAAACAACTAGAAGATTAAATGTTGGAAAGGTCATCGAAAAGGACACATAAACGTGCCCTGGATACTTGTCCGGTTGTATCCAACCATATTTATAAAAACTTTAATTGTGTTAAAATTCAACATTGTCCATATTTCTTCACATTATAAAAATATTGTTAATAGTTTTATTCAGTTACCGGTTTCATTTCAATTTCACCAATAAGAATACTAGTGGCGGGGATTTAGTGAATGTTACCGCTGGAAAATCGAGTGTTCCCGCTAGCAAATAGCTAATCCATGCAACAGGATACTTCAGTGTGAACGAAACGGCTAGGAACGACCATCTTGTGACGAGGTAGGTGGACCATTGTTCGTAAGACGAGCGGCAACATGCATGAGTATCTATCAAAACAGTGTGTTGTGACTAAGGTTTAATTTCTCCACCCAAGCCAGGTTTTAAAACATGTTTTTCCTACCCATAATAGATTGTCCATATTACGCAATGAAAAATACTCTTTGAAAAAGGTAATATCGATGACCGAAGTATTTCTCAATTTTTTCTATAGATGGTAGTTCAATTAGATCTTGTTACTCTAATTTATCATACTAGATCTGGGTTATTGCTTCCAGGATGCCTACAAAATGTTTGCATGTACCATAAGCTAGATATTTACATATGGTGATTTTAATACGAACTAAACACACAAACTTTAACACAACGAATTTCTATTTACATATGAATAATGAATTTCTATTTACTTGTGATTCATCATGCCAGAATATTTCTATTGCGCTCCCCGACACCTATAGAATCCTTGAATTCTTCATTAGAATCTAGGAAGGTAGAGAAGAGTTGGGATGTTTGTTCAAGCAAATCCATATGGGATTCAGGGACTTCATCGTCATTATACTACATTCAAAGAGAGAAGCTTTAGTATCAACAAGTTGCAACCTCATCATTTGAATACCGTCAAATGCATCGCCTTCATGATAATCAACAAGCACCATTTTATTTCCCCACACGGTAATTATGTATCCAATCATCAATACTCACAAAATATTATTGCAATAAATCATCAATAATGACGATTTATGTCCAACGCAAAAGTCGATGGGCGAATAGCTCTCAGCAATATCTCTTATCCAACTTTCATAGTTTTTCATACATATTTGTATCGTTCCAACCGTCTACTCCGATAGTTTCCATGGGACATTTGGCAGTCATCCATATCATCTGACATACAAATGTGTAGGTCCACTAGACACTTGGTTTGTACATCTAAAAATCCAAACTCTGTGAGCCAGAAAGACATTACACTGGAAAACACATGGGTGATTTGAAGGTTGGTTGGGATTTAAAAAATTAACAGGCCAGTCCGCTTCCATGGTTTTGATATTTTTTTTATCTGGCAATCAGATCTACTAATGGAGCTAATAGAAGTTGCAGAACTTGAAAAAGAAAGAAAAACTTATGCTAGTTTGAAGGTTGAAGAAAGGTTTATGGGAGTCTAATCAGCAATCATATATATATATATATGGGATCTGTAATTAGCAAAGGGCACCATGCCTTTCCCTTTATGTGTAGTGAAGAGAAAGGGTAAAAAGAAAGTCAATGGAATTGTTACGTCTATCAAAACTTGTGCCCATTGAGCTACAATATGTGCGCAGAAGTGGGTTGGCTTCTGCATCCACTACGTCATGAAAACTAAGCAATAAGCTACTAATGGAAATCCTAACTATATACTATTGATATTCAATACGAATATTGACTTGGGATATTAAAAAATTGAAACAAAATAGTGTCTTCACATGTCAACCTTATTTGTCCATTCAATGATCTTCATTACATGATATTATAAAAGGACCCACGTGAATGGTCGACATGTAAAAGGGTGTCACTTGTGCAAATTATGATGTGCAGAAATATTGATGTCTCGCATAGTTCAAGTTTCAATTTCAAAGGTATAGTCTCTCCACGTCCAGGTCAGGTCTCAATTTCAAAGGTATAGTTCCTCCACGTCGAGGGGTTTCCAGGTTCTCTAAAGCTACCTAAAACTTGGAAAAATCCTATAAGTATGCCCCTTGTATTTTTGGATTTTTTTGCTTTGTAATATTCCATTGACATTCAAAGGATCGAGGCGAAAACATTGACTTATTCACTAAATGTTTTCAAATTTAAAAACTTTATGTACAAAATCCTTTTTGAGGAAACTTATTTTCACTTATGTGGCGATTTAGAAGTTTAATGTAACTTATTTCACTTATTTTCCTAGACTTTATTTCATCACATAAACTTATATTATCTACACACACAACTTTCTCTCATTTTGAAACATATCGAAGTTCTCTTCGGTGTTTCATTTCCCCCTCTTTGGGGGTATGCTAGTTGTAGGTAATTATCAATATCTAGTGAAATTAATGGTATTCTTTAATATTCCATGAACGAAGGCGCTATCTCATGGATTCACTAAGTGAATACCCTGTGTTTGTATTTTTGGCAGATATCATTGCAACCGTTAGTGTAGGCCATTGTTCTAGTATACCACACCATTGGTTCCATATTTTGACAATCACCTTCTAAGGTCGTGACTGATAACTCCTGCGTTGATCCCATAAGTAAGGTTTCCCAAACAGTGCATTGCCTACATAAAGCAATGCCACATCACAGAGTACTTCATATTTAAAAGGATTAATGAAGTAGGTGATTCTGCATTGTCAGGTGATCCTTATTTCATGTCCATACTTCATCCAACCGATATTATAAGGTTGAGGATCTAGAGTGGTGACAAGACCTAGTTTCTTCACGAGATCTTCAGAAACAAAGTTCTTATGGCTACCATTATCCACAATCAAATGCAATGGATCGTTTTGAACCCATATCTGTGTAAAACATAGGGGCTCTCATTCCTCCTCGTAGCTGATAGTCGAGGCTATTAGAGTGGTCGATGTAATTGTCAAAACGATTGATGCTTCTAGGTCAAATTGTAACAGGGTTTTGTTGGACAAGTTGGATGTAGAAAAATTTTCCAAAAATGTCTTTCGAACCTTGCATTCAGATGTATCATGCCATGATGAATTGTGGTAATCACACCATTTCTCGGCAGGAGTTTGTTTTCTATGTTCCCTTTTGTCTTTCTGAGAGTGCCTTTTTCCATGATACTTCTTTGGTAAGGTCGGTTGAGAAGAATGTCTTAACTTTTCAGAGTCATCTGGAGAATTCTTGTCGGATGTGTGACCTGTCAGCTTGGTCACGAAGCGTTGTTTTCATTTTTTTTAGCTCCAAGCTTACTAGCGTAGTGGAATTCATCCACAAGCATACTAACAGTCAAAAAATACATGTCTTGTTGAATGTACAGGGATAATCTGCTGACGTACTTTAGAACAAGAAACTTCTCTTCTTCTTGAATGCCAGGTCTCTCCATGAGTCAATAGAACTCATCAGTGTAACTCTATACATATTGGTCTTTCCATTTCCTTAGTTGTTGCCACTTCTTATATTGTTGTTCAAGGTACTTGGGCGGGTATAACTCCTTCCGAATGTACTCAACAAATTTATCCCATGTGTCTATGGGGTCTCCATCTTTCTCCATCTTTGTCTATAGGTTCTCCCACCAGCAGTGCACAAAGTTTAACATCTTTAAGGATGCAATGGTGATATTTTCATCTTCTGAGAGTTGGTTCACAGAGAAAGAGGATTATAGTTGTTGTACCCAATTGTCTACAAATTCTGTGTCAATCTTTCCTTCTATATTTCGTATGTCCAAGTTCATCTGCACTTTGAATGGACTGATTTTGTTGGAGTTATATCTTGTCGAAGATCCTCTGGATGTTGAGGAGAAGCACGTGAGAATATCATTTAACTGGGCAATCATTTTGGTTCGTTTTCGAGCTAGTGCCTTGTCTATGAGTTTCTTTATCTCATCAGTTACATGTGTATTGTTTGTTTATACGACCATCTTTCGATCTAGTGGTGCGAGTAGATAGATACTTTGAACTCGAAGGTAGTGTCTGCTTGGATTTATAAGTTTGTGGGTGTGTTTGAACAAGAATAAGTCAGGTAACCTCGATAGAAGTGTCTACACACCACTTAAGCATGTAACACCCCAGTTTTGACCCCATGGTATTGAAATTGTACATGATGTATATATTGTATTTAAATAATGGCGAGGAGCTCAAGGCCAAGGCCCTACCATGAATTTGTTGTTTTGTGTGTCGGTGATCAAGGTTGATGTCGATGATTATGGTGCTGGTTAGACACAGTATATTTTTGTATATCAGGTAAATACATAATTTAATAAAAATACCACAACTAGATATGCACTGCAACGTAAGATATTGGGGCATGATTTCATAAGGAATAGGGAGGGGAGTTAGTCAAACTCCTAAGCCATAGGGTGAGACCATATGTCAATGAGGAAACCATTAAAACCTCAGCTACCTTTTTGTCCTCTATCCTCAATCATTCAATTCTTCCAGAAGAGCGGTTGAGGAATTTAATGCCTTAGGAAGAGAAAGGCATGGCAATCTATTTCATTATCGATTCAGCCTGTAGTCTAAGCAAACCTGCAGCCTGTAGTTTGGGGAAGTCGTGTTCTTACTTATGAAGCAATTAAGCACATCGATGCGTGCCAGCCCTTCTTTCCCTCAGTCGCGAGAAGGTTTTGTTGTTGTTATGGGTTGTGGTTGTTCATGATTATTCTTCCCTATCCCACAATCGCGGTTTTTCTGGTGGACCATTCGGACATTGTGCATTACGCATTGTTCACTATCCTAAGTTAGGGAAAAGTGGTTGCTTAGTGTGGTTCAGCATCCCGCAAACACAGTGAAAGATAGCAAAGTGTTGCTACGCATTTCTGCAAGTATTTTCCTTTGTTGAGACCCTGGTTGATGCGTTACAGTGTTATTCTGAACTATAGAGTGGTATGAAACCTTGCTTCTCTTTCTGACAGAGTGGAGCCTGTGTTGTTGTGTCTCCTTGTGGTTTTCTATGATGTGCACCCTAATTTGGGTCTGAATAGTATGCAAGACTTAGGAGTGGAAGAGACACTGAATGGGCTTGATAAACCTAGTGAAGAGTGGAACCTCATGAAAAGATAAAATTGGCTAGTGAATCTTCTGTGCACACCCTAAAGAGCACTAGAACGGAAGCTATAGCCCGAGGGACTGTGTAACAGAGAAGGGGATACTTCCTTATGTTGGGGTGAAGGTGATGTGGATGCCAGGATAGATATATCTTGTGGAGGTGTCCCTAAAGGAAGGAGGATGATGTGGGAGAAAAATAAGGAAGTTACTCCTAGACTAGCTTTTCCCTTTTGCCTTAAAACTGATGTAAAGCAAGGAAGCTTTCAGAAAAAGAAGAACTACACCTTTGCAAACCAGGAATAAAAGCAAAGTTTCTAAAAATGTTTCCAGGATGATTCCAAAGCGTTTCATGACCCAGTTTTAGCATGTGTTGACTTCTAGGTGCAAGTGGAAGCCAACTAGCATAGTGAGGAATCTAGGAATTTAGGAATGAGACAAAAATGATTAATTAATGTCAAATATGGGTAACTATGGGTTGATTATTATAACATATTGAGATATATCAAGTATGCTTTGAGCAAGTAATTCTCCGTGACTAATGTAGGGATGCTAAGCTAGTTTATTGGCCTTGAGGTGAATCAAAAAAATTTGGGGATCATGATTACACAATCCAGATACATAGGAGATTTTATCAAAAAAATCCACATGACTAATTGTAAAGCATCACCCTTCCCCTTCTTATTTGGCATCATGTTGGAAGAAGGTGGTTCCACACCACTGGTTGATAGTACACTCTATAGAAAATTGATTGGTATCTTATTGTCATTTCCTAGCTTAGGAGTATGTTTCCACCTCGCTAGTGCCATGGGGAACTCGTCTAGGTCCCACCTAACACTTCATGTGCCAGTTTGCATGAGTTTAGGAGCTCCATAGGCCAATCCCTATAATTCAGGAACCCACACTAATTCATGGGAGTTCGACCATCAGTTCAACCTATTCTATGTTAAGTTTTTCTCATATGGGAATCAGTTAGTTCATGTCCAGTTATCCTAGCGCCACATTTTCCTTATTTAAGGAGGTTATGCACCTTTTCCTACCTGCCTTATTCAGTTAACTATCTGTGAACTAATTTAGTTGCCCCAAGTTAGATTAATGACCTCTCACTAGTGATTTTCTCACATTGAGTTAGCATTGGAGTCAGTCCAAGTTGGTGAATTGCAATCATACCTAATGGATTTGAATTATTCCTATTAGATCAGCATTGTATTACACAAATATTAATGATAATGGATGTAATGTTGTGCTAACCAATTTTTGTCTCTTGGATGTTCAATTTCACCATGAATGTTTGATTAGTGTACATTGAATTGTTTTTTCTCCTTCAACCTTGTTTCATAGTCAATTCATTACATCCTAAGGATCCTAAGTTTGATAAATTAAATATGGTATTGGAACAGGTAATCAAGACAATTTCAATCCTCAGAAACTTCCAATCATGCACCAAAAGTAGTTGGGTTCCACATAATTCCTGGTATCTTTTCCTTGCTCCCTCGGGATTTTTTCCAGAGAAGTCTAGCCAGGTGTGATGCACTTAGAGAATGTGCACATGTCGAAGTGGAGAGTGATTGAATTGGTTTGAATTCAAATTGAAGTTCTTTTGCATGTAAATTGAAGAATTCAAAAGAATAGTGTTACTCCTTGAAACTGTAAGATGGAGAATTCAGCATCCTTAGCATCCAGGATCCTCACACCCTTAAACTATCTTGATTGGAGGGATGATATGTAGATAGTGTTGGCAATTAAATTTCTGTATAGGGTTACAATGGGAAAGGAGGTCGAACCCCAGCAACCTCTTGAGAAATCAAAGTATATGAACAAGATGGATGAATCATTTGGATTCATGTGCATTCATATCTCCAGGGATTTACTCTTCCATATTGATGGATTAAAAAAACCAAGAGATGGATACATGCCTTTGTGAAGCAAGAAATATTCCACCATATATGTGGGCTGAAGTAGTAAATTGTGATCTATACATGTAAAACTGATTGCCTTGGAAGTCAGTGATTGTGGTCACTTCATTCGAAGCATTGATGGGACATTATCCCAATGTCTCACATCTTAGAACATTTTTCTCCAAAGCATAGGCCAGAATTTCGACTGACAAGAGGAAATCCTTTCAATTTCAAAGTAACGAAAGCATATCGTTGGGATATGCAAATAATGCAAAGTCTTGCAATCTGATGGAGATTGCAACCAAAAGGTGCTTCATAGAGCACAGTGTTCAATTTTATGAATATTGGCTACATGATCCACGTCCAACTAAAGAACAAGAAGGTATAATTACTCAATCAATTCCATTTGCAGATGATGATGTCTTAAGTTATAATATTTCAAATTCAAATTTTGAATATGAGGATAAAGATTATCAAGATCTTGATATTGAGAGTGAATCTCAACCAGATCAAGCACTTACTCTCAAACAAAGGCCTAAATGGGCCCAAAATCTCATTGAAGTTGTTGAGAATAGTGTTAAGGATCCAAATGACAAAAGAAGAACAAGATCTCAATATCGAGATGAAAACCTTCCACTCTGCCATACAGATCCACTTCTCCCAGAGAGGTGCTTCATGATGATGGGGTCAGATCCATAGTCCTACAAGGAGGATTTCCATAATCAAATATGGAAGGAAGCAATGGATGATGAGTTTGATTCTCTACAAGAAAACAAGACTTTGAAGTTTGTCTCATTACCTCCTCGGAGAAAGCTAGTTCAATGCAAATGGATCTACAAGACCAAGCTACCAGTTGATGGAGACACTACCACTTGTACAAGGGTCATCTAGTTGCAAAGGGGTACTAACACATTCATGGGATGGACTACAATGAGACATTCGCTCTTGTTGCAATAATGGATTTCATAAGCCTAGTTTTGGTCATTGCAGCTTCGAATAAGTAATAGGTACATCACATGGATGTGAAGAGTGCGTTCCTACATGGCGACATTGAAGAATAGATCTACAAGAGACAACCTGAGGGTTACACTAAAGATTCCTCCTTGGTTTTAAAACTGAGGAAATATCTCTATGGGCTCAAGCAATCCCCAGGGGCATGGTATGCTAAGATGGATGCCTTCTTATTGTCACAAAAATTTGAGAGGCGCAAATCTGATTGCAATGTCTACCTGCAACAGAAAGGAGGCCGCTTACTGTTGATTTTTCTATGTGTGGATGACTTGCTCATTACTAGTGTCTCAGTTGTGGATTGAGAGATATTAAGTATGATTTGAGCAAGGCATTCTCCATGACTAATGTAGGGATGCTAAGGCATTTTATTGGCCTTGAGGTGAATCAAAAAGCTTTGGGGATCATGATTACACAATCCATATCCATAGGATATTTTCTCAAAAGACTCCACATGACTGATTGTAAAGCAGCACCCTTCCCCTTCTTATATGGAATCAGGTTGGAAGAAGGTGGTTCCACACCACTAGTTTATAGTACACTCTATAGACAGTTGATTGGTATCCTATTGTACCTCACCCATTCAAGGACATATTTATCTTATGTTGTGAGTCATATTTTCATATTCATGCAGGAGGCACATGAGCTACATTGGAAAGCATAAAAGCACATCTTGTGTTGTGTGCAAGGTGCGAGGGAGTTTGGGATCCACTATTTTGTTGGTGCACAGCTATATTTGATTGGTTTTACCGATTCAGACTAGTCTGGTGATAGTACGGATAGGAAATATACATCAAGATTTGTGTTCATGTTAGGATCTGGACCAATCTACTGGTCAAGCAAGAATGATTTCTTGCACTCTCTTCAACTGAAGGAAAGTATCATGGGGTTCTGAATGAAATTATTCAAGCAGTTTAGCTACATGGGATTCTGATAGAGTTTGGCACTCTCACTTCTCCTTCAGTAGACCTCTTTTGTGATAATAAAAGTGCAATCAAGATATTGAGTGATCCAGTATAGAAGTAGCAGACCAAGCACATTAAATTCAACATGCACTACATTCAGGAACTAGTGCATAGTAAGGCTATTATTCTACATTAATACCCTACAGAGGAAAAGATTGCAGACATATTCACTAAATCTTTCACGTAAAACAGATTTTTTTATCTCATGTCTCTTCTTGGTGTGAATGTTTGTTTCAATTATTGTTCCTGGTTTTCCTGCTCATTTTGAGGGAGGGGGGGGGTGGGGGGGGTGGTCCCATGAGGTTATCCCAATTTCCTCAGTTTATTGAACAGTCGCTTTTTGCATTAAATTGTATGGGTGTCCTTTGGTCTTAGTTTCCAGGTCCCAGGTTTTTCAAGTTAGTATTAAGGGGGGGTGTTAGGATTAATTAATACTCCTCCTTTGACCGCCAGAGTATAATTTTCATTTCCTAGCTTATGAGTATGTTTCCACCTCATTAGTGCCATGGGGATCTCATCTGGGTCCCACCTAACACTTGATGCTCTAGTTTTCCTGAGTTTAGGAGCTCTGAAGGCCAATCCCTATAATTTAGGAGCCCACACTAAGTCATGGGATTTCGAACATCTATTCACCCTAGTTTGTGTTGAGTTATCCATATGGGCATTAATTAGTTCATCTCCAGTTAGCATAGCGCCACATTTTCTTGATTTAAGGACGTTATGTGCCTTTTCCTACCTACCTTGTTTAGTTAATTTTCTGTGAATTGATTTAGTTGTCCTGAGTTAGATTAGTGAGCTCTCAGTGGCGATTTTATCACATTGAGTTAGCACCAGAGTCCATCCAATTTGGTGAATTCTAATCATACCTAGTGGATTCGAATTCTTTCTATTGTATCATCATTATATTTCACACAAACTAATGATAATGGATGTAATGTTATGCTTACCAATTTTTGTCTCTTGGATGTTAAATTTCGCCATGAATGTTTGATCAGTGTACATTGAATTGCTTATTTCTCCTTCAAACTTATTTCACAGTGATTTCATTCAAGCATGAGGATCCTAAGCTTTTCTAAATTAAACACATAGTATCCATAGGTCAATGTAGAGGATGGAGGTAGCCTAATATTTTTGGTTATCAATTTGATTACTTTGTTATACCACACTACATAATGCGTGTAACCACTAGAAGTTGTAAGTATATTCCAAAAGTACTCACCGTACATCATATCAATGCAATAAACCTACTTGGTGAAATAAAAATATATATAAAATACAAGATCCTCGCCTATGATCTCTTCTAGTCGGAGCTCCCTGTAGCAGAAACCATTTGAAATATTTTTATACAATAAAAACCCACACAATTAAGAATGTAGGTAATTCCACAATGATGCAGAGTTGAAAGGTTTTGGGCCATTCTTCTTCTAGCCACGAACATATAAGAATAACCTATGAACACTCTTTGTAGCATTGCACGACTCAATCCTAATGTATAAGCCGATAAAAGAATAAGAGATGTGGTTGATTCAAGTTGAGTGTTTAGGTAAACTTGATTGTGAAGAAAGGAAGAAGGGATATCGTCAACGTAATGAAGTCTCCACTTATGAATAAGATCAATTAAATAAGCATTGATGCTAGATGATTATAAATGACCAGAGGATTGATGTGTTTTGTGCATGGAAGGAAGAAGTATACTCTAGGGTTGAAGATAAATCAATGACTTGTTGATTGGTAGAAGTGTGTTGCAGTACAAAACTGAATTATATACAAAAGCATAGTTGCACAAAGTTGAGCACGCATAATAAAGAGAAATAAGAGTATGTGGTCAGGCACTCAAGATAAAAAGCAAAGGACATGGTAAGGAATGCAAGTGCACCACTGCACATGGTTATATGTTCAAATAGCGGAATGCAAGGATTATTTGTGCAAGAACATAATACAAGAGAATTTGGGAAGTATTGTGTGTAGAAGTAGTCCTGGGGAGGTTGTGCAAGAATAAAGTATATAAATCGAGAAGTGCAGAATAACACAGTTACAGTCATATTTATTTAAGGGAGGTAGGAAGGGGCAAGGATAGGATATTGATGTCTCCTACAGGTAGGTTCCTACAAATTTGAGTTAATGCTCAAAGAATTGGTGTTCTCATCTATTAGATAGGTTGGTGCCTAACTGTGCAGGTTGTTGCTTGTTGATTTTGATTTGGTGATCATAAGAGGATTGGTGTCCTCATAGGTTGGTTCCTATAAACAACAAGTTGGTGATTTCACAAGGTATTGGTGCCCCTATTAGGTTGGTGTCTGCAAATGCTGTGAGTAAGTTCTCACACCATTGGAGATTGGTGTCTCCCAACAATTTATGTAATCAAATATTATATTTATTTGTATTTGTATATTTATGTATATATTTCTTATAATTGCTTTGTGCACAATGTTCTCTTGTTGTTAATTATTTTGGTATTGGTGTGTGATCCATAAAGTGAAAAACTATATAAAGTGTGCAAATGGCGCTTGATACTTATTCACCTCACCCCCCTCTCATTATCAATTAAGGGATAACAATTGGCATTAGAGCGGGTTCCTTCAGATACATCCTAAAAACTGGAAGTCATATCATTGCACAGATATGGTATGTGAAGAATTGGGTTTAAGCACAAATAGATCCCCTTTATTCAATGGAACAAACTATTTGTTTTGGAGTATAAGAATGGAATCCTATTTGCAGTCTCTTGATATTGATGTTTGGAAGGAAATTAAAGGTTGGTCTGAAATTCCAAGGACCCCATCAATGGAGGAAGTTGCAATAAAGTTACAAAATGGCAATGCAAAGGAAATGAATTCAATTTTAAGTGGGTTATCGAACTCTAAGAGGAACTAACTGGGAAAGTGCAAGTCAGCTAAAGAGCTCTGGAACAAGCTGTAAAATATTCACATAAAGGGATCTCTCCATGTAATCACAGATAAAGATGATGAAGATAATGAAAAAATGAGCAACCAAAAGAGGAATCAATTCCTAAGGAAACAAGTGGCAATCAAGACATGCCAATTAAACATTTGGGATAAGAACTCAATCTCAACAAAAGGATAAATAAACCATCAAACAACCACAAAAGTGTCCATTTTTCTTTAGACACAAATTATCTCTCAGAAAATGGAAATAAAACTCCTCATGAATCAAAAGGCAAGGATGAAGTTAATCTTGAAAGACATCTAGCTTGTGCCCTAGATGAATTCAAGAAGCTCAAAAAGAAATTTTCATTCCTATAAGAATAAAAAAGGAAAAAGCATGAAGATTATGAAGAAACTATTGTCATTCTAAGAATTCAACTGAAAGAATCAAAAAAATCGAAGAAAGTCTGATAAATCTCAAGAGAAGGAAGAGATTTTTCAAAAGCAAAAGCTTAAGATCCTTTCACTAAAGGAAGAGTTGGATAAGACAGATGCCCAGTTGGAGATAAATTCAAAGTTTGAGAAAGGTACCATGATTTTAGATAACATCCTTAGTTGTCAAAGATCGCCACATGACAAGACAAGTCTTGGGTTTGAAAAATATCAGAACTTTCCTAGTGAAATCACCAATTCATTTAAGGAGAAGGCTCCAATAAACAAAAATTGCACAAAAGAGTCCAGCATGGGAGAAAAGCATAATTATTCAAGGTATGACAGAAGAGGACAAAAGGAGGAAACATTTAATCAGGTATAAAAAATATTTTCTTGGTTATTGTTTCTCCTATAATTAATTTTGGCACATAGCATTGGAATGTGAAAAATATTACACAAAGAGATCCAATAATATAGTGAAATGCTTAAGATGCAAATATTATGAAAATATTGCAAAGTAATGTCATACCATAAGATGTTATGTCTCTAATGGTTTTGGAGATAAAGCACAAAATTGTTAGAAATCAAAAGGACACTCAAGAAGAAATACCCCATATAATGTGCTATGTGAAACTAGTATGAAGAAAGGTGATATTGTACCACTTCAAAAGCATGGACACTCCCAAAAATGGGTTACGAAAAATTACACAATTACATTTCAACGAAGTCAATAACAATCCCTCTCAAACGACAAGAAATTTTTGCATATCTTACTAAATTCCAAAATTACGTATAATTGTCCTTGAGTCAAAAAGGTATTTATGAATAATGAATTCAAGGACAAAATATGAAGAACAATAACAAGTAACAAAAGTTGAGTTGTGGTCATAAAACATTTGTAAACTTCTATACGAGAATATGTTTACATTCAGAATTTGTATTATATTCAATGGATTTGTTGTTGCAAGAACAAAAGGTACATACATGTATTTAAAATCCTATCAGAAGTCATTGTCACAAAATTCTAAATTCATATACAAGGGCCTCTGTTGTTGCAGAAACTTTGGCAAGAACACATACATCAATATTTGTCATGCTAACGGGACTACCAATATCAATTGTCTCATATGAGATATTTAACATAAAATTATATATTTGGTAATCACATCAACTTCTTTACAAATCTTGGATATGTCCGTCCTATCTGGTGAAAAGCATAAACCTCACACGAGAATACAGTACAACATAGTAGTATCAGCATAATCAAAGGGAAGCAACAGAAAGAAGAAAGAGAAGCATAAAGTTAGGGGGGAATCTCTTTGTATCAAAGGGGGAGACTTTAATTTTTTACAATGGGGGAAACACAAGCAACCAGAAGTGCATAGTAAAGAAATAATGAAGGTGGCATCCACAAGGAAATAAATCGACACTCATAACATATGTCTTAGTTTGTGTTGTGCTCAAGTTCTCTAGATAAAGAAAACTTTACAGTATGTCCGTGAAGAATTTGATCAACCTATTACAATTTTAGGTGACAACACAAATGCAATCAGTATTTCCAAAAATCTTGTAATGAACTTCAAGACAAAGCATATTCCCATAAAATACCATTTCTGAAGAGAAAAAGTAAATGAAAATAATTTCAAGTTGGACTACGTTAAAAGCAAGGAATAGATTGCAGATATATTCACAAGGCCTTTTCCAAGGAATACCTTTGAGTATCACAGACAAATATTGGGAGTAATTCCTACTCCTCGTTAATTTGCTTAAGCTACATCAAATCTGGAATATTGTGCAATATAAAAGATGGAACCAATACAGTCAAAAGAGGAGCAACAGAAGAAAGAAAGAGAAGAATGAATCAAGGGGAAGAAACTTGATATGCAAGAGAAATATTGTGCAAATACAGTATAGCAGAATTAAAAGAATAGCAAAAATGAGCACTCCTTTTCCATTGATGTCAAAGGGGGAGAGAATGAAGATATTACAAATAAATTGCAACATTGTGCAGGAACTGCCCAAAGACGAAAATTAGAAAGTACAGTTTGCTACAAGCAGAACAAAGGATCTCATATTCAGGGGGAGCTCAATTTTCTTTGGTGTTCCCAAAGGGGGGAGATTGTTGAATCTAGTGGTGTCATTGATGTCAAATGAGAAGTAAAAAGTCTAGAATCCACTTTGAAGAAGTATATATCAAATAGTTGCCAAAGGGAATATGTGTGCAAGTCCCATCAAGACGTGCATGTCGCAAAAATATTGCGCAGTCATAAGAATATCAAGTGTACAAGCCAACAAAAGAATAAGAGTTGTGGTTGATTCAAGTTGAATGTTTGGTTAAACTTGACCATGAAGAAACGAATAAGTGTGCTCTAGGGTTGAAGAGAAATTAATGACTTGTTGATTGATAGAAGTGTGTGGTAAATAGAAATGAATCATATACAAAGTCACAGTCGCACAAATTTGAGTACGTGGAATAAAGAGAAAGAAGAGTATGTGGTCAAGCGTGCAAGTTTAGAAGCAGAGGATGTGGTCTGCCATGCAAGTTCACCAAGGTACGTGGTTAGATATTCAAATAGTGGAGTACAAGGAGTATTTGTGGAAGAACATAATACAATATAATTTGGGAAACAGTGTGCACAAAAGTAGTGCTAAAGAGGTTGTGCAAGAACAAAGTATATAGATCATGAAGTGTAGAATAACATAGTTACAATCATATGTATTTAAAGGAGGTAGGAAGGGGAAAGGGTAGGATACTAAAGTCTCCAACAAGTTGGTGCCTACAAATTTGAGTTGGTGCTCAAAGAATTGGCGTTCTCATCTATCAGACGGGTTGGTTCTCGACTACACAAGTTAGTTCATGTTGATTATGAGTTGGTGTGCTCACATCTTGGTGCCTGTAAACAAAAACTTGGTGCTTACACAAGGGATTAGTGTTCCTGTCATATTGGTTTCTGCAAATTCTATGAGTAGGTGCTCACACCATTGGAGATTGGTATCTCCCAACAATATATGTAATCATATATATATATATATGTATATGTATATGTATATGTATATGTATATGTGTATGTATGTATGTATGTATAGTTTTCTTATAATTGCTTTGCACATAGTGTTCTCTTGTTGTTAATTGTTTTGGTATTGGTGTGTGATCCATAAAGTGAAAAATCTAGATAAAGTATGCAAATTGTGTTTGATACTAATTCATCCCTCCCCCCTCTCAGTATCAATTAAAGTCTAACAGAAAATAACTAAAATCCCAATGGAGTTTGATTAGATTTCCAAGTTCATAATGTTTGTAACGGGTACGCCAAACAATGCATGGGAAACAAACTATAATAAATAATTGTTGTGTGTTAAGAAAATTGATCATTTTGCAATATTGTTTCCTAACCACTACATCAGAAAAACAATTAAATCCCTTTAGTTTAATGAAACTCCATGTGAAGTCTAGGGTGACACATTCAAGCCAACATATCATTAAAACTCACATCACTTCTCTACTTCTCTTCAGTTCTCTGCAAAAACATTGAAAAACACAAACCTAATTTGATTTGTTGAGGAGAATAGTCAATAAGAAAAGGTAATATGGGTAGCAAAAGAGTAGGAAGTCTATTGGTTATCCTTCATACAATGGAGAGAATTGTTAATCAAAATATTTTACCATTGTTAATCGAACTATGTTAGCATTATAATAAAAATCCACAATAAAGAATATACATAGAAATTTACCATGATAAACAATGATTTTACCCTAAAAACCAAAATATGAAACACAAATATAATTTGATTTGTTTGGAGAGTAGTGAATAAGAAAAGGTAATATGGCTAACAAAAGAGTAGGAAGTATATTGGTTATATCTGCTTATTATTCATACAATGGAGAGAATTGTTAATCAAATTATTTTAGCATTATGAGAAAAATCCACAATAAAGAATACACTCACAAATTAACCATGATAAACAATTAATTTACAAATAAAACATTAATATGAAACACAAATCTAACTGGATTTGTTTGGAGACTAGTCAATAAGAAAAGGTAATATGGCTACCAAAGAGTAGGAAGTATATTGGTTGTATGTGTTTATTATTGTATGTGTGAAATTAACCATGATAAACAATGATTTTATCCTCAAAGCCCTAATATGAAAACCAACATTAGAATGTTTATGCTTAATTTATCACTATCATCAATTATAGAGGTTTAGAGAGAATCATGGTTCTTTGTGTCGTTAGTAGTATGCTCTTACTCAAATTTTTAAAGTCTCGTTTACAATTTCAGCTAGAAGAACCCCTTCTTCACTATTTGCATGCATTTAATAGATAGGTTGGAGTGATTTCTAGTGGTAATCATAAGGTCAAGCATCCATGTACCTCCATCTCCCATCTACAAGGTTTTTTTTCTATTTTGTTTTGACTCCAATTCTCCCTCTTTTGTCTCCATGCAATTGTGGGGTTCCATAGCTTGGTGGGCGAGTAGGTAGCTACTTGAGTTAGCAAGTGGCCAACATGCTAATGATTGCACCCTCACCTCTTCATAATTCTTCATATCGACAAACTTTGCTTCCCATCTGCAACCTCTTCAACCTTGTTGTAGCTTATGATGCACTACTCACGTTTGTCAATTAATCTAACCAAAATTCAGTCATGTCATTCATGTTTTTGATCCATTTTAGATCACACCCCTTCATTTGGAGGCTTTGGTCTCCAAAAGTAAGTCTATGGAGGAGACAAGAGTACATGGCCTCCACTTGTCTCTCTAAGTTTACTACATCAATTATGAAGGATACTTGCTTCGTGTTTTCTCTATTGAAAATGTTGGCAACTCTTTGTTCTATTACTATCGGAAGTGTTCTTCCTTTCCTCGTGTGTGCATTAATGATGTAGGCCTATCCATCTTTCACCAAGGAATATTTTTTTAGTGGTGCAAATTCACATTCTACTTCACAAACACAATAAATGTTAATGGAAAATCTGATTTTGCAACTCTTTGTGATCCCGATGGTCTATTAAACTGGATTCAACCCAATGATTATGGTTGTACTAAATCATGAGTTTATCGACCAAGTTCATCAACTAAGGACTCAAAAATTAAATTGCATTGAGAACCACTATCAAACAAAGATTTTACCTTTTGTTTCTTCACTTGAATATTGATTCAAAGTAGTGTGTTCATGTCTCTAGTTGTTCGTGGTTCAGAGTATGGATTCATCTAAAATAAAGGTGTTATCTACCATTGTTTCCTTTGCCTCCGTAGCTACATAATTTGATCCCTGCTTGGACGTATACCTTTTTGGATGCAATGCTACATGAATTTTCAAGGACTTCTCATCCATGTGTCCCTATGTGTCATAATTTTTGCAAATGCTATTAGGATCCCTCCTCTTTTGCAGCTACAATCATCTTGACTTTTATCTTACTTGTTCCTCCTTGTCCCTTTTGTTGCGATCCCTTCTCATTGTCCAAATCAATAGAGGGAGACTTCTTGATTAACTCATCTAAGCTCTTTGTAATAATAAGTTGTGATTTTCTTTCAAATATAGTTGAATAGTCCTCCAAGGTACTTCCCCATCACTCCTAGATCTTCCAAATAGACACCCATCTTAATGACTTGCCTCATAAATTCATAAATGTATTCTTGCACACCTTATCCTTGTTCTTGTTGAAGGAACTACCATTTCATGATTTGCTCCTCTCCATAGGCTATGGGATAAACTTGTGATTTCAACAATGGCTAGACATTAGAGGAAATTTCAACTCAAAATGGGCCTTTTAACTCTAATTCAAATTCCATGTCATTATGTGTTAGCCAATGAAACTGCTTTAAGTTTGAAATACCATATAGGTCTTAAACATTTTTTTAATATAAATTTGGGGATAGGTATCATAAAAAACTACTTTTTTTTGTTCGTGTTTTTGACATATCTCCCTGTGTTTTTACTCAAATTTTGATCGGGAGAAATCGTTGGATGCATAATTAAATTCCGCATCCAACGAGTACCCACTCGGCATACTTTTGACGGACCCTGCTACTCCAAAAGTAAGAAATACATGAAAAATGTGATGTGTCATCATCACATTTTCCAGGTATTTCTTGTTTTTGGGGTAGCGGGGTCTGTCAAAAGTATGCCGAGTGGGTACTCATTGGATGCATAATTTATTTCTGCATCCAACGAGCTCTCCCGATTGAAACTTGAGTAAAAACACAGGGAGATATGTCAAAAATACAAACAAAAAAGTAGTTTTTTCCTTTTCTTCCTCCAAAATTAATAAATATTATTTTATTATTTTAACTATTTTTTTTTTTTTTAGGAGGCCCATTTTGAGTTGAAATTTTCTCTAATGAATCCTCCCCTTTCATAATCATAGGTTTTTTTCCTATCCCAAAAAGTAATATAGTAATATGTATGTTTGCGTTATGCTTCTTAGATTTGATATATGCCAAAATAAACTTCCATTTGTTTCAACTAGTTATTAAAAACTTTAGTGTTAACTCGATCGTCAAACATCGGTATTTCAAGCTTCACAACAACTTTGAAAGGAATACTAGAAGGTAAAGAAAAAGTGTTGCTTTTATTCTAAGTTTTCAAGCTTCTCACCTTTCAAATCTTCTCAACCAGCCTTGTGTCCTCCATGCTTAGTCTTTGATGAGTGTTCTTCCTAACCCTTCATTACCAATAATTGTGTTAAGATCTCTCTCAATGCAACAATGCTCTATTCTAGCCGCAGTAAACCTAACTTTTGAATATTCATTTCCATGCTCTTCATGAGAAATCATTTCCATTGTTTGTTTTTTGTTCTTGTGTAGGCCTAGTAGCATGCTTGTCCATTGTGTTGGTATCCACTACGAGTGTTTACCATGCAAGCTTCTCTAAGTATTTTCAAACAATAAATACAAGTTTATATAAAAAAAGTTTGGAATAACAAGGCAAAGAACAAAAAAAAATTGTTAAAGCTACAAACTAATCAACAAATACAGAAGGAAAAGGCCCCAAAATACCTAGAAACATCACAAGTCCATGTCCATTGTCCACTGTCACGACAATGTCAAACCCAACACAGTTTTGTCCCTTGCAAATTGTAAAACAAATGGAGCACAAGGCAAGCAACTTCAGTCACACAGATTAGTTGGCAACATGGAATGTGTGTTGTAAGAATGATTTCTTCCAAGGGAGATATGAAATACAGGGAACAAAGGTTGGTGGTTTGACAAGATGTCCACCAATCATTGTCAACATAGTTAATTGACGAGATAGGAAATGTGAACCAAAACCCTCATTGTGGCATGGGCGTAGTTAAGTATGAACAATGTGGCTTATCAATGCAAGGTATGGACAATGTTGGAAGAAGTACATGTAGCATGCGAGCTCAAAAGAAGTGCTTGTGCATTGTAACATCAGATCTAATGCTATCATAATGTGCGCAAAATCCCTCCAAGTGCAAACCCCTCGGCGTGGCTTAGGCACAAAACTTTAGACTAGACTATCCTAATTTGCCCATAATCCCTCTAATTGCAAACCGCTCGGTGTGGCTTAGGCACAAAACTACTTAGAAATTACCAAAACACTAAGGAGCTCACCGATGTGACCAAGATTAGAGAGGTTGGCTGTGCTTTCAAACAACGAATCCACCAGGTCCACGATCCAGTTATTGTTTCTTCGACCTACCTCTCTGTATGTAAACTCCATTTCCTTCGCCTGGAGAAATGAAATAGGAATGGTTGTACACTGCCCAGGTTGGGAAAATGAAGTAAGTAATGTAATACAAAATAGATTTAAACGTCGCCTGAGAGATTCGAACTCTCGCGGGGAAACCCCATGTACTTAGCAGGCACACGCCTTAACCACTCGGCCAAAGCGACGGATGTGTTTCAACCCCAAGATTATGTTGATAGGATTCTTCACATTTGGTATTATATAGGTTTTTTATTTCTATCAGAGGACTCGGCAGACTACCATCGTCGTAGCCATCCATGATCTTCTATCTTCAGAGTTAGTCTAGTAAACACGATAGCTACGCTCAAACTTGAATACTAGCACAAAAGCGCTTTCCACAATCTATATCATAAACATTGTCTTTGTTTCTGGATTTGTAAATTATTTCTTCAATTTCTGGAATCATAAATGTATCACAAATATAAAAGTAAAATTGTATATATATTTTTTCTTATAAGTTTCATTAACTAATGAAAATCTTATCACTCAAACTATGGAGCTATTGGTTTAGGGGCTAGACATTAGACATTTTTTTCTTGAAAAGAAGAGTACTGTAAAAAAAAAAACATTTCACTAATTTCACCAATATATAGAAGTATTTTTCAAGTAGCAACTTTAGTTAAAGATATTTGATCTAGAAGAGTCACTGGTTGTTAAATTTATATATGGTTTATTATCTCCTCTTCCTCTTAAGGTAGGGATAGTAACGTTGGAAATCATTTCTTTAAATCAAGCAATTTTTTTGTAATTGTTGAACATAATATTAACCCTAAACTTGCCTTTTGGAATTGCCTTATGCAATCACCTAGTCCTTTCAAGAGGCCACTCTCTCCTTCTCCATCATCTTTGTTGCCTAAACTAGGCCAATTTCTGTAAGCCTTGTATCCACTCCTCTAAGGAATGTAGGGAACTTTGCAAGTCTAACGCGACAAATACTTTCTTCACAAACCAGTAGTCCAACACTCCTCAGTTCAAGGAATATAAGCACATCTTGGTAGACAACCATACAACCATTGATCCCAACTTAATCCTCTATCTAAGAAAATATGGTGTTGCCTCTCACAAGTTGTTTTTCAACCACAACTGCAAAATCAAAGACCATACAATGATTGTAATTTTTTACAATGATAGCCAAAAGAACTTAATATTGCAAAACATAGTGGATTCTCTTTGTCTCATCACCACATCTCACCCCATCCCTATCATCTTGGTTAAAAGCTACACTATCAGCTTTGTTATGAAGCTTCTTATCAATGTAGTGAAATGTAATGTTAACCCATCAATTGTTCTAATCTCATTCTAAGATGTCCCTACCACCAAAATGCTCTACTAGGTACAATGGTCAAAAGAACATGTAGAATCCACTAAGAACACCCACCCGTCACATTCTTTCCCACCTCTTTCCATCCATTCCACTGCCTTAACAATTACCACCAACAAAAGTCTTATGATATATGTCATCTACAAAAGACAAATCAACAATATCCCTTCACTCAAGATAGTATACCCTCAAAAAACCATATCATATCCCCTCCTTCACCCATTGATGTTACTCAACACATACCAATGGACATTATATGGCCTTCACATCCACTTATACCCTTACACGATGTTTTCATCGCCATTTCTCTCAACCACTCACCCCTATTTAAGAAAACCATCATTGTTATTGTAAGACAATAAGCAAAACCTGAACTATATCTAATGATCACTACTGTTCCCAATGTAGTAGCAATAACATCAAATATTTATCCCATGGCCTTAGAACGTTCAAACATAGGTTATGTTTCTATAACCAATAATCCAAGTCACCCCATTGTTTTTCCTTTTGTAGACAAATCCTTGGTGTAAATAACATATCCTAGTCATGTTCTTCATATTACTACTCTCCTTGCCAAGAACAATTTAATATTTCAATAATGGATAGGGTATATATGGCGTTTGGATCAATGATAATTAGTAAGTACAAATTTTAACAATTAGCAATCTAACTATAAGCCAACTATTATCACTAACCTCAATAATTGTGTGTTGTTATACTAAACACAATGAATAAGAAGCTTCAAGTTTTCCATCCATGGGAAACATCTCATCTTTTGTTGCTAGTAACCTTAGCTTGAATAAGAAAATGTACCTCTATTAGTTTCCCACTTGGCCATCCATCATTTCACCAATCCAACATGCTAAGTGTTGGTCACTATGTGTTTAAAATAAATCGTGTGGCTAAGGGTGGTAACCACCCAAGCCTCTAGTATAAGCTATATGATTCCAAACACAACTACACTTGCAAGTTCCTTGCTCATAGTGCATCCCACTCGTGTGCATTTGTTAAAAACTAATCATGTGCATGTTGCATTTTCAACTACGACATTATACTCTAGTACATGCATTGTCTTGGTTGTGTATTGACAAAACATGTACTATAATATAATCATTCATCGTTAGAGCTTCCTCATGTTTATGCAAGTAGGGCCATTACTCAGTAACATCTTCATTTTGTTTTTCTCTACTTCAACATGATGTGAACAATTCTCAAACATTGTATGCAGAGCTTTCCACACTTAAGTTGTTTCATCTACTCCAGAAGTATTTCATGTATGGGACTCACCCTATTCATTCTATTGAAGTTCAACATAGTCTTCATAATGACTTTGCAAAGACAAATTGAGTTTCATTGGCATCCCCTTCCATAATGTTCATATAAGTTGAAGATTAGCCCCATACAACAATAACCCATGAATGATTTTTCCTACACCTTTAACAAGGCATGGAGACAATATCATATTTAATCACCTCTCTATATAATTTACTTCTAGGATGTTGGATTACTAGCATTGGTGGAGGTCACTAACCTTCCAAAATTACACCACCATTTCCAATTCTGACAATCTCAAATTACAATGATGAGGCAACATACTAGTACATAATGACAAATTTGTAACTAAAAAAAACTAAAATATGTATATAAACAACTAATTTGGGGGGTGTGACTGCATTTGCAATCATTTATAACATGACTAAAATTTAGTATCATTTAGCTTAGTCACTTATTAGTTCATCTGAGTCATTAACTAATAGTATATGTACTAGTTTAATTAGTCATGAATTGGCCTTAATGTGTAGTATATTTAGTAATTAATTGCCATCAATTGATTGTATTTAATCATTAATTAGTGTCAATTGATAGAATTTAGTCATTAATTTTCGTTAATTGGTAGTATTTAGTCATTAATTTATGTTAATTGGTAGTATATTTTCCTGTTTAATGGGTCATCCATTGCCATGTGTCATGTTTGCATCCATTTTATGCTCTTTGTTTATGTCGTAATTCTTCATTCCTTTTTTAAGTATTTAAGGTTATAGTTTTTACTCTTGAAATTGAGTGATATGGTTGTAATGTTTTAGTATTATGCTTCTAATTTGTCCTTTTCATTCTTTTACTCCATTAAACTATGAAAACATGATTGTATTCATAGACATTATGAGTGTGGTATTTGTTCTAAGTACATAGAATATAATTTCCCTCGTGATGTGTGTAGACTCATGAGTAGTTCATGGATCAACTTAACATGTTTAATCTTACTACCTTTAAGCAAAGTGTTTCACATTTTATTGAAAAAATAAAAAATATATAACAAATTTAACAAAATATATAAACTAATTGAAAATATATATATATATATATATATATATATATATATAACAACAAATCAACTAACCCTAGACAACCAAAAATATATTTTAAAACAAAATTTTATTAACTAAATAGAAATTAAGAAAACAATATAATTATTTAAAAAATAAATTAAAAATAAAAATATTTATTTCATAAATAGATAAAAATGAGGAGGCAAGAGGCCTAGGAGGCCATGGTAAAACCCCAAGTGAATGGTCGTGATCATGGAAGTGGTGGCCATACATGCCCACCTTGGCAATGGCATAAGCAGTTATGGCCATTGTGACTATGGTCAAGCTCAAAGAGATCGGCCAAGGCCACTTAGGCTAACCACATCCAAGCGAAGGCCACTGAAAGCATGATTGACCTTGGGGTGGCTTGGCCATGATCGACTATAGCCATAAAGGAGGGGGGTGAACCTCGACTGAACCCCTAAAAGATAAGAAAATATCTAAACAAAGAATGTAAACATTGAAGATAAAAAAAATCTTGTTTTTCCTAATTCAACAAGGCTTCATATCTATAGATGAAAAAAACATTGTTTTATATAAGTGTTACTTGGGTCCATTTGGATCTAGGTGCAAGGATTCATATTTGTGGAACGCCTAAGAAATGGAAAAATGTGATGACAGAGATTCTCTTGAAAATTCAAACCTTTGCACCTACAAAGTAAGGGAAGAGGAATGAAGAAAGTAGGGGATAAATAGGGCTACAGATTGAAGCCATGAACCCATAGAAACCCTAACAAAGAGACTAGACTAGAAAGAATCAAGAGTGAAAATGAATGGAATGAAGAAAATGGAGGATTTTATATTCCCCTATTACATTTAATTAAATAATATATTTGGGAGAGCTAGATGCAGTCGAGAGTAAGTAACTTTAATTCCAAAATTATAAGTTATAATTTATGTTTCATAAGTTAGGGGTGGCATGTGTGCGGGGGGCGTATATGACCCCAATGGAAAAAAAGAACTAAGTTTTGTGAGGGGACTTGCCAAAGGATACCAATAACATCGCTGAAACATTATCTCTTTATGTAGGACTCAAACTAACAAAAGAAAGAGGAATAAACTCACTCATGGTTATGAGAGATTCAATGATGATTATAAAAGGCATGATAAAGGGAGGTAAGGAGGAAACCACACATCCAGATAAAATCGTGAGATGAGCAACTCAGATCGCCCAATACTTTACATTTATAAACTATTTGTTACAAATGTTAAATTTAAATAGTAAGCTAGGTTAATTTTAGAAAATTTAGGTAATTAAACTAAGAGGTGACTTGAAAAGTCACCTCTCTTCCCCACTTAGGGTATAAAATACCCACGGAAATTATTATTGTAATCATCTTCTTCATATTTATTACTTATACATTTTACATTACGTTCCTTTTCTCCTCCATCAACATTTCTGTTATTCCATTGGTATCAGAGCCTCTCGAATCTCGGCACCAGCCACCACTTGCATCCTCCACCACTCCCACCTCCGTTGCATCCACCTCCTCCTTACCTTCCCTGAGCTCATGCTACCCATCCATCCACCAGCCGCCGCCAGCTTCCTACTCCATACCCCATTCACCCACCTTATTTCCCTATCGGCCTGCTCCATTCTCCCACCTCCCGCCTTCCCCATTCGCCTCCTACTCCACTCACCCTTTGTTCCATCCACGCTGCCTGCTCCATACCCCATCCTCCCCATGTGGATTCATCCATGGATGGCGGCAATGATGATCAAAACAGACCGACATAGAACCAGTAGGATTGTTTCTTTTTGTTTAAATATGTAATGCTCTATAAATGTATATATGTTTTAGTACAATATCTAAGGATATACAATACTCAAGGAGCGAGTTCTTTTTTGAAGAAAGTTAGGCAGTTGGATCATACTACACTACAAGGAAAAGTCCCTATAATAGAGGTTATAGTGGATGCTCCTTTAAAAAGATCCCAAATATTTGTTTATGGTGTAGATCACTAGAAAAGTCAAGCGGGCAGAGGTTTTAGCGGATTTTTTCTCTAGTGCGTTTCTATACATCAAACATATCGGTGTGTATAGGACACCAACACACCAATGCTAATATAAATCATGTGGTATCGTGGCTAGGAACACCAACATGTGAAAAAAAATCTAAAATTTTATAACCGATACGTTTAAATTACTAAATCACACTAGTACACAACTAATTTGAAAGCACCGAAGTAGGTTAAGCGAATAGTGGAGAGAACTAGATTACAATAGTATTTTATTTTCAATTTTCATTGTTAGTACGGTAGTTCTAAATAATAGCACCGAGGCATTCAACATTTGGGTGCACTGTATTAAGTCTAAAAAATACCGAAACCATAGATTAACTTAATTTCTAATTTTTAATTTACATTTATAGCGTGGTCATTCTCCCCAAAAGCAATGTGTCGTTCAATTTTAGGGAACACAACAAAGTGTTAAATAAAAAAAATTAATGAAATAAAACCTCTTTGGTGTGGTCATGATATTGTTTGGTTGTGCACTTGTTTATATTCAGTTGATGTATTATGCATGTTTGAGTGTTTGCATTTATACTATTGAATTGCACATGATGGGTAAGAAGTCAATGATGTTGTACAACATTCCATTGCTACTTATCTAGATTAAAACATCTTTGTTGACATATTAGGAGTAGTTTACACTCTTAATAACATTGGGGTAGAAGGCATCTAGAAGTTATTGTATGTGTATGGGATATGAATGAATGTTGTAGCATTGGATAAAATAGTTGCATGGCTATGTGACATATATTTGTCACTATTAATATGTTTTGGAAATTATGAGACGTTTCTAATCATGCAACTAAACTTGACTTGTAGATCATTCCAAAGAACAAGTAATGACAGTTTAGAAGAGGAACCTGAAGCTTCCTGTGTCAGAGACACGATGGCAAAAGAAAGAGCTTTAGAAGAATTTAAAGAGAACGGTAGATCCATTTCGAAGAAATGAATACCATCTTGGGAACGAGAAATAATCCAAGATGAAGAATAGTATGATGAGACTTTCAAACAAAGCAAGAGGCCTCAGACACACTCCAGTTAGGTGACACTGTTGAGCGACATCATAATTGATGCAGAGCCTTCTAGCTATGAATAAGTAGCCAAGAAGAAAGGGAAGGAGACTATGATTTAAAAGTACCAATTGATCAAGAGGAATGATTTCTAGGATCCGGTGTCGAGACCTGAAGGGAGGTCCATAATGTATTCCATATGGATCTATAAGATCTAGCATGCAACAGATGGAAGCATCGTGGGATACAAGGCAAGATTCGTAGCATGAGGATTCTCACAGAAAGAAGGCATAGACTACGAGGAGATATTTTCACCAGTGGAAAGGTACACTTCCATTAGATCCATACGTGCAGGTATGAGATGGGAGATACATCAGCTGACATCAAGACAAAATTCTTGAATGGTGTAGTCGAGGAGGAAGTGTACGTAGAGCAGACACTGGGAGTTGGGATACATGACAGACAGACTCATGTGTGCAAATTAAAGAAGGCCTTGTACAATCTCAAAAGGAACCCATGGGAAAAGCACATACAATTACATGATGACCTTGAATATCACCTAGATTGATGAAGATGTTAACCTTTGCTACAAGGTTGAAGATGAAATCCTATAGAGGATGACAAGCTCACGGATGGGTGCAAGAGGAAATTTTCAACAAATTTCAAGAAAGAGGATCTTGGTATCCAATGACCTTAGATGGATACATAGAATACTACTAGCAGAGGAAGCTACTTGTCACTCCAGTACATAATGTTTTGATACATTGAGTACAAAATACAGCGGGAGGATGAAGGCTCTGCTTCAAAGGGAGTGATTGCAGAAGATCCTCAAGTACTACATGGTACAACAGAATGGACAACTTACTGATGGCCCTAGGATTTACTAAGAGTAAATCGGATCCCAACCTTTGCTTCAAGGTTGAAGGCGAAAGACCAGTAATGCTCTTGATATATGTCGATGACATGTTCCTGACAGGAAAAGAGGAACTCATTAAAGATGCAAGAAGGAGACTTAATACAGAGTTCGAGATAAAAGACCTAGAAATGATGCACTACTTCTTAGGCATGGAGGTGTGGAAGAATGCGGATTGGATTTTCCTTGGTCAAAGAAAGTATTCAATGGAGATTCTGAAGAAATTCAGAATATTGGACCGCAAGGAGATAGCCACACCTATGGCATGAAAATTGAAGCTACTGTGTGATGCCTCATTGGAGTTGGTTGATGTCATGATGTATTGTCAGAATATTGGCTCACTGATGTGCCTGACGAATACGAGACTAGACATATGCTTTGTTGTGAACAACCTAACCTAGTTCATGATGGATATTGAGACATGCTCACCTGGTTGCAAAGCATGTAGTGAGGTGCCTAAAGGGTACAATTGAGTATGGGATCAATTATGATACGAATCAGAAGACTAACCTGCATGGTTATGTTGATTCAGATTGGGAATGTAGTGCCACTGAGGAGAAGAGAACTTTGGGTTGCTTCTTCAGTTTGAGATCCAGTATGGTCTACTAGTTTGGAAGGATGCATTCCTGCATGGTACTGAGTACAACCGAGGAAAAATATGTTGCCACTTGTTTTCCTATTTGTGAGGTAGTATGTTTCTTTTGAAAGCTACTATTTGATCTGATTGATTTGACTTACATTTTTTGTATGATGTAGAGAGGAGCAGTGAAGCTCCAGTATGTGATCCAGATCAATACCTATCGAAAGAGGGAGTGATGAGTTTCTAGTATAGATGGTGAGAGCGTAAAATCCTGATGAACTGAGCGTAAAATCCTGGTGAAACTCATAGGTTGCTTAGACGTAATCAGTCATGTTGGTTGTCCTCAGATGTAATCAGTCCTGGTGAAGCTCGCAGGTTATCCTTGGACGTAATCAGTCCTGATGTGATTCTATGCTAGAAATATCCAAAGTGAAGCTCGAATACTTTAGAGAAATACATGGCGTAATCCAGAATGAGACTTCTAGCATAGTTAGAGAAGACATGTTGTCTGAGCGTAACATCCTGGCGAAGCTCGTAGGTTGCTCAGGCGTAATCAGTCCTGTAGGTTACCCTTGGATAAGTCTTAGCAAAGCTCGTAGGTTATCCTTGGATGTAATCAATCCTGATGTGCTCTATGCTAGAAATAGTTGATGCATGATATATCACATGGGAAATAGGACAGGTTGTTTGAGCGGGAAAAATACTTGTGTAGCAGGTTGCTCGGATGTAATCAGTCCTGTGACTGGTTATCTGAATGTAAATACTGAGCCTTGGCATGGTACGCAGGTTATCCAGATGTAATACACCCCATGGGTTGTCTGAGTGTAAATACCGATCCCTTGCGTGGTATGCAAGTTACTCGGACGTAATATGTCCCAAAGGTTATTTAAACGAAAAGATCCTTGACGCAGGCTGTTCAGATAGAATCCCTTGAGGTTGACCAGAAGAACGTAAAAAGGTCCTGGTGTCGCAGGTTGTTGGGTCATAATTAGTCCTACCATATATATGAGATATATGAAGTTTCCATGTTGAGATGATAAGTTCTTGAAGCACGAGGAGGTGCACCTAGGTTGTTCTACTGATAGAATGTGGGTTGACCGTGCAAAGACGTAATGCACTGAGTTGTGCTCCTTGAAGGTTCTCACATAGTGGTAGATGCAGTATTGTCTTGGTGACATCCTAACATGTTCTTATGTTGATAGAATGAACATGGTCTGCATCTGAGTTATGATTTGTGTGCTTTATTTTGTTTTGTGCGGGATAAAAGAGATGATCTGGATCCGATGAGATGATAGTAGCAAACGCAGGTTATTGCAGTGGAAATGTAAAGAAGGTCCTGGATTGTACCTACGCGATACGACGAGATGAAGGTAGAATATGCAAGATATTTCCGTGGTAATGGGAAGAATATCTTGGAGAGATTCTACGTAAAGGCTTGCTCGAGAGGTGATGAAGACCTCACAGAGGACTAGGCCTACATCCAACATGAAAAAGGGTTGGCACTGTAGAAACTTCTGATGACAGATAGTATGGTACGATGATCACGTTATAAGAAGATGATGGCAGCAGCTATGATGAAGACTCTATGACTTCATAATGATGACGATTAGATGAAGACCTGACCAGATGTGTTGATGACTATGTAGAGAGAGAATACCTTCCTAGCTAAGAGGGAGTGTTGATGTATTTGTAACTTTGAAATATATTATGATGTATATTATCATTGTATGTTGTTGTACCCCCATTAGGGATGTGTGTTACCCCTTTACAGGATGTCTAAATTGTGTCTAGACCTTGAGGCACAACCTCTATTGTAAGTCGGGGCAATAGTTGTAACACCCCAGTTTTGACCCCTATTGCATTAAATTATATGTGATGTAAAATGGTGTAAATATCGTTATTTAATCATGGTGTGGAGCTCAAGGAAAAGGCCCCGCCATCTATTTAAACTTTATGTATCGGCGATTAAAATCAATGTCGATGGTTTATGTGCTATCCAGGCACAATATATTTTGAGACGTCATGTAGAAATGCAAATTAATCAAAATACCACAACTAGCTATGTGTTGCAACATGAAAGAGATGGGGGTATGATTTCACAAGGAATAGGGAGGGAAAACATTCAAACTGTGATGTCCCCAAGCCTCCGACCGACGAAGAGGACGCAATGAACATAACTACTAGCTATCTAATCCGAGAAAACTAGCCTTATAAACATGATATAAAAATGCATTGGAAATGAAACATACACAGATGCATAGTTCATTGAAACATACAACGGAATCAAACACAATAATCCAATACATTCAGCATGTTCATCATCTCATTTAAGCAATAAATACAATTGCAAAGATAGAATGGACAAGAGGTACTTATTTTTAATAGAAGCTTGTCCCGTAACCAGCTGCGTCACTGCAATGTTCCACCCAACCATAGGCTAGTGTGCTCATCAATCACTCAGCAACACTGCCACCCCCGAGCTGGGCATGATTCCACAAGGAATAAGGGGACTTTAGCAAGCTCACACGTAACCAAGGATACACAACTCAGCCAAGCCAACACAGTTGGGTTTATCAGAATAATAGAGAGCTAGAAAGGTTGGTTTCTAAGCTAATGAGCTCAATCTAAGAGCTATGGACACATGCACCAGAACTAGCCTGACTTCTAATACATCCACACACCCAACACAAGGAAGCATCCCCTTCTCTGCTATGTAGTCCCTCGGGCCATGCCTTCCCTTCCAGTGTTATTCAGGGGGTGCAGAGAAGAAAGTCATCCCTCTAGCTCTGTATGTGAGGCTCCTGCACACACTAGGTTTATTAAGCAGGCTCATACCCCATTCCCACTCCAAAAAAAGTTCAACCAACAGAGTAGAGGAATACACAACAATTTCCAAATCTGGGATTGATAAAAAAATCGACTTGGGAGCCAAAATGAATTTGCAGATGGGTAAAACAACCCCCTTAGAAGCAATTCAAATTCTAGATTCGTTTATGGCCCTAACGTGGCCAAAACAAACTCATTCAGCACCCAAAATTTGTGGCTTTTCCCCCCCCATTGGTTGTGAAACTCTAAAAAATGAAATTCCCCAACCGTGGAGAGGTGGAAACGAAACAAAAACGCCCAGGAGTGATCCCAACCACCGAGCATTAACAAAAACACTTCCCAGCCCTGGGAAAAATTAAGAACATAGCAACGAACATGAATGGTGAATGCCAGGAGCTCCAAAATTTTGGGGAAGACCAAAAATGTGAATGGTTTCACACATAGGAAGTTCAGAATGATTGAGAGAGCTCACGTGAAGGAAAAATGGTGAGGAAAACATAAAAACATGGAAGCATGGTAGAATGGCCTACGTTTTTGGGTTTTTTCTTGCCAAAGGAGTCAAAATGTGTTTCCCAAAAACTGATGGCTTCTCCAATTCGAATTTGGGCTATCATACCTTGCCCATCCCATGCAATAACCAACCCAACCAATTTCTGGCATTAATAAATGATTGGGTGAATGAGACAAGAAAGGTAGTTGACAATTTGATGGGTTCTGCCTCTGACATTTGGATTTTCCCCATTGAACCAAAGGTTTGAATACCCCCCCCTTATCCTTAGGAAATCATGCCCCTTCTCATTATTGTTGCATTGACATAGCTGGTTGTAGGTAATTTTAATTAAAATGCATATTTACATGATGTCCAAATTATAATGTGCCTGGCTAGCACAAAATACCATCGGCATCGATTTTAATCACTGAAAATATAATGTTAAATTGATGGTGGGGATTTTGCCTATAGCTCCACACCATGATTAATTACAATATATACATCATATACATTTAATGCAAACAGGGTCAAAACTGGGGTGTTACAAAAACCTTTGAGCCAATAGGGTAAAGACAAATGTCAAAGGGAAAACCCATAAAGTTGTCAACTACCCATTTTTTCTTTTGTGCCCAGTCATCTAGAAGTTGGTTGAAGAATTTATTTCCTTGGGATGGGAAAGGTATGGAGGTCAAATTCGAATTGGGAAGACCACCCATTTTGGAAAAACATGTTTTGGCTTATGGGGCAAGTAAACACCCACAAATTGTCTGCCCAACCCATTAGGAAGGGACGTCCTTCATTTCCTCATGCGACTGAAGTTTGCTGAGCTCCCTCCTTCACGTTTTCTGCAGTTGTTCCATTTTTCTCCATGGATAGGAAGTTGCTTTTGTGTTGTTGAGTGCATGTGCAGCAGGGGTTCATGTTTTTGGTGTTTGTCGGGGTCGTATTTTCTCCTGTAATTCCCATATGCATTTTCTAAATTTGGATTCATGATTTGGGGGTTTTAAGAGGTCGTTTTTGTCTCCCTCACGCAGCTGGAGCTTGAGCTATGTCTCCCTCACGTTTTATGTTGTTTCCTCATTTTCTTCATGCCCAAAAACTTGTTTTGGTTATGTTCAGTGGATGGGAAGGTAGATCCACGATTTTTGGGTTTATAACGGTCGTTTTTCCCCTATGAATCCCAAGGATGTACCTGAAATTGTATTGCTCACTCTGGGTCATCTTTACCCATTTACCATCTTTGATTCTGGTTCCCAGGACGTTTTTGTCCATACCCAGAACTTGTATTTTGTTGTGAAGTGCATCCTTGTGTTGTGACTTGGCTGAGTAAGTCTAAAGAACCCATATGTTAGATGGTTTGACTGAGTTTGGATGTGATTGTGGCTTGGTTGAGTAAGTACAAGGAACCCATATGTTAGATGGTTTGACTGTTTTTGGATGTGATTATTGGCTTGTCTGAGTAAGTCCAAGGAACCCATACATTATTGGCTTGTTGCCTCAGTAGCCTATGAAAAACAATTGTGTATTAGCTTGGATGGACAGAATGTGAAACCCAACTATGTGTTTCCTTGACTGTGGGTGCATGGTCTTCCTGTGTGCAAGTCTGTTGTTCCCTAGTTCCTTATGGAATCATGCCCATCTCAGGGGTGGCAATGGTGCTGAGAGATTGATGAGACCACTGGCCTATAGTTGGGTGGATCGTTGCAATGACATAGCTAGTTGCGGGGAAGCTTCTTCTTTTTAAGATAAGTATCTTCTTGTTTATTAAGTTCTGCAACTGTATTTGCTTGATGAATTATTATGAACATGATGAATGCTTGAATGAATGAATTTGCTTCTGCTGCATATTGCATTATGCATCTCTGTATGTTTTTATGTTCAATGCATTTTTAACTATTATGTTCATGGGGCTAGATCACTCGGTCTAATAGAGCATATCTGTGTGTTAGTCATGTCCTCTCTGTTTTATAGAAGGGAGGGGACATGACAATAGTCCCCAGTGTAACATCATGTAATATGTACTTGTAGTCTCTCTAGGAGAAGTAGGCCCCATGTGAAATGACATGTAGGCTCAAGTATTATGTTTGGTTAGTGACTTGAAAGGGTATAAATAGGGAGGCGCTCTCCCTCATTTATACACACCACACAACTCTCAAGTTCACATGAGAGAGAGAGATAGTCAGAGGAGGAGAGATGGATAGTTGTTGAATACTTCTTATTACCGCTTTTGATCATCTTACTATTCTAAAGAATTTTGCAGGGTTTTCTCCTTTATGGTTTCCCCTATGAAAAATATTTGTGTCTCATGTATCTTTTATATTTTATGCATCTTGATGTACTTGTTATTCTTTTAGATAAAGATCCCAAGTAAATTAACTTAGTTAAACTATTACTTCTTAGATTTGGTACATGCCAAAATAAACTTCCATTTGTTTCAACTAGTTATTAAAAACTTTAGTGTTAACTTGATCATCAAACATCGGCATTTCAAACTTCACATCAACTTTGAAAGGAATACTAGAAGGTAAAGAAAAAGTGTTTCTTTTATTCTAAGTTTTCAAGCTTCTCACCTTTCAAATCTTCTCATCCAGCCTTGTGTTATTCATGCTTAGTCTTTGATGAGTGTTCTTCCTAACCCTTCATTACCAATAATTGTGTTAATATCTCTTTCAATGCAACAATGCTCTATTCTAGCCAAGTAAACCTAACTTTCGAATATTCATTTTCATGCTCTTCATGAGAAATCCTTTCCATTGTTTGTTTTTTGCTCTTGTGTAGGCCTAGTAGCATGCTTTCCCATTATGTTGGTATTCACTATGAGTGTTTACCATACAAGCTTCTCCGAGTATTTTCAAACAATAAATACAAGTTTATATAAAAATATGTGGAACAACAAGGCAAAGAACAAAAAAAATTGTTAAAGCTACAAACTAATCAACAAATATGGAAGGAAAAGGGCCCAAAATACCTAGAAACATCACAAGTCGATGTCCATTGTCCACTGTCATGACAATGTCAAACACAACACAGTTTTGTTTGTTGCAAACTATAAAACAAATGGAGCACAAGGCAGGAAACTTCAGTCACACAAAGTAGTTTGCAACAAAGAATGTGTGTTGTGAGAATTATTTCTTCCAAGGGAGACATGAAATACATGAACAAAGGTTGGTGGTTTGACAAGATGTCCACCAATCACTATCAACATAATTAATTGACGAGATAGAAAATGTGAACCAAAACCCTCACCGTGGCATGGGCATAGTTAAGTATGAACAATGTGGCTTATCAATGCAAGGTATGGGCATTGTTGGAAGAAGTACATGTAGCATGGGAGCTCAAAAGAATTGCTTGTGCATCGTAACATCAGATCTAATGCTATCATAATTTTCCCATAATCTCGCTAAGTGCAAACCCCTCGATGTCGCTTAGGCACAAAAATTTAGACTATTCTAATTTGCAAATAATCCCTCAAAGTGCAAACCTGTCGGTGTCGCTTAGGCACAAAACTACTTAGAAATTACCAAAACACTAAGGGGTTCACCAATGTGACCAAGACTAGAGATTTTGGTTGTGCTTTCAAACAACGAATCGACCAGGTCTACGATCAAGTCCTATAGGCATAAAATCTGTTATTGTTTCTTTGACCAGAAGTTCTTGCCAGGTACGATCATCCCAGGAGTGGGCAGGTGCATCGAGGATGAAAAAAAATCCGATCGTTTCTAAACTATATTTCGACCAACACCCTATAACTACACAGGCATATTTTCAAGACAATAATTTTTTCTTAAAACTGCAGATATGTTTTCAAGACCATACTCATACAAAATGCATATACCTCTCTGTACGTAAAATCCATTTCCTTCGCCCGGAGAAATGAAATAGGAATGGTTGTACACTGCAGGTTGAGAAAATAAAGGAATGTAATACAAAATACATTTAAGAACGTCTCCTCAGATATTCGAACTCTCCCGAGGAAACCCCATGTACTTAGCAGGCACACGTCTTAACGACTCGGCCAAAGCAACAGACATGCACCATCTAGCCGTTTTATATAAATAGTTGTTTCTATCTGTACATATTAAAAGGGAAAAAGGAATTCTTTTATCTGCTTCCCGCTGGTTGATGAATAGTTTGTTTACGCTATGTAAAAGATCAAGAGGCGACGCCAAAAGGGAATTTCCATGAAACTTAGGAAGAGTATAAATAAATTATTGAAATAGTGAAGAGTTAATTTGCCCCAATCTAAGATGGAAAGGTTGAAAAAGGTTTGAGGGTTGGTGCTGAAGTTTCAAGGGAGGAAGTCAAACATATTTTGTCTCAGTTTGCTAAGGATAAGAGCCTTGGGTTTGATGGTTGGCTGGTGGAGTTCTATTTACATTTTTTTGGGATGTTGGGAAATGAGATCACTATGGTTGTTAACGAATCTCGTCATTTGTAGAAAATTCTAGATTTCTTGAATTCCACTTTCTTAGTTCTCATCCCTAAAAAGGATAATCCTGACACTTTATCTGAATTCAGGCCTATTTCGCTTTGCAATACTTTGTGCAAGCTTATCATGAAAATCATTACAGAAAGAATAATAGATTTCTTGGGTAGATGCATTTCGGAGGAAGAATTTGGTTTTCTTCCTAATAGACAGTTCACTAAGGCTATAGGGATTGCTCAAGAGTGTCTTCATACTATTAAGCAGAGAAGGTTGAAGTCTTTTGTTCTTAGAGTGGACTTTATAAAATATTTCAACATGCTGGATTGGTATATGCTTAGACTAATTCTCATTTGAATACGACTTCCTTATGAGGTTACAAGTTGGATAATGGGATTCATCTCCTCGACAAGCATTTCTATGATGGTTAATGGCTCTCCTTCGGAGTTTTTCAACTGCTCTAGAGGCCTTCGTCAGGGCTATCTATTATCGTTGCTTCTTTCTCGGCTTGTTATTGAGGGCTTGAGCAGGTTAATTAGTGAAAGTAGATCAGATAATAAGATTACAGGTATAAAGCTCTCCCTCTCGCTTTGCTTCACTCACCTGCTTTTTGTGGATGACATTTTTTTTGGCAACGTTTCGAAGTTGGAATGGGTGCATTACAAGGAGTTATTTGATTTGTTATGCATGGCGTTAGGTATGCTGGTTAGTATCCATAAGTCTCATTTCATTTCTTCAGGGGATGACCAACTTATTTGAAAACAATTTCTGGTTGTTTTTCTTGCTCGTGGTCAGAGTTAAATAATGGGTTCAGGTATCTCGTTTTTTTCATAAAGCCCAAATCTTATATAACTAAAGATTGGAATTGGTTGTTGAAGAAGATCGATTATATAAATATTAGATGTTGGGCCTACAGATGGATTTCTATTGGGGGTCGATTGGTTTTGGGTAATACTGTGTTATAGAGCATTCATGTATTTTGGTTCTCCTTATATGTTATCCCCTCTTCTGTCGTTGTCCATTTAAGAAGAAGGATGTTCAATTTTCTTTGTGATGGTGGCTTGGATGTCACCAAATTTCATCTTTCAGCTTAGGAAAATATAGCCTTGCCCAATTTAATGGGAGGATGGGGTTTAAAATATTTGAGACTATTTAATTTACCCCTCTGTGCAAAGAGTATAGAGATCTTTGTTTATGCAAGGACTATGGAATAAGGTTATCAATTGTAAATACATCATGTAGTGGTCGTTGGAAAACTGGTTTAGAGAGATGGGTTTAAAGTTTTCAAATTCCTCTTACCTTTGGAAGAGTTTTGTCAAAGCTTTGCCCGTAATAAAAGATCACTTGAGTTGGAAAGCCTGGAGAGGGTTTCAAATGTTTATTGGTATTCACCCAATAGTTAGGGTTCGTGGCAATGGTTTGTTCTCAAGGCCTCTGATAATAGAGCTCCATCGTAGAAACATCTTGGTCCTTGCACACATTTGGAATGATTCGGATGTTTGTGATGGTTATTGGCTTAATGCAGAGGAATTAAATATGTCGGTCGATTTTGGTGGAGAATGGAACTTATTCATCCTTTCTCTCTCTCATGCGGGCATTTTCATTGAAGAAGGGGAAGACACTTTAGTTTGGGAGACTAATGTAAAATCTTCCTTGGTCACCTCAAAGCTTGATTATGAGGTATTAGTGGTTCAAAAAGGTCTTCCATCTCCCAGGTGGTGGGTTAAATGATTGTGGAAACGTTCTATGCCCTTAAAAGTAAAATGCTTCAATTGGTTTATTATTACACAACAAAAATTTGGTCTGGGAAAACCTTAAGCATGGGGGGTTTGTGGAGATGAGCTTTTGTCCACTTTACATATCTGACTCTGAATCCGTGGAGCATGTCTTCTTGCATAGTTCATTTATTAAGAACGTGTGGATGGAGGCTAGTATATTCTTCTCTGTCCATTTCAGGTGGGATTTGGAGAACCTTGAAGACTGTCTATTGTGTTGGTTCAATAGTAAGGAAAGGGTAAAATCTTTCCCCTTTTTGTTTTCTGGAAAATTTGGGAAATGAAAAATAGATGCATTTTTCAAGATTTAGTTCCCTCCATCTTCTTTACTATTTCAAAAAATTTGGCTGACCTACAAGAATGGAATAGGGATATTGCTCCCAAGGGAAAAAAAATTACAGCAGACCTACTTTGGTATTTGATGTTATTTATGGGTTTTTTTATGGTGATCAATGAGACAGTAAATGTGGAGCTGGCATGGTTTTACGCCTAAAAGAAATTCATGTCATTAATTTAAAGATGGGCATTGGGGTTGGTACAAACACCTTTGCTGAGCATTAGCCAATAGAGGAAAGTTGGGGTCTAAAATGGGCCTTATAAGAAAATCCGCCAACAATAAGTTCTTGTGAGTTGAAATTCAAGAACCAATAGAATTCCATTAGAATGATTCAACCATAATGATTTAATTGACAAAGTTTGTCATAAAAAAACCTACTTTTTTTGTTCGTATTTTGGACATATCTCCTTGTGTTTTTACTCAAATTTCAATTGGGAGAGCTCGTTGGATGCGGAATCAAATTCCGCATCCAACGAGCTCTCCCAATCAAAATTTGAGTAAAAACACAAAAAGTAGTTTTTTTCTTTTTTCCTCCAAAATTAATAAATATTATTTTATTATTTTAACTATTATTTTATTGTTTTCCTTAGGAGGTCCATTTTAGACCCCAAATTTCCTCTAATTCATTTGGGGCCTTTTGTGGTTTTCCAAAAAAAGAGGGTTACTTCAGCTTCATATTTTTGGTGATTCAAATATTGTTATAGATTGGGTAAATCAGTTAAAATTCCTTCAATATTTGATCTTTTACTGTTGGATGAGAAGGATCGTGAATCTTAAAATGTGCTTTCATGTTCTCTTTCAAGCACATTTACAGAGTATTCAATTCTGAAGTTGAATCACTCTCCAAGTTCTCAATTGGGGATATGACTGGTGTTCTCCATTATGCAAAGTATATGGACGGAGCCTTGATAGATGAAGGGGGTTATTCTTGCTTCTAATTTTTGGGATAGTTGTCAACGATTTTTTTGGTTTTGCATTTTGAGGTCAAGAGGTTGTAGTCAGTATGTTAATTTTCCATATCCTCATAGTTTGATGAGATTGATGGGTTGTCCAAGGCCACATAAATGAAGTCTAATGGAGACTCTTGTTATCTCTGATAGTTTTTAATCGGTCTCTTTAAGTAATTTTTTGTATTGATGTATATGGAGAATAATAGAGTGGTTATTATGTAATTTTGATTCTAAATAATAACAAATTACATGTTTTTTTCTTCTGAAAAAAAAATACTCACGAGACATACAACCAGTAGAAGCTAAAATGGAAAAATGGAGATGAGAGGCATCGAACCCCATACCTCTTGCATGCAAAGCGAATGCTTGATCATTTGAACTACATCCCCAAGATGGTACAAATATAATTCTCTCATGTTTGGTATTATATAGTGTTTTATTTCTATCAGAGGATTGGGCAAATTGTACCATTGTCATAGCCACCCATGATCTTGTATCTTTAGAGTTTGTTTAGTAAGCACGATAGCTATGCTGAAACTTAAATACTAGCACAAAAGCGCTTTACACAATCCATGTAGAAGTGCCACGTTTCTAATATTAACATTGTCATATACATTGTCTTTGTTTAGGGATTTGTAAATTATTTCTTCAATTTCTGGAACGATAAATATATCACAAATATTAAAAAAAATTGTATATATATATATATATAAGGAATCTTATTAGTTTCATCAACTAAAAAAAATCTTATCATTCAAACTATGGATCTATTGCTTTAGGGGATAGACATTTTTGTCCTGAAGAGAAGAGTACTATAAAAAACATCTCACCAATTTCGCCAATATATAGAAGTCATCTTCAAGTAGCAACTTCAACTAAAGATATTTGATCTATAAGAGCCACTAGTTATTAAATTTATGTATGGTTTATTACCTCCTCTTAAGGTAGGGATAAAAATGTTGGAAATAATTTCTTTAAATCAAGCATTTTCGTGTAGTTGTTGAACATAATATTAACCCTAAACTTGTCTTTTGGAATTGCCTTATGCAATCAACTAGTCCTTTCAAGAGGTCACTCTCTCCTTCTCCACATAGTCCTTTCAAGAGGCCACTCTCTCCTTCTTCGTCATCTTTGTTGGCTAAACTAGGCCAATTTCGATAAGGCTTATTTCCACTCCTCTAAGGAATGTAGGGCACTTTGCAAGTCTAATGCGACAAAGACTTTCTTCACAAACCAATAGTTCAACCCTCCTCAATTAAAGGAACCTAAGCTTATCTTGGTAGACAATCATACAACCATTGATCCCAACTTAATCCTCTATCTAAGAAAATATGGTGTTGCCTCTCACAACTTGTTTTTCAGCCACAACTGCAATATCAAAGACCATACAATGATTGCAATTTTTTACAATGATAGCCAAAAGAACTTAATATTGCAAAACACAGTGGATTCTCTTTGTTTCCTCACCACATCTCACCCCATCCCTATAATCTTAGTTAAACACTACACTATCAGCTTTGTTTTGAGGCTTCTTATCAATGTAGTGAAATGTAATGTTAACCCATTAATTGTTCTATTCTCATTCTAAGATGTCCCTACCACCATGAATGCTCTACTAGGTACAATGGTAAAAATAACATGTAGAATCCACTAAGAACACCCACCCATCACATTATTTCCCACCTCTTTCCATCCATTCCACTGCCCTAACAGTTACCACCAACAAAAGTCTTATGGTATATGTCATCTACACAAGCCAAATAAACAATATCCCTTCACTCATGATAGCATACCCTCAAAACACCATATTATACCCCTCCTTCACCCATTGATGTTACTCAACACATACTAATGGGTATAATTTGGCATTCACATCCACTTATACCCATACATGATGTTTTCCTCGCCACTTCTCTCAACCACTCACCCCTATTCAAGAAGACCATCATCGCTGTAGTAAGACAACAAGCAAAACATGAACTATATCCAATTATCACTATTGTTTCCAATGTAGTCGCAATAGCATCAAATATTTATCCCGTTTCCTTAGAACCTTCGAACATAAGTTATATTTCTATAACCAATAATCCAATTCACCCCATTATTTTCCTTTTGTAGACAAATTCTTAGTGTAAATAACATATCGTAGTCATGTTCTTCATATTACTACTCTCCTTGCCAAGCACAATTTAATATTTCAATAATGGATAGGGTATATATGGAATTTGTATCAATGATAATTAGCGTGTACAAATTTTGACAATCAACAATCTAACTATAAGCCAACTACTATCACTAACCTTCAATCATTGTGTGTTTTTATACTAAATACAATGAATAAAAAGCTTCAAGTTTTCCATCCATGGGAAACAGCTCATCTTCTGTTGATAGAAACCTTAGCTAGAATAAGAAAATGTACCTCTACTAGTTTCCCACTTGGCGATCCATCACTTCACCAATCCAACATGCTAAGTGTTGGTCACTATATGTTTAAAAGTAAATTGTGTGGCTAAACTGGTAACCACCCGAGCATCTAAGATAATCTATACGATTCTAGGCATAGCTACACTTGCAAGTTCCTTAATCATATTGCATCCCACTCATGTGCATTTGTTAAAAACTAATCATGTACCTGTTGCATTTTAAAACTACAACATTATACCCTAGTGTTGTAGAGGAAAGTTTCATATGGCTAGTGTTTAAGAGGCCATCAACATACTAGGGTTGAAAGGTGGATGCATATGGTTCTGCAAGTAAATATAAACAAGGTTCAAAGATTTGATTGGTTCATACCTTAGCCAAATGAAGTTTGATCCAAGCAACCCTTCAATCCTCCTCTTGCTCCTCTTACTCCAATAGACCTGCAAAACGAATTATACCTTCCTCAAACCAATATGACCACATGTAAAGAAATGATAATCAAAGAAACATGAAATACTAATTTGATAAACATAAACATCTGATCATAATCAAATATTCAATATACAAGACACATTGATTGGAAGAGGAAGGGCGTCACATCTTTATTAAACATGGAATAAGTACAATGATGCCTTCTCCAAGTCAAGCAACTCACAAAACCTTGATTTGGTTCTGCTGCTTCTCTTCTCTAAGGAACTCATCCTCCAATCTCTGCAACACAAGGAGATAGATTATAGGGAAAAGTTGGGGGAAATAGAGTCCCAATTCCTCCAGCATAACAATGCAAAAGTTCAAGTCCCCTCTCATGGACCTCTCTGCCTCTATTTATATGTTTCTCAATATACAGGGTCAAATACAAATTAGTTACAACCGAAGGAGTCAGTTGCATAACCACCCAAACTACCCAAAATTCGAGAAATGTCATTTTTTGACATGTACATGATGTATTTGTATGTTGCAGTGACAACAGTCGCAAATGCAAGTCCATATTCGTGGGTTGCAGTGACAATGGTCATGAATGTAAGGGAATTCATGGGTTGCAGTGACAATAGTCACGAATACAAAATTAGTTAGGGGAATTCGTGGGTAGCATGAAGGAAAAGTCATGAATACAAGGTGAAATTCGCAGGTACCATGTAGGACAAGTCAAAAATAGGTAAAAGATGCTCATTTTTAGGATACTCTAGGCATTTTCAGAGTTTGGAGTCTTCTACAAAGTTTTAGATGACTTAGATACCTTTCCAATGGTGTAGAGAAGAGGTCAAACAGAGTTACATAACTCCATATATGAGTCCTCCAAGTCAAGTGTTTTTCAGTGACTTTCGTGAAGTGTCGACATGCAACAGAATCATGGGAAAGTGGTCACAGACAAAGGTGTAATTTTGGGCTATAACACCTATTACATGCACATTGTCTTGGTTGTGTATTGACAAAATGCATACTATAATATAATCATTCATGGTTAGACCTTCCTCATGTCTATGCAAGTAGGGCCACTACTCAGTAACATCTCCAATTTTTTTTTCTCTACTTCAACATGATGTGAACAATTATCATACATTGTATGCATAGTTTTCCACACTTAAGTTGTTTCATCTACTCTAGAAGTCTTCCATCTATGGGACTCACCCTATTCATTCTATTGAAGTTCACCTTAGCTTTCATAATGACTTTGCAAAGAGAAATTGAGGGCCAATGACATCCCTTTCCATAATGTTTGTACAAGTTCAAGATTATCCCTATACAACAATAACCCATGAATTATTTTTCCTACACCTTTAACAAGGCATGGAGACTTAATATGATATTTACTCACCTCTCTATATAATTTACTTCTATGATGTTGGATTACTAGCATTGGTGGAGATCACTAACGTTCCAAAATTACACCACCATTTCCAATTTCGACAATCTCAAATTACAATGATTAGGAAACATACTAGTACAAAATGACAAATTTGTGACTAAAAAAAACTAAAACATGTATATAAACGACTAATTTGGGGGATGTGACTGCAAGTGTTATATTTGCAGTCATTTATAACAGGACTAAAATTTGGTTGCATTTACCTTAGTCACTTATCGGTTGATCTCAGTCATTAACTAAAAGTATATGTACTAGTTTAATTAGTCACGAATTGGTATTCATGTGGAATATATTTAATTAATTGTCATTAATTGATAGTATTTAATCATTAATTGGTGTCGATTGATAGAATTAAGTCATTGATTTCCATTAATTAGTAGTATTTAGTCATTAATTTATGTTAATTGGTAGTATATTTTCATGTTTAATGGGTCATCCACTACCATGTCTCATGTTTGCATCCGTTTTATGCTATTTTTTACGTCGTAATTATTCGTTCTTTTTTTAGTATTTAAGGTTATAGTTTTTACTCTTGAAATTGAATGATATGGTTGGAATGTTTTAGTATTATGTGTGTAATTTGTCCTTTTCATTCTTTTACTCCATTGAGCTATGAAAACATGATAGTATTCATAGACATTATGATTTTGGTATTTGTTCTAAGTACATAGAATATAATTTCCCTCGTAACGTGTGTACACTGATTAATAGATCACGGATCAACTTAACCTCTTTAATCTTACAACCTCCAAGCAAAGTGTTTCACGTGTTATTGAAAAATTAAAAACTATATAACAACTTTAAAAAAATATATAAACTTATTGAAAAATAAATATAACAAAAAACAACAAATCAACTAACCCTAGACAACCAAAAGGATATTTTAAAACAAAATTTTATCAACTAAATAGAATTTAAGAAAACAATATATTTATTTGAAAAATAAATAAAAAATCAAAATATTTATTCCATAAATAAATAAAAATGGGGAGTCAAGTGGCCTAGGAGGCCATGGTGAAACCCCAAGCTAATGGCCATAGTCATGGCAGTGGTGGCATAAGTAGTTATGTCCATTGTGACTATGTTCAAGCTCAAGGAGATCGGCCAAGGCCGCTTAGGCCAACCACAACCAAGGGAAAGCCATTGAAACCATGGTTGAACTTGAGGGGCTTTGCCATGGCCAACCATAGCCACAAAGGAGGGGGGGTGAGCCTCAGCTCAACCCCTGAAAGATAAGAAAAGATCTAAACAAAAAATGTAAACATTGAAGATAAAAAACTTTATTTTACCTGATTCAACAAGGCTTCATATATGTAGATGAAAAAAACATTGTTTGAGCTAAGTATTTCCTGAGTGCATTTGGATATAGATGCAAGGATTTAGATTTGTGTACCACCTAAGAAATGGAAAAACATAATGACAGAGATTCTCTTAAAAATTAAAACCTTTGCACCTACAAAGAAAAGAAGGCATAGTCATCATAAAGAGGAATGGAGAAATAAGGGAAGAGGAATGAAGAAAGTAGGGGATAACAAAGGCCATAACTTGAAGCCATGAATCCATAGAAACCCTAACAAAGAGACTAGACTAGAAAGAATCAAGAGTGAAAATGAACGGAATGAATAAAGGGGAGTATTTTAGATCCCCCTATTACATTTAATTAAATAATATAATTGAGAGAGGTGGATGGAGTTGGGAGTAAGTAACTTTAATTCCAAAAATTATAAGTTATAATTTATGGTTCATAAGTTAGAGGTGGCATGTATGTGGGGGGGGCTTATATAACCCCAATGTGTGTTGGGGGGGCGTATATAACCCAATGAAAAATAATAAATAAGTCTTTTCAGGGGACTTACCAAAGGAGACCAATATCATGGCTCAAACATTGTCTCTTTCTGTAGGACTCAAACTAAAAAAGGAAAGAGAAATAAACTCACTCATGGTTATCTGAGATTCAATGATTATTATAAAAGGCATGATAAGGGGAGGTAAGGAGGAAACCACACCTATGGATAAAATCATGAAATGAGCAACTCAGATCGCCCAATCATTTACATTTATAAACTATCTCCATGTGCTAAGAAATTGCAATATGAAAGCTCACAGTTTAGTAAACAGGGGGGGGACTCAATGAAGGTGTCCTCGAATTAAGTGGTGGAGTCACATTGCATTTACAATTTCCAAAAATTCACACGACGCTGCGATGGATTTGCATCATGACACTCCTCAAATGGATTAATGGCAGGATCTAGACATCAAATGTCATAAAGGAATGATGGCATAGGTTGGAAACACGCCAGGAGAGCTGCAAGAGCATTGGAAGGAGAGGGATCAATACAGTTGGGTTGGCATGAACTTGGAATGGCTTAGGTTGATGGAAAATACAATGCTTCAAGAAGAAATCGCTTGTTATTGTTGTCTCTCCTGTGACATATTATAATTACACTGAGAGGTAAGGACTCTTCAAGAAGAGATTGTTGGTTTGGAAGGAATTCTTCCCACAAGGCTTGGGCAATCAATAAGACCAAATCATGGACATACAACAAGCAATAAAGTAAATTAAAGGAATCGTGGATGAATAATAAGGATAGAGGACTATAGGGATTGAAGAATATCTCAAGTCCCATCTTGAACTCATATGTCACCCATAGTGTCACAACTTAGGTTGCCTCTAGGAATCATGGTTCGACTCCTCCTCCCAATGCGGATTCAGCCATGGACGACAGCATTGATTATCAAAATAGACCAATAGAACCAGTAGGATTGTTTCTTTTTGTTTAAATCTGAAATTCTCTATAAATGTGTATATGTTTTAGTACAGTATCTAAGGATATACAACACTCGAGGAACAAGTTCTTTTTTGAAGAAAGTTAGGTAGTTGGATCATACTACACTACAAGGAAAAGGCCCTATAGTGGAGGTTATAGTGGATGCTCCTTTAAAAAGGCCCTAAATATTTGTTTATAGTGAAGGTCACTAGTAAAGGAAAACGAGAAGAGGTTTTAGTGGATGTTTTACTCCAATGCATTTCTATACATCAAACATATCATTGTGTATAGGACACCAACACACCAGTGCTAACATAAATCATGTGGCATCATAGCAACACCAACGGTTGAAAAAAAATCTAAAATTTTACAACCAGTACGTTTAAATTACTAAAGCACACAAGTACGCAACTGATTTGAAAGCATTGAAGTAGGTTAAGTAGATAGTGGTGAGCATTGGATTCCAATAATTTTTATTTTTCAATTTTCATTGCCAGTTTGGTAGATCTAAATAAAGGCACCAGGGCATCAGCATTTGGGCGCACTCTATTAAGGTTAAAAAATATTGAAACCACAGATTAAATAATTTTTTATCTTTTATTTACATTTCTATTATGGTCATTATCCTCAAAAGCACTCGGTTGTTCAATGTTAGGGCACACAGTAAAGTGTTAAATAAAAAAAAATTTAATGAAATAAAATACCTATTACATTAATTTTTATTTTTAATATCCATTGATAGTGCACTTGTTATATATAAACACACTGGTGCGGTATAGTTTTCGGAGCATAACTCTTGGGTTAAAAAAAGGAATTTAAAAACCATGGATTATATTAATTTTTTTTTTAATTATTATCTACAATGTGATTGTGCTACACAATAGCATCGGTGTCATTTTGGTGTCAATCACATTGAAATAGGGTTAAATAAAAAAACACCGAATGGAAAAAACTATTTTTACCATATTTGCAGTGCTTTTGATCCCCCTAAGCACCAGTTGTACCTTCCTTTCTTAGACACCCTTCCATCCATTCTCCACATGGCTGCATTAATATCTTCCATTACTTGCTGAGTGGATTTTCAATTTTGTCAAACAGTGGGAAAATTTTTAAATTTGGTGTGCATTGCTACCATGCCTCGTTGAAGCACAATGAACCATGTAAATTCTTTGTGACATTCTAATTTGAATTTTTAGCAGATTAAAATTTCATATTGAACTTTATTTTCTCTTTAATTTAAAAAAAATAAAAAAAACTTGTGTGATGCATTTAAGCCATTCGGCTCAATCGTCAAACGGTGCACCCTGTAAATTTACACAGTGTGTGTGTTTCTATCATAAACACACTACATCCATGGTGCTCTATAATGTGCATAACACACCAATAAACTTAATTAAAAAAACACAATCTTAATCGGTGTGCATTGAATACAAGAATGCAATGTATTGATGGTGTGCTAATATGTAACATGTGTATCATTATCCAAAAAAACTTTACAAAATCCACAAAGAGTTGTACCTACTAAGGTGCAGTTTATTAATACGTGTGCACCACCTTCGATTGACTGAAATGTACACAATGCACCGATGATTACTAATAATGGATGTACCACCAAACTAAATAGATAAAAAAATACCACGTTAACATGTGTACAATGTAAACCAGAACGCACCGGGTTGACAATGCGCTAACATGTAACAGGTGCACCATTGTTCCCAAAAAATCATAGACTCAAAACTATATGCACCTATTATGGTGTGCTCTATTAATACTTGTGCACCATTGGCAGTGTGATGATGTTTAGAATGTACCGATGTTTTTTGTTCATGGAAGCACCACTACACTTAACATATTTAAAAAACACTGCTTTAACCAGTGCACTTTGTTAACATGTCTGCACCTGTTATCCAATGTGTTAATGTGTAACAAGCACACAGTTATCATCATAAAAATATGAAAATCACAAAGAGTTGCTCCTATGACATTGCACTCTATTAATATTTTTGCACCATTTATGGTGCGATGACATGCCTACAATGCACATGTGCTTTCTATTGTTTGATGCGCCCGCAAAATAAACATATTTAAAAAAAAAATACCATGTTTACCAGTGCGCTTGTTTATTGTAATGCACTATTTGTAGTGCTCTTGTGTTACAAGACCACTTACTACGATATGTGTCTGTAATTTAGGCACATCGCTTGTCAAATTCATTTATTTTGTAAAAAAAAATTTATTTGGTGTTAATAAATAACATGCTCATTTAATGAATTATTTAATGTATTTTTTCTATTTATGATACTGATTGATGTTATATGTGTATCAGATACGTCAACGGCAAGAGGCCAATTAGCAACAATAGACACAAGTTAACGAGTACAACTTTGTGCACGAGTGGGAGGCCAAAGAGAGGGAGAGATTTTGTACCCTCCTCCCATCACCGATCATACATAAGACCTCTTTATGGTTGTCGAATTCATCCCTCAAGGGGAGCTCATATTTGTTGGTGCAGTTCATACATCATTGGGATCATCAGAAACAAGAATTTCGCATTGGTCCCAGTCAGTGGTTACATCCCAATCAGGAGGAAATTTATTTCATCATTGGGGTATCCAGGAGGGGAGGATTTTTCCCAATTCATTGATGTCTCAATGAGTTTTGTAGCAGAGAGTCATCTAGATTACTCTCATAATATATTGGTTCCCACATCATCGATCTTGTTGATTTTCAGGTGAGTGGTGGACAACTACGTATTTCTGATTTTGGTGCAAAGGGTTTACAATCATCACACACCTCACCAATGATGGGAACCCCATTAGTTTCCCTCTTTTATTTTATGTATACTCTTTAGTGCGGACACCTATATACATTAGGTGGTCTACCATTTTTTACGACAGTTTTGTTTTGCTCTAGATCGATGTCGTACATAGATTGGTGGGAGGGATAACTTCTTTGTTGGTTCAAAGATTTTTTTTATTTTTTGAGAGGAATCTGGCCACAAGGCCATCATTTGACCATCGTCCTCCTAGTTTGATGACTGAGGTACGTATGTGCATGTGTGGATAGATGATTCCGAAGAGGAGTTAGTTTGAGTTCCCAGGTACGATCACACTAGAGGTGTTGGAGATGATATCTAGCGAGAAGGACCATGCCTTGGACCTTGTTCCATATATGTATGTGGGGTTGAACTGGAGATAATTCCCAAACATATTTTTCACCTAGGCCGAGCCACCAAATGAGAGAGGTAATATTAGTGTTATGTTTAACTTAATCTAGTTGCATTTTATTGTATTATTTAATGCAAATGAAAAAATTCTAACATTTTCTTTAAATTGTTTTATGAAATTATCTAATTATATTTGTTATGTACTATATTTTTTCAAATATTGGCATGTTTGATGGGGAGGAGCCTCCTCCTGCCCATCCTAATGAGGATATGCAGGAGGTTGAGGCTCCTACGTTACCTAGCACAGCCTACGACATAGGCCATATGAGAGGTTTCGATAGGAAGTGGCAGATAGGTTGTCTACATTGTTGGCTCAACAAGGAGGTGATTTTATATGAGCCATGGATATCATGCAAGACCCTAATCTCGTGGAGTTATGGAGGATGCTTCCTCGTGGTATGATATTTTTGATGCAATATGTATTGGAACCTAAGGTCTTGATGGTTCATCACACTTCCATATCTTTTGAAGAAAATCAGTTGCTAGAGGATACCGACGGTGCAGTCGACTGGATTCCTGACTGGGAAAGTCATAGGAATGACTAAGCGGTTGAAAAGACTGTGGTCGACGCAACCAAAACAACTGACCTTACTTTGGGACGTTTTGGATTTTGCGAAAATTCTTAATATCAATGACCCCTATTTGTGGACCAGATCCTCCTTACTTCCAAGAAGTTGGTTAGATATGGAAACTATAAAAAGGAAACCCCATGGGTTGTCTAACAACATGTTTTGAGATGTCTTTCATACTCATAATGCATGTTGATGTTCTGATCATGATGTGTTGTGCTTAAGTGGTATAACAGTGTATTTAGACACCACCTCTCTTCTTGTAATATTGTTCCATTCTGTGATTTACTTTTATGTTCAATAGTTGATTTTTTTTATTCAATAGTTCAAGGTTAAGAGGTTCCCCAACATGGTATCATAGATTATGGTTTTGACCTATCCCTTTTGTCTACAAATCATCCTGAGTCGGATCTAGGATCGATCAACTTTGGGTGGAAGGATTGTTAATTGATATCTCTCCATGAACTTTAATCAGATATGTGTAAAGATCAGAAGGATGACTTCCAAGATAGAACATGTTGTTCTCAATGGACATAATCAGGCAATCTAGGTGATAAACATGGAGGCCTTGTTGAAGAGTAAAGGAGTCTGGCAGTTCACGAAGATTGCTATTGATGATCTGAAGGATGTTGATGTTAATTTTTCCGTCAACATTAAGAAAGACAAAGTTATGGGTGTTATCACGACCTGCATCTCGAGGGAGATTCGCTTACATACAACTGGGATCGATTGTCCTCATGCCATTTGGAATAAGATGAATAATATGTTCAACAAGATAAATGAAGGTTAAGTAATGTAGATAGAGAAAGAGTTGATCTCTCTGGAACCTCCTTTGATCGAATCAAGGACTACTTAGCTCGCATCAAGGAGCTGTAGTTGAAATTGAGTGAATGCAGCAAGGATTTTCCGAAGAAGGATGGACATCTCATTGAGTTGGTTCTAATGAATATAAAGAAACCATATGATGTGTTATGTTCCTCCGTTTGTGCCAACTGGATTTCATGCGAGCAAAATGGTAAGGATTTTACCTTAGATACTTTCTATCATTTGTTGATTAAATGCCAACAGAAGTTGCTTGAAGAAGGGAAGCTTGGTAGAAGACAATGGGCTCACTTGTTGAAGGCAAGGTAAATCCAAACCTTAAAGAGTGTGGTCGAAAATATTAACAAACATAATGTATCGACCAACGTACAAAAGGTAATAATGAAGAATCGTCGTTGACAAAGAAGGATCATAAGAAGAAGACTTGTTGGTATTCTGTAAAGGGGGAAATGTCAAGAAGAACTGTTGGAAGAAAATGAAGGATTTAGAAGTGATCAGGTTAAGCACCTTGAGGATAGTGCATAGACTGGACAATCAACCAATCGACCTACTATAAATTATTCCTTCTGTGTCAATACTTCCCAAGAATCACATGCCCGCGCCACTCTGACCAAATGGATAGTCAAATTTGGATGTATTCATCATATGGAAAAGGATGTTTCTTTGTTATCTACCTTAAGTGGTGTTCCTAAGAGAAGATCTATCTTGTTAATGACTATTCTCTCATAGTCCCTGGAAATGGTGATGTTAAATGTCAACATGTTCACATATCCAACATCTATTGTGTACCGAGTTTGAATACAAACTTGTTGTCGGTTGCTCAACTGACAAATAGTCAGAAAATTGTTGAGTTTTGGCCAGATCGCTTTATCATAAAGGATTTGAGGATTGGGGGAGACTATTTCTTTAGTGATTTTGGATCCCAAAGATGGACTTTATAAGTTATGTGATCCTCCCATGAATGTTTCCGAGACGACTGGACTGACTACACTCACATGTATATTTATAAGGACTCCTATGTAGATTTATAACAATAGTTGATGAAAATAATAGAATACACCATGTACAACATTCACAAATTCCTACAGTGCTCAAAGTACAATCTGAAATAAAAATATAAATAGAAACAAATAAATAAAAAGCTTAACAACAATGAACAAAAATATGGCAACCAAAAATTCATCCTTTTGTTGAAAAGATTCATCATTACACTAGATAACATAGTCTTTTGAGCTATGGACCAGAAATATGTCCTTCACATGTGATTAACCTTTCCAAGAACATTGAACCATTATGTTAATTATAGATACAATAGTTGTATGAAACAATAAAGCCTCTACCACCTATGCCCTCTAACTGATCTTCTTAATCCCTTGTTAAAGAAACTCGTTTTCTAATTCAAACAATATTGCAAATGTGAGCCAATCATCATCAATCATTAAATTCACAAAATCAATTACAATGAGTCAAAAAATCGTTTCTATTTTCATTTCCATACATATTGTTGTCATCGAAGGACAAATTGAAGTATCTGATAAAATGAGTGAAAGCATAAGAGTGATTAAGATAACTATTTCAAGGTGACATATATATCACGAATAAGCATTCACAAACAATATGCTTATGCCTTCTTCAAGCATTTTCATGAAATGAGACAACGGTGAACTCATATCCTCACCATTTAAAACTTTGACATTATAACTTAAAGCTCTCTGCTCATCATGTTATCTCCCAAACTAAATTTATTTTGACAGTATGAAGAATTTGATTTATGTAATGAAAGATATGAGGATGCCTAACAAATTGAAGGTCTCTGTTTTTTATGTGGTTGAAAATTTTGGAAGTTTTAGCTTTCGGTGGCTTAGGCGAGGCCTGTAATAGCTCATTAGCCACTGAAAAGCTATGTTTCGGCAACTAACGGTTGAACGTGGGATGAAGGTAAACCACCGAAAGCGGCCTAAGCAAGTAGAATTAAACTAACACTTTCGGTGGCTTAGGCGAGACTTCAAATGACTCATTAGCCACCGAAAATTGTTGCTTTCGGTAGCTTAGGGAGAATACCAAGAAGGATTTTAACCGCCGAAAGCAGGCAGCAAGCGATATTAGTAAAGGTGGTTTTGGTGGCTTAGGCGAGACTCGGAACAACTCATTAGCCATCGAAAGGTGATGCTTTCGGTAGCTTATCAAACAATTCAACGCAGATTTTAACCACCAAAAGCAGGAAGATAAGCGTCAGGGAAAAATTGCTTTCGGTGGCTTAGGTGAAAGCTCGGACATTTCATTAGCCACCGGAAGGACGGGTTTTCGGCAGTTAAATGGGTTTTTCGGTGAGGCCACTATCTATCGAAAGCACGATTTCACCGCGAAGATGGGATAACAGTTTTGGTGGCTTAGGCGAAAGGAATATCATTTCATTAGCCACCGAAAGCTATATTTTCGACGGTTTGCAGACAAATTCAGGAAGATTATTAACCACCGAAAATACAAAAGAGGAAAATGGTTATAAAACAGTCAAATCACACCCCATTAGCAAGATGAACAATTAGTGGAGGGCATGACAAACCACTGAAATGACTTGAGCCTGCATAACCGCGTGTGTAAATAAGTTAAAGAGGTCGTTATAAAACTGGCAAAGGACTGATAGGATTGGAAACCCTCGGTTTTCTTCCACCTGTCCAAAAGAACAGCAGAAAGCCCACCGAGTACCCAGGCTGATGTGTGATATGATTGCTTGCGAAAGAAGATCGAGAGGATCAACAGCTGCCATCACCTTATGATCTCAGCATCCATCATGACAGCACAAACCCTCATAATCAGTACCAAAGGACTCCAGCACATTTCACTTTCGATCTTATCATTCCTCACCACCAGGAAAACCATCTCTGAGGAAATAGCCTGCTAACACACTGTATATAGAACTGAGAATTATTTTGCAGGTACCCAGGAGAGGCACTCATCAAGATGAAGAAGGGAGGACCTGGTCTCAGGAAGGAGCTAGGAGATATCAGTTATTTGGAAGCACATCCAGAGGTCTGTAAACTCTTCCAAGAGGTTGACTGCTACAAGTTTTGTGAAAAGATGCAAGGCTCTCATCAGCAGATATCTGATGCATTTGCCCTCTCATTTGATGGCTCAAAGGCAGTTATAGGCAAGGAGGAATTTCACATAGATTAAACCCTAATCACTGAAGTACCTAAAATCCCTTGCATAGGAGAAAAATGGTTCAAGACCACCATACCAAAAGATGTAGAATTCAGGTCTTACCTAAATCCTGAACATAGAGGAATGGTGTGGAAGAAGAGTGTGCCATCATCTTGGTTGGAAGAGAGGTGGCAACAACTGTTGAAGGCCATTGTGGTTTGCCTAAAATGTGAAGGAAGATATAACAGAGCCATGATCTACCATTTCAAGATAATGATCCACTTCACATGTAAAATACCGCTCAATTTTCCCTTTTACTTACACAGAAGTTTGGGAAAGATGTCACACCAAGTGAAATCCCAGCCAACCAAGATTGTTGGCAGATTATCTCACCATGGCCTCATCCAACTGTTGATCCAAGAGTTGTTGAAAAGAAGGAATATGGCATGGCCCTATTTTCTGTTTTGGAATGGATTTGAGACAGGCCTTCAACTAGAAGAGAAAGAAAAGTCTCTTGCCAAGAAGTCCAGCACACCAAGGAGTGGGAGAAGAAGGAGGAGGGCCATATTCCCAGCAGCAGTAGCAGAAAAACCTCGATCCTCTTCCAAGGCCAAGAATGTAAAAAGGAACTTGGAATTTAGTGAGAAGGGCCAGGAGGTTAAAACACACAAAGATAATATTCTAAATCTACCCTACTCAGATTCTGAAGAGGAGCAAGAAGAAGGTGCAGACCTAGCTCTGTAAATTGTACCAGTGGCTGAAGAACTACCATCCCCCACACCAAAGGAGCAAGAGGAACCAACAGAGAAGGCTTCCTCATGCAAGCCTAAAACACAAAAGATCAATCAATTATTGAGGCAAATTTATGAGATGGAGATTTTGGAAAGGGAAATAAAGAAGAATAATGTTGCATTGACCAGTAGGAACAAGCTGCTACATAAGTCTTACCTGGAGTAGAGAGAAAGATATATTTTCTTAAAGAGACTGAATACAAGGTACCTAAAGGACAATACTAGATTGTACAGGATGATTATGCTCCAAAGACTACAACTGAAGGAGGCCAAAGTAAACCCTAGCAGCCACCCCATCTTGGAAACCTTAGTTGAAGCTGCAGTTAGCCTTCAGCCTCCAGAAACTAGTCATTCTGATGTTAACCCACCTGGAACAGAGCCTATTGAAGAAGAAAGCTGAGCAGACAGCCATAAAAGAACATTTTTGGAAAAACCCTAATAAATTTTGAAAACAGGGCTTTCAGTGGCTTAGGCGGATGCTGGGGCATTTCATTAGCCACTGAAAGCGCTGCTTTCAACAGCTAACGGTTTCGATAGTCTGGCCTCTTAACCACCGAAAGCAGACAGAGGCTTAAAATCAAATTTTGGCATGCAGGACCAGTTTTGGGCGAATATAGATGGCTCGGGGACATAGTCTAAAGATGAAGGCCGCGGAGGAAAGCATCAAGAAAAGGTCTGTTTCAGTTTTACTATGACATAACAGCATAAAATGCCACCAAGACCTAGCTATCAAGAGAAAACAGTGGCTTAACTAGCAGAGGACCAGTATTAGTAATTGTCAGCAGTTACCTCAGTTATCTAAAGGTTCATACAGTGAACTAATTCTTCAGTTAGTTAGACAAGTAGTTAATTAGGGTTTTTATACCTAATTTGCAAAAAATTATTATTTTGTTTATTTTTGTAAATAACAGATCCAAGTTTTCAAGATCTGTATATTTTGTAAAGGCTATAAATCCTAAGACTTATTTTATTAAAGGGATTCAACTTCGGGGACTTATATACCTATACTATTGTCAGCTTCTCATTTTGCTCATGATTTAATATAAGCTCTTTGGTTATCATTTGTTCAGCTTCCATTTCTGTCTTTCTGTGCTTATGCTTGAATGTGTATTCAGGTTATATTCAAGTTAATTAATGACTGATAGTTGTCACCCTATTAGCATGTTGATGTGATTTGAATTATAAGTACCATCCTTATCATGATTTAGCCATTTATATGCATCTATTTTGTGTGTAAATCTGCCATCTTGATGAGTTCTCCATCCCTGCACCTTATTGTCAACCTCTGAACAGTGGTAACTAAATCCTTGTACCTGATTGAGTTTCATGCATGTCTTGAGAGTGGAAGGTCATATAGGTCACCTAACTTGATCCATATTAGAAAACCCCAAAAACATTGTGAGTTACCAGGAATCCTCGAGCTACAACCTAGAGTAGTTTCCGAGAGTGATAACACATCATTTATTCTATACATTTAATTCTTCAAGTATGAACCTTCAATGCAACATTGATACATGATATATCTCCATCACTTAACAAAATCAATTGTGCATATAAATATATATCATGTCCTTCATACAAATTTTTTAATAATTGACCATAACTCTCCAATTTTACAAGATATCATTTTCAAACACTTTACAATGAGGTCACTACACAACAGACTATTAATTGATTATCTCTTACATTACATTATGTCTCCCTTTTTCCCCAAAAAAATTAATCAGATATGAAAATATTCGCAACTTAAATGCAAGGGAGGAATGAGGATTGAAGATATAATAATCTCAACAAGTATCATTACATCATAGGGCTTCGAGCTGGAGGTGAAACATATTTTGGCTTCAAGACTTTAAAGAGGGTTCATACTTCTGCATATTTACTTGGATAATCAAGTATCCTCCAAGGTTGCGGATGGATAAGGGATCGAGGATAAGTTAACAAAATTTGCAAGTAATTTGACTAGTAGAAATGAAAGATTTCATTATTACAGGAAACAATTTGTGAAGAGGGAACTCTGTGTATTATTTTTTAAACCAATTTTTAGGACAACAACATAATTGAGTCCAATGTTTCGGATTATAACTTTTTCCTACTATGAATATGGCCTTAATGATGAACTCAATTATGTTGTATTCAGAAACGTTGGTTTCAAAATAATACACTCAGCTCCCTCTTCACAAAAAGTAATTTGACTTATCATCACACAACCGAAAATGTAGACAAAAAAGAACTGAACATGAGATACATTTCCTTGGTATCTACAAAACATTATACACAACAAATAGGGTTATGGGTTGGGCAAGTGCGAGTTGTTATACCTAAATCCTATCACCACCATGTGATAAGACCCTTAACTCCCATGTTTTCCCTTAATCCTAGCACTTAGAGTGGAAACCTACTTTGTTTGTCAATTCTGCATGAAAAAACTCAACACCACACTTTGCCTATGGCTCATGAGCGGTACCTTTCTCGCATAGCCTGTATCATGTTTGCTATAAGCAGTGCCACCTCCTGTGGTCTTTGGTCCATAAGCATTTCTCATCTAAACCGCTCTGTCATAAGAGAAGAAAAGTGATACCCTAGGTAAAATGGGAAAAACAAAAGTTTCCTGAGGCTTCTAGATCATGAGCCTCGTGTCCTCCCTTATCCCTACCATTGTAGGTCAGTTGGGCTTGATATCCCCCATCATAGGATCTTAGAGCCACCTCGTCCACAAATCTCTCAACTATTCCTATCCATTGAGCCTTATAAATACAAGCTCATGTCCATAGTTGAGGGGGAGAACTATGGAGGTATTGTTATGTTGTTGGATTGACCACTTAGCCCAAGCCATTGGAGAGCATAGAGAGAAAAGTTGGAGCTTATGGGGATGAATTGTTTGTCTCGTGGAGATGCTTGTCGACACTAAAGCATTGGTTGTAAGCTTCTCAATACATATTTAATGCGAAGGTGATTTTCGTCCCACATTACTGTTGTTTTGATTTCACATGTACATGTTGTTAGATTCCTTAGTCACTAACATGGATAAGTAGATGATTTTCTAGTAGCTTTGATGTGTTTGCATGTGTGATCTATTTGCAGTTACACAGGTTCATTATCGAAGAAGCATTCCCGGTGTCTACGACATCCAGGGAAGTTCTTCATCCTTTGTCGTTCATTCATTTGTTCTGGATCTGAACCATTTAGACCAGAGGAACAACTTCTGTCCGCAGAAGGTGAAATATTCTTGGTTACAAATCTGGTGACTCTGCTGGGGAACAGTATGTATATCAATTAATCTGATATTCCTCGGTTCTTGAACTCTTGTTCGAATCCAGGCTCCATCTCCAACTCTCTTTAGTCAGATCTGCCATCTGACTCAGTGAATTTTGGTTTGAAACTTTCATATATGTTCAAATCTAAATTATTTCAAATTTTTATGCTCTTTGTTACTGTCAATTCATCATTTTTTTCCTTGATCTGATCTTTTGCTGACTTGATCTGTCATTCTCCTTTGTGCTTTAGATCTATACAGGGAACCGTTCATATGTTGTTGGCGAGAAGCAATGCCACCTCCTAAAACCTGTTAGCAGCACACGGTGACACCGCCTGAGTCCTATTATCCAGAAGCGGTGCTCATCCAGAACCGCTCTGTCAAGACCCCTCCAGCGCGGTGCTAGGTAGGCCCTGTTCCAAGACTACTTTTTTCTCATTTTTTGCAAAAAAATTGAGTTTGTGTGCTTTCAGCCTTGCACTATCAGGCTTGTGTGTTAGAATCTCATGCTTATAGTTTGAATTTCTATGGTAAAAGATTGATTTGAGTGAAGAATTCAAAATCTAGAATAGGCTTGTTGATTGTCCATTTCCTTCTGTGCTTGTTGGTTTTGTTTGTGAAAGGATTTATTTTTTGAAAGCTTAGGTGTTAATGAGCTTTCTTTTCATTTTTGTTATATATACTGAAAGAAAAATATTTAATTAGCATCTTGATTTCATTTTTTGTTTCCATAGAGGACTTATTTTTGCTTGTTTAAAAAGAATTTTTTTTACTGAGATTAGGTCATTATCATCATTGAGCATAAGACATTGGATCTCTGATTGGCCTCACAAGCTTTCAAGTTCTCTATGTTCTTTTGTCTCCTTTGCATTATTACTATCTCATCAAAATAAAAAATATTGTAGTTTTAAGTTAGATCTATCTATGTTTTAAGAAAAATCGAAAAATAAATTGCATATGCACATAGTGTGCTTCTTGTTTTTCTTCTAGGAAAAGAGATTCTTCCCCTTTTGATTGCTTTCAGAAAAGAGAAATGAGTTTGGAAAGTGTTGCTTGTCTTTGATTTTGATTTGTTCAAGATTTTTGTTTGGAAATTTTTGGTTTTGAAACAAAAGAAAATAATCTCTTTCCCTCCCATAGGTAGGCATACCACAAACGGTAAAGTGAAATATTTGCATATGCATACTACATGGTTTTACTTTTTCTATCAAAATTCCATGCATTCACCTAACCGTCCACTATAAAATTAATGGTAGTTATAGGTTAAATTTTACATAGCAATTTGAGTGATAGGTTAGAGACGTGTTCGAGCGTCGTTAAGCGTAGGATTTGTCGTTACTCATCTGCATTACATCCCGGGACTCGCGTGTTTCTTCCACCTACCGTCGGTATATAGAACGGCCTTTCACGTACCCTTGAGGCATATAGAAAGGTACTTCACGTACTTGATTGTATATTGGAAGGCCCTTTTTGTACGGTTATGCATTAGACAGCACTACAACCAATTTGAGCTCCCACGTACCTTGCGTATATCGAGAGACCCCACTAGGATACCTTATCCATCTGAGAAAATCCCTTTGGTTGTCTTGCTTGGAGCCATACACCGAAAATAGCATTCATATGATAGGGAGATTACTACACATGTACCCAGGGATGATTTTAAGGAACCATACTTATGTAAAAGTGTGTAAATGTTGGCGAATATTACCAATTCTTAAAACACCAACTATAAAATTATTGGCGATATTTTGCAAAAAATATTTTAATTTCCAAGGATTTTATATCGTTTATATAATAATTTGGCAATTTTTAGGGTGAAAAAAATTTACCCCCTCAAAATTGGGTGGAACAGGGCTTCAAAAAATGCAAAATGGCGAAACGTTTTTGAGAGAAAAACATGGAAAATAGCCCACTGGGCTAAAATTCGCCCCTAAAATTATCCCTGCATGTACCCTTGAGGTATATCGCGAGTGGCACCTTCTTGACAATCCTGGTGAGAGACCTGACTATCTGAACTCCTCCTGTCATTTAAGTTTGCTTGTTTGACCTATAGCTTGAGTAGGGAAATTTTTGGTGTGTTTTCTAGTTTTTGAGACCCTAGGTTAGATAGGAGTTGTACAAACTGGCTGAGCTAAGACAGTCCAAAAGAGTACAGGGCTTGCCACCCGATTTTATTCATGTTTCAGGAGAGAATCCAATGGAAGTTGTCGACCAAGGAGCTACTACCACCTCCCAAGTGGGAGATAATGTGGTTGCAGAAAGCGGAGGACCATATCCTTCACACTCGCTTCCCTTGGTCCAACAACATTCTCAGGATAATACTTCATTCCATTCTCCCATAGAAGGTCATGTTGATGATACTACCCATCCGGATTATGGTCCCAATGCTCCATTTTGGGATACCTCTATAGGACAGGCCATTGCCTCATTTGGCACCTGTTTAAACTTTTTTTAAGAAGTTTCTCTAGATGAAGAAGAACGTAGACAATACCACACAGCCATTCTCCATGCAAAGGAGATTGAAAAGAAAATAGATGACATATTGGGCACACCACCATCATGTTCCATAGCTATTCCTATGGGACATCATTCACTTGCCGATTCTATGAGACCCATTGAACCGATTATAGATCGCACAGTGACTCCACACAATCCAGGTCAAACTACCAAACCCACCACCTCCCATATTATGTCTGTTCCCAATCCTCCTAGGTCTTCCGCACCTGGAGCTCAACCTTCAATTCCTGTTTCGTCATTACCTTCTAGTGTCGGGGGGCAACCCACGGTACGACCTACATTATCTAGCACCGGAATTGTATATAATCAAGGACAAACCTATGGTATAGAGAAGTCTATAGTTTATGTCCCTCCCACCCACACTAATGTGTTTAACCCCCCATCTAGTTCAGGTCAGCCCTTGGGGGCACAACCTGTAACCAATCAAACCTCTTGGGGTTATGGTTATACATCAAATCAAGTACCTGTAGGAAACCTTAATTATCCACCCAACCCTACAGGAATGCCTTATGCTGGAATTCCATATCCTAGTAAGAATTTCATGCCATGGGGGGAAACTAACGGGTCCTATATGCCAGCGATGGGGGGGATACCCATTCATACTGCGGGAGGTGTCGGAGGACTGCCTTTTGGAGGTCCTCCCCCTGGGGGTCCTAATGGTCCTAGAGGGCCTGTTGGCTTTCCTCCTTATGTTCCTAATGGTCGTGGTAGTCCTGGGGGGCCTGGTGGTTTCCCTCCTAATGGCCCTAGAGGTCTGGTGGCCCTCCACCTAGCGGTTCTAGAGGCTCTGGAGGTTTACCTCCTAGATTTCCTGGAGGGTTTGGTGGTCCACCTCCTATTGGTCCCAGTGGTCCTGGTGGTCCCAATGGTCCTAGTGGTCCTGGAGGCCCTGGTGGTCCTAGCGGTCCTGATCCCGGAAATCAACCACCTACAAGTGGATTTTTCGATAGTTTTTCCTCATAACAACTTGTCTATCAGTCTACTTAGGGTCCTACTGGTAATTATATGACATATCAATATTACCAGTATGTGCAACCTAATCATCAACTACCTTTCCTAGCAACTTTGGACTTGCCCGATTTGTCCAAGTTGATTAATGACCCCATTCGACATAACCCCTCATGGCCTCCCATTCCAGTAAAGTTACCATAGGACATTCCAAAGTTTGATGGGAAGCAGGGAGACGATCCGAAAAACCATGTCATGACATTCCATCTATGGTGTTCTTCAAACTCCCTCATGGATAATTCAGTTTGTTTAAGACTATTTCAACGAACTTTGACCGGTACAGCCACGAAATGGTATATTGAACTTTCGCAACACTCATTTGTGGATTTTGTCTCACTGGAAACTACATTTCTTACACACTTTCAGCTTCCTATTCGTTATGAAATAGGTACTGATCTCTTAATTTATCTGCGATAGAACACCTCCACCCACATATCCGATCATATCCATGAGTGGAGAAGGCAGAGAAGACTTATTAAGGCTCCTATTCCAGATCAGTTATTAGATGATTGATTTACCAAATCTTTGTTGCCTCCGATTTCTTGAGATGTGGCTATGGGAAGTGCCGTTACAGAAGAGCAAGCCATTAGTCGAGCCCAGTATCTAGACTTGGTCTATTCCCAATCCGAAACTTTGTATGACTTGATTTCTCAAACTCCTCGCCCAAGCACCGATCCTGCAAAGCCACTAGTAGAATTCCCTGTTGATGGGATTGTTGGTTCAATTCATTCCCTGTCAGTAGAAAAACCTGCCAAGCAACCCCGGACTACCACCCCTACTCCTTCGACTCCCAAGGTTTCCGCCGAGGTCAATTATATTCAGAGTGTTCAAACCTCTGACAATAATAAAAAGAAGGGTAAAAGTAAAAATAAAAACCTGGAAACCAACAGGAGAATCCAAAACCAACCAACAATGATAACGATAAATGGAAAAGAAAAGAAAAATATCCATGTCTGCTATGCAGAGGTGACCATTTCACAAAAGAGTGTCCCCACTGGGACAAAATCACCCAATTTTTGAAAAATAAATATCACACCCGTAGTTCTCACGGATCCTTTTCCCTCTCAACAACAACTGATAGACCACATGTCTAACCAGGGAAACTCTAGTTCGTCAGAGAAATTTGTATGATGTTCTCGGATACCATAAGTCTACAAACTCAAAGTCACAATTATGACAGACCCGCAGACAAGAAAGAATACCATTCTTCTTCAGGGAAAGCTCCCTCTATTGGTTCTCCTGAATCCTCGTCTATCATCCCCCTAACCATCGAGAAGCCTACTCTCGATATGATTTTGCTTCCACCTAAGAGTACTCTTAGGAAGGCTGTTTTAAACCCTAATGCCTGAGCTACTCAATCTTATAATGTAGTTGAAGATCTTGCTCAAGCACCATGTGCAATGTCTACCTTGGAAGTGCTCCAAAGTTGTCCTACACAACGCAAAAATCGGTTAACTGCGTTAGGAGCTTTATACCCAGACAATACTAATTTGATTCCTTTCAATGTCGAGAACTATAAGTCTAGAATACCTCACAAACTTGCTTTCCAAATCATCATGAAATTAGTCGAAAAGAAAACCTTTAGGACTGCCTTAGACGAAGGAGCTTCAACTTCGGTTTTGTCCTTGTCTTGTTGGAAAGCTATCGGCTCTCCCGATCTTGTAACATCACCTACGACTCTGAAAGCCTTCGATGGACGAGGTTTCCAGCCCCATGGTCTTATATCATCCCTTGGAGTCGAGCTTGGGGGAAAAATTGTTTCTATTCAAGTAGAAGTAGTGGACGCCCCGTTAGATTACAACCTCAATCTAGGAAGAAATTGGTTTTACGCCATGACTGTTGTCGCTTCGACAGTATTCCGAACAGTACAATTTCTACATTAAGGGAGAATTGTTACCATTGATCAGCTTGATTTCTGTATGCCAAATGTTAATACCTCTACAACTAATAACATCCCTATGTTAGGACAGTCCCCTCCTCCTTACCAGTCAATTGGGGTAGGCATGTTGAAGGATTCATCCCTTATGGGGATTTTTCTATCCACTCCTCCTAACATAGACACAACGACAATAAATATGATTGCATCATTTGATTGTGAGCCCAAGGGAAAACAAATTGTTGAGTCCACCTTGTTGATTCCACATGAAGAAATGTACAACATCATTCAAACCCTTTCCGATGATCACACTGATGACCTTCATCTGGTGGTTTCGGATCCTTACCACCTGCCTTACTTGTTAGAACCATCTCTTCCTATTCTGGATTATCTCTTTGAGACTTTTCCTTCCGACGATTCCATTATGGAGGTCATGAATACAAATGAGTCCATTTGGGAGGATCACCATCATAGATCCCTGTTCCTCCCCAACACCAGTTCGGTTAACCATGACTTTGCATCCTTGTTTTCCTTCGATATTTTCAACGCACCTCAAAGTCATATATTGTTGCAACATGAAGGAAACCTTTGCAACATTACTCAGACAAATCCGATTGACATATCATCCAATCCTGGTACCATCGAGCATGTTCACGTTGGGCAGAACTGCTTGGCAGATGAATCTGAAGCATACAAGGCACTTTTCAAAGAATTATGTGATATTTTTGCCTAGTCTTATGAGGAAATGCGGGGGATAGACCCATCCATTGTGATCTATGAAATTTAAACCTATCCCACGGCTAAACCTATCAAGAAAAAACTAAGGCAAGTCCATCCACGGAAGGCCGCAGCTATTAAAGTTGAGATAGAGAAACTTCTCAAAGCTGGGTTTATTTATCCTGTACCCCTGATGGAATGGGTATCGAACAATGTCCCTGTCAATAAAAAGCAGGGCACCATTAGATTCTGTATCGATTTTATAGATTTGAATAAAGCTTGTCCCAAGGACAACTTTCCTACTCCACATATCAATCAGATTATCGACAACTGTGCCGGAAGTGTCATCTTCTCATTCATGGATGGCTTTTTCTGCTATAATCAGATTGAGATATTACCCACCAATCAGCACAAGAAAGCATTCATTTCCCCGTGGGGAACCTTTGCATATAGGAAGTTACCATTTGGCTTAAAAAATGTTGGAGCCACTTTCCAGCGTGCGATGTCCTATGCGTTTCACGATATTAAACATATTGTTGAACCGTACCTTGACGACTTCCCTGCTCATTCACAGCGACGGAAGGACCACCCTACTCATCTTAGAGATATTTTCCTGAGATGTCATCATTATAATATACAGCTTAATCCGCATAAATGTGTTTTATGCGTTGAGATGGGACGTCTATTAGGTTTTGTGGTCTCTAACGATGGCATCCAGATAGACCTTTTGAAAATTGCCGCCATTTTAGCTCTAATAGCCCCAACCAATCTTCTCGAACTCCAAAGTTTGCAAGGGAAGGAAAACTTTCTTCGTCGTTTTGTGTGCACTTTTGCAGAGAAATCGCACGGTTGTATGTGTCTCCTTAAGAAGGACACTCCGTTCTTTTAGGATGACCAAGCCCAACGCGCTTTTGATCATCTCAAACATGCTCTGACTCATTCACCCATGATACACCCCCCAGATTATTCAAAGGACTTTCTCTTGTATATTGTTGCCTCCGCTACTACCATCACTATGGTTTTGGTGCAAAAAAATCCCAACGGTCAGGAGCACGTGATTTACTATGCTAGTAAGAATCTTATGGATTCTGAACCCGATATTCACGCGTGGAGAAGTTAGCATTGGCCACGGTCATTGCTATACAAAAATTTTGTCACTACATTTTGCTTCGCACAACCACTATATTGGCAGACCAAAAGCCTATGTATAACATCCTGACTCGTCAGGTGCTCAGGAGTAAGTACTCCCGATGGATAGTCATACTACAGGAATTTGATCTGGAATTTGCCAAAGCCACATCAAAGAGATCCCTAGTATTTTCCGAGCTTATGTGTGATCTTCCCTGTGCTTCAATGGAATCTGAGCCCAGTGATTCATTTTCAGATGAATTCATGTTCCTGATAACTATTGATCCATGGTATGGAGATTTTCTTAGTTATCTCCAAATACAAAGATTTCAGCCAAATCTATCCCGTGACGATCGTTGTCGTATCCATCACCATGCGAAATACTACCTCATCCTGAATGATACCTTGTATAGATGTGGGATTGATTCTATTCTCCGGCAATGCCTCACCCATGAGGAAGTTGAACATGTGTTGAATGATTGCCACTCGGGAGCATGTGGCGGTCATTTATCTGGGATGGCTACAGCCCAGAAAATCCTTTGCGCTGGCTATTTTTGGCCTTCATTCTTCAAAGACTGTCACAAGGCTGTTAATAAATTCCCACCTTGTCAACATTTTTATCCCAAAAAGCGCACCCATCCTACCCCGCTACACCCCGTCATTACTGTTGGCCCATTTTCCAAATGGGGGATTGATTATATGCATTATAAGCCTACCTCAGCCAAGGGGCATGGTTACATCATTGTAGCCGTTGACTATTTTACAAAGTGGGCTGAGGCTATGCCTACATATGCGGAAGATGGTAAGACTACCGCTCTCTTCCTATTCAATCATGTTATAGCTAGATTTGGAGTCCCGCGGTCCATTGTTACTGATCACGAATCACATTTCTGTAATTAAATGATGGAGGAACTAAGTGCCAAGATAGGTTTTCGCCATGAAAACTCTACGCCATATTATCCGCAAGCTAATGGTCAGGTAGAGGCCATTAACAAAGTTTTGAAAACTATGCTTTGTCGGATTGTTGGAGACAATAAATCCTACTGGCACCATATCCTTTTCTCCGCTCTTTGGGCTTACAGGACTTCAATGAAAATAGCTAATGGTTTCACACCTTTCCAGCTTGTCTATGGACTCGAAGCTATCTTACCGATTCAATGTCAGATTCCATCCTTGAAACTTGCGGTCGAACTTCTCCCAGACACTTTCACAGAGGAAGAGAGATTTTTGTACTTGAATAACCTTGACGAAACTAGGAGAGATTCTACCTTGGATAATGAAGCACATAAGAAACACGTCAAGGTGCAATATGATAAATCTGTCCAACCTCGTGCCTTTAACGAGGGTGACCTAGTGTTGACTTACGACCAGAGATATGACAAACTAGGGAAAGGAAAGTTCGAGTCCATGTGGTATGGTCCTTTCGTCATTTCTAAAGTTTTAGAGAAAGAGGCCTACGAGCTCGTAGACTATGATGGAATCCCTTTAGGGAAACCTCGCAATGGGTTGTACCTGAAGAGGTACTATGCCTAGATATTTCTTGGATAGTATCTTGTATATATGTATATTGCTTGACTTTCAGTGTGCTTTGAGTATTTTTAATATGGCTTTTAAGTTTAGTGTCTGTATCTATTTATACCATGTTTTGGTCATGTAGAGGAGATGGATTTCTACGGCTTCATTGATGGTGCTTTCCACCACACCTTGAATCTTGCCTCAGCTACTTGGGTTCTCTATTCCCCAGCTGATGATTTGGTCAGTTCAGGAGCGGTTTGTATTGGTCCCTCTACCAACAACATCGCCAAGTATCTAACAGTCATAGGTCTTCTGACTGAAGTTGCCTCCCAGGATGTTCACAATTTGGTAGTCTTGATGGACTCACAACATGTGGTTTGTCATCTAAACCATGTTTATACCATTAGGAACCTTGTGCTTCTACGCCTCTTCTGAAGGGTACGCTTGTTAGAAAGGTCATTTGAAACCATCACCTATAGACATATCCCTAGGGAACAGAATGTAGTTGCNACATGTTTACAAAAAATAGGTCACGAGACCTCATCTGAAGCACGTAGGCTTTCAGGTAAAAATCACCATACAAAATCCTAAAGCTATCAGCTTTCAGTAGATACATCATGCATACATCGTCTAGTGATGCTCGTGGTAGCACATCACTTCCTGGGATACTCTATGTAGCAGTCTGCTAAACTGATCTGGTACTCCCGCTGTAGGTCTCTGATACCTCAAAGGGAGGTCATCAATGGAAGTGTCAAGGATGTCTAGGGTCAACCTCTCCAGGATTTCTTCTAACTCCCAGGTCACATCGTCACCCTATGGTACGAAACGGGCTCTGGCTCGTCTATCCAATGGGGAAGCTCCCCCGGGTCGTGCTGCTCCAACGTCTGCATGAAAATATTCAGGTCTTGTTACTTAACATAAAAAACATAAAACATCAAAAATATAAAAACAATATGTCCATTTTAGGGTTTTTTGCTTTTTACCGAGGTCACCCCACTGTCCACCAGGTGGGAGCAGTAGGTTAGGGTCTCCACTGAAGTCCGTACCCGCATATGCATAATCCTCTACCATAAGGATCTGATCTCTCAGCCATCAGAAGAATGGGTCACCAAACTTCACCTTCCCCCTGGCCGCTCCAGTACGGGCCATAATCCGGACCCACCTCTGCATGCGAGGGTCCCGCACTCTCAGCTCTGTAAATACCACCTGGGGTCTCATCTGTGGCACCCACTCGAAGAAGAAGCAGTCTAGAATGGATCCAAAACCAAACTACTTCAGTTCCCCCTGCCGACACTTAGTCAGCTAGTCCTTGAATATCAGAAGCAAGGCCTCCACCCAGTTAAAGACTGTAGGCGCCATGGCCTCTATGGCATAGATCATATGTGCTCTAGAAGCTTGGTGCACCCCCTGGCTTCCCACCGCTCTCTACATGGTAAACGATATAGTTCGTAGAGGTCCCTCCATCACTACTTTTATCGAGATTTTCTTCCCCGATCTCCTTGTCCCAGGAATACAGTGACGATTTATCAACTCCTGTGTAGTGATGTCCCCTCCGCGAGAACCAGTCAGCGACATGGGAGCACCCGTCTCAAAAGGCCAGTAAGGAAGTAGATATCCTCTACCTCAACTGTCAAAATATGAGCCCCAACCTCAAAGTATTGTTGCTCTAGATTCCACATCCAGAGTATATGCTCAAGAAATCACTCATGTGATACCATACTAGGAGTCTGGAAGAATTTTAGGAGTCTGCAGTCTCTTAATGTGGCTATGCAACCCGCATTCCTTTTGGCAAAGGCGTCATCATTATCATGATGTCTCTCTTTCCATATGACCATTTTTTATCAACTAGAACATGCCAAAAACAATCACAATACCCATTATTAATCATTAAAATCAAATGAAATGGTCTATTTTTGCTTGTGTGAATAGTTTTACATCTTCACAACCGGTACCGCCTGTGCGCTGTTGAAGATAGGCGGTGGCACCACCTATGTGCTTTGTTTTTGGTGCGATTCTAGCGTGGTACCGCGTATCCCACAAGGGATAGGAGCGGTGCCTGCTTCCATGATTTTAGGGCTTGCCATACAAGCCCAAAACTCCATCAAAAGTCAAAATTAAAGGCATAAGATGAAAGAGTAGGGTCTAGGCTATTACCTGGAACTGACGACACTCGAATCCGATGGTGGAAACTCTTGATATTAGCAACTGAAGATCTGGCTAGGAAAGTGCTCCAAATGCTCTCCACTATAGGTAAATAGTAAAATGTTTTTATTTTTCACTATTTACATGACTTTTATACACATTTTTGGGTATGACATGCTATAGTTTTGGTTTAAAATCACTTATTACTCAAAATCTATCAGTCGTAATCCCTTAATGTTAGTTATTGGTGCATTTAACGCTTCTTTTGAGTCGTTGCAGGATAGAAGAACAGTAGTAGTAAAGTTTTGGAAGTTCGTTTTTTAATTTTTCGCACTACCATAAAATGGAAAAAGTTGTTGAGCGTTTATTATGACACTTTGGTCACGCTCTCAAAACTCAGTATCAAAGGTCCAAGTCTGTTTCTGATTCTTTTCAAGCTCGTAAAATCTCTCATTTTGAAAAGAGACCTAATGGAGTCTTCTTTAAACTCTTTTCAAGCTCCTTAAATACGAAAAGATTGTCGAGTGATCTTGTCTTCTTCACGCTCGTTAAAGCATTTAAAGAGTCATCTCTCCGACGGTAGGTTATCTCTTTTTCGATTCGGATAGACTATTTATGAAAAAGGAACACTCTAGCCAATCATGACTGGAAGAGTTATCTAAGGTATAATTTTATACTTTTTCGGGCCTTAGAGACTAAATCATACGAAAAAGGACCCTTTAGAGTCTTCTTCCATGGTCGTTCAGACTCTCTAAACATGAACGATAGCGAGTTTTCTTTCATTGGACTCGTTAAATTAAACATTGAGAGACTCATTTTTGGGAAGGAACCCCTCCTCTCTTAGGTTCGTAAAACATATGAGTTTGGACTTGTCTTCGGACGAGCTATACCCAGTGTTTCTTACCCTCTTTGAACTCGTAAAACCAAAAAGAGGCACTCATCAACCATGATGGGGGAAATGGGAAGGGAAACATTTTGCAAACAAATGGTAGTATTTTGTCGTTACCTTTGAACATGCCACTTGTCTGCATATCATTACAGTCAATTGGGTATTCAGCTGATGTCCATGACGATCCACTTTTACAAGTCATGTCACTCCTTTGAGTCTTCCAAAAGAATGCATTGTCCACTATCCCATTGTGTGTTTGTCTCGTTTAGTCATGCTACCAAGTCTTTTGTCGTGCCGCCCGATGTTCAAAGGGAGGTTGAAGAAGTTTTTACCTCTGCAGTCAAAACAGTTTTTGTATCAGTACTTTTGAGTCAGTCATATGGTTACTACATTCACACCATTCCAAAACTATGTTCTGAGTTTCGTGTCGTCGATGTGGGACTCATCATGGCCCTCCTTTGATGAGACTATTCCCGTCGACATCATCTCATCATCCGAGAAATAGTCTTAGAAACAAAAACTTAGTACCTTGAGATCTGTATGCCTTAATGACAGATTCTCTTACTCTCGACATAGGTTCACATCATTGACCTTTGGTCAATAGAATCGACTGGGTTTTCGACATCAGGACATCTATTCGCACTGAATAGATTGTACTAGGGTACCTTGGGAATCATTGACATCAATGGTGATCTCCCTCGTGCTTGTTAACGGTTCACATCATTGGCCGGTAATCAAGTGGTTTCTACCATGTTCGACTTCAGATCATTGTAATCACATGGATAGAATCGTACTTTGTGGAAGACGAGACGAAGACCCTGGGTATTTGTTTAGCGCTAATTTCTTTCCCCAGGTTGCAATGGAGTTTTGTATATCTAGCATGGATCCACATTTGTATGGTCGTGGCTATGCTCAAATTTGCGTCTGTATGACATAGATCTACGTTGTATGTCTGGTAGCTATGTCCAAGTTTGAGTCCTCTATCACATGGATCTATGTTGTATTCTAGTAGCCATGCTTGTTTATTTCTCCCATGGATTTGCCTTGTATTGGTCTGCAGCCATGAGTTGGTTACATGTGTCTATGAGTCAAAAATATTTATGTACTACATATGCCTACTTGATGACATGCTCCGATCGAGCTGACATTTTCACCTCGAAGTGACAACTTGTTATCTCAAAGCTCTCATTTATCGTATCCCCCTAAGTCTCATGCTTTGGG